>CM064884.1:48711195-48900655 GCA_003313485.2 Penstemon barbatus | reverse complement strand
TTATTTAACATCATTTGCTCTAGAGAATCAAACAGTTCATTATTTTGAGGAGTTACCTCATCCTCAGAGTCATCAGAGTCCTTTGCCATCAGGCACAGGAGAGCAGGCTTTTCTTCATCAGAAGATTCTTCATCAGACGTGTCCGAATCTGAATCAGATGAGCAGACAGCAGCAAGCTTTTCTGCTTCAGCCATCATTGCTTTCCCTCTCTGATACTTTCTTTCTTTTCTCACTTTCTTCTCCTCCTCAGTGTACTTTTCTGCTTTTGGATATGGGCAGTCTTTGATGAAGTGTCCCAATTTCCTGCAGTTGTAACACATTAGTTTTGATTTATAATCATCTTTATCTTGAGAAGAAAAGTTAGGTTTAGAAGTAGAAGCATTGTTGTATTTGTTCTTCATTTTTCTTTTGTAGAACTTCTTGAAATTATTCATCAACAGTGCAACGTCTCCAGCAGTGTACTCCTTCTTGTTGAGTAGAGTGGCTTCATCAGATGAGTCCACTTCTTTGCTTTTCTGTGCTGGTCTTCTGGTGTTCTCAGCAGCAACTAGTGCAGCTGTGGGTCCTGAAGTTGAGGTTTCTTCAATACCCATCCTAGGCAGTTTATACTCATAAGCCTTGAGTACAGAAAACAGCTCTGTCAGAGAGATCTTCCCCAGATCCCTTGATTCTTCCATTGCTGTCACCTTCATGTTGAACTTAGGAGGTAAGGCCTTCAGTACTCTGATGGTTATCTCCTTGTCTGTGAAGGTTTTTCCAAGCTTCAGAACTTCATTTAATATTCTTGTAAACCTTGTGTCCATCTGATCAATGGTTTCAGAGGACTTCATCTTGAAGTTATCCAGCTTTTCTAGAGCAACACTCAGCTGATGCTCCTTGATAGCATCATTGCCTTCGCTCATATCTCTGACTTTGTCCCACATCTCTTTCGCAGATTTGCAATGTTTGATCTTGTCAAACCGATCATTATCCAGGGCTTTAGTCATGATAAATCTTCCAATCTTGTCCAGGTTGAACAGCTTGATTTCTTCAGCTGTCATTTCGCTCAAGTCTTTTTCCACCACGGTATCAACTTCATTGATTTTTATCGTCTTGGTGAACTTGAATGGACCTTTTGTAATGCAAGTGAACATGTTGTCATTGTAGGCAGCGAGGAAAATCTCCATCCTGATTTTCCAGTCTTCGAAGGACATGCCAGCAATGTGGGGAACATGGTTTATGCATTCCATTTTCAAAAAGTTTTGATTTTCAAAAAAAATGCTCTTTTGAAAAGTTTTCAAAAACCTTTGAAAAACACTCGGATCAAGCTCGTTGATCAGGCAGCTGATTCAAATGAACCACCTGCTCTGATACCACTTGTTGGTCCCAAGTGGTCAGATGAGGTCTAGAGGGGGGGTGAATAGACCTCTGAAAATTTTTGAACTTAAAAACTTTTCAGTCTTCTGTCAGCAGACTAAGCTGATGAAGAACAGTAAGCAGACTAGTCTGATCGTGAACAAATCTTGAACAGACGACTGACCACTCTTCTTACGGTAACTTAGCTGTTTTTCAGCAAAACAGTTTTTCAAAGAGTTTACTTGCAGCGGATTGTTTCAAAGTGTTTTTCACAAGTAGACTAAGTTCTTTTAAAAGATTTTATCCCCAGTTTTTACAAACTCCTTTTGTCTTAAAATCTTTTCAAATAATTCGAAGTGTTTAAATGTGCAAACTTTAAATATGCAAGAAAGCTTTAAATGCAAGATAACACAAAGAATTTTTATAGTGGTTATATGGATAAAAATCCTTTAGTCCACTCTTCCAGATCACTTAGATTCTGGGTTATACTATAATCACAAAGATTACAATACAAATCTCCACTTATACCTAACCAACAAATGAGAAGGCTATAAGCTCACAATAGGAGTTCACAAAGAAAACCTATCCTCTAGATTTTGATCACTCACAAAGACGGATCAAATCTTCGCACAACACTACTCTTTCACAATATCACTCAGATAATGTTTTTCTTTTGACTTCAACTTGGATCAGCCAACAGATGACTTCACCAGACGAGTGAGCTGTTCGAGTTTCTTGAGACTTAAAGAAATTCTGCTTCAATTGCGAAATCTCAGATATGTTGTTGTGTGTCTCTCTCTTCGAACTTTGCTCTATTTATACTTGAATTTGAATTTATGACCGTTGAAGGAAATCACATCTTCAAATCCATTTTCCAGCTCATTTTGAAACGGCTCCCTGCAGCAGTCGTACAGTGTACAGTACCTTTCTGTCCATCGCATTTAATGCTGCATTTAATGCACTCTGCTGATCCGAGGATATCTTCAATCATTTGCCATTACTACCCTTCTCTTTCAGCATTTATTACGCCAGGTGCATTTATTACCGTTGGACTAATCTCTTGATCTCTTCTACTCTGCTGATCAAAACGACTCTGCTGATAGATACTCTGCTGATCAAATACTGAACTCATCTGATTTGACTCGGCTGATGATCTACCCTTCTGTTCGCTGTTTCAGCAAGAGATCACTAGTCTTCTGAGCTTCGAACCTTGAACTCTTCTGATGTCTTCTTTTACTTGTTCAAAATTCTTCTAAGGGAACTAAGCTTTCCATACTTAGCTGATTATGATGTTTTGGAAATCATCAAAACCTTCCCTTAATTTCTAACTTCTTTGCACTTCATCTTCATCTTCATCCAACACAAACATACTTTCACATTCACATATCCTCTTGACACTTTCAATTTTGTCATGAATTTTTGGACGAAATTCAGCACATGTGGCTCACATTTCCGTTAAGTTGACAACGGAAGGGCAAATCAACACGAATTTTAAAGATCCATCATTATTAATTTAACGGACATGTGCGTGAGCGATACGTGGTGAAATAGAATTTAATCTAAAAATCGATAAAAAAAACTAAATGTGTGAAGAGGGCGTGAATCATGTATCAAATGTGTTTATTTGAAAATCTTGATATCAAATGTGTTTTTTTTTTAACTGAAGTTTGATATTAAAAGTTCCTCTAATATTTATCCACTGACATGTTTAATACTTTTTTTTTTGATAATTACTGAAATGTTTAATACAAACTTAGACGGGAAAATTGCTTTTTTGGTACCATAGGATAGGATGACTTGCACTTTTGGTACCATTGGATATGAAAATGCAAATTTGGTACCATAGGATAGGTTTTCATTGCAATTTTGGTACCAAATCCAAAATTTTCTACAAAGTTAATGGCAATTTACCCCCTACTAAATGCATAATGTTCAATTAAACCCCTCGTGGTTTAAAAAAGAGCATTTTACCCCTTGAAATTTTGTAAAAATTTCACATCGCCTCCCTGATATTTTTATAGGCGGCACTTAATCCACTTTTATTATGATAATGTGATTTTTTACCCATTGTGTTATGCTAAATGTGGCAGTTTATCCCCCTATGTTAAATAAAATAGTTTGCATGCATACTTTCAATTTCGGCAAGTGAGTTACAATCTCCGGCTGAAGGGGGTAAATTGCTTCATTAAAATTTTACAGGGGGTAAAATTGATTTTTTTTTCAAATTATAGAGGGATAAATTGAACATTATGCATTACATAGGGGGTAAATTGCCATTAACTTTGTAGAAAAATTGAGTTTGGTACCAAAATTGCAATGAAAATATATCCTATGGTACCAAATTTGCATTTTCGTATCTAATGGTACCAAAAGTGCAAGTCAGCCTATCTTACAGTACCAAAAAAGCAATTTTCCCAAACTTAGACTATACATACTGCTTATTCAATTTAATTATACATAAGCTACTTAAGAGGAGAGATATTTAATGTGCATGACCAAATGTTAGCCTATTTAATAAGTTGATATTTGATGAAATTTTATTGTGCATGAATTAGAATATGATGAGAGCCAAGGGAGTGAAGTGAAGGAAAAGGAAACCTCTCGAAACCAGAAGAAGATGGCTACCTGAAAGGAAGACACTTTATAAATCTTAATTAGTTTTATATTGTTGTTTTGGACTAATTTCGTATGTATGTATTTTTTCTTCAAAAATGGTAAAATAAATTAAGAGCTGATAGGCAGTTCCAATAATTGGGTGTACCATTTTTTTTTCTTCTTCGACTAACTCCCGTGTGAAATTCGGTGGTTCTTCCATCTAGTATAGTTCTTTTTTCATTGTTTGTCCTAACTTTGCCAAAGCGTCCCGTTATCGAGAATTAGCCGATCTTCAAATATGTCGTATAGAAATATAATTACATGGCTCATCAAGCAAGTTTCTACAAGGTTCCTATCTATACTAGTATGCAGATAGGCATATTAGTTTCCATGAAATTTAATAATGAGCGATTTATGAGGAAGGAGAGGTGTTGTAAATGTTTTCTATGATGCGACTTCGACTTCGATCAACTCTAGTTTAATGAAATAAAATGATTAGTTTAGCCCTACTTAGAGAATAAAGTTCATTTACTGTTATGTGAAGTTGCGTAACATATAATGAGAAATTGTGAAGATGTAAAAATCAGAGGAAAATAGTGCATTTTCCTTTGTAGAAATATAGGATGTATTTTGTACTTTTATTTTATTACGAGGGGTAGAATATCATATAAAAATAACATAGGGTATGGGCTGCTATTAACTATGCAATAATTTGATGGCAAAATTGCGTCTGGAACTGGCTAAGCTCGAATTGAACCAGATATATAACTTGTGTGGCAGTGAACTCGGGACGGATCCATGATTGAAATTTTGGGGGCCGAGACTGAGTACTATTGAAATTCACTAAAATTATATTATTTTAATAAGTCTACTATGATAATATTGCTAAAAACTAAACTGTCCTCAAATTCATCAAATTGAATTTTCTTGCAAATCATTTATATATTCAACCTAGATATTTAATTTATCTCAAAGAATCTGGAAATATAAAAATATGAGTGACTTATCAATTTTTTTTTTTTTTGGTTTCTCAAGGATTTTAATCCTTTATGAGTGGCTTATCAAATTTTTCATTTTGCATGTATATCTCATATCATATGAAGTGTAATATACATGTATATCTCATATGGGGGAAAATCAAGATACTCTCTTGTGTTATGTTAAACCTGTAAGAAATTATTCTAAGAAATTTTTATTACGTCAATTTTTTTGTGTTTTCAAAAATTCTGTAAAAAACACTCAACTTGTAAAAGATAGGTCGTTTTGAATCAATATATTTCAAGAAATAATTTTTAAAATACTTCAAGTTGGTCCCTACAACTTTCCGTGATATATTTTTAAAATTACTTCTTGAAATATGTCGATACAAAATCAGGGGCGGACCATAGTGGGGACTGGGGGGGCCATGGTCCCCCCAGAAAAAAATACATTATCTACTTATATATGTATTTGCTAATATGAAAAAGTCATTGGCTCAGTGGCAATGTTGCTTCAAAATTTTGGCAAAGTCAGTAGTTCGAATCCTGAGTTGCCTTTTTAATTATTTTTCCTTCAATGTCAATTTCCTATTTATCAAAATATTATTACATCCCTATGTATGTGTAAATTAACTAAAATAGCCTTTGACCCAATTGGTATATTTTTCTCATCATTTTCATCCAATTTTATTTTAATTTCCTATTTATTATCAACGACTCAAAGACCCATTCATCAAATGTCTATTTATGAAATGTCCTAATAATTTTCTTTGCATCATTTTTTATGGAATTCAATTTTATTTAGATAGATTATATTGTCACACATGTGATTTCAGTGTGGGAGATTATAACTATTAACACATTTAAATTATTATTAACATGATATTAATTATTTATTAATGAATTTGATATGCATTATTTATAATTGTAGAATACCTTTTGTGTTATGCACAATTTTACAATACTCTTTTTAATGTATGATTAATAAAAAGTTAATCGTATTTTCATGTCTTGTCTAAGCAACATTTATTTATTTTTTGTCTAGCTGAATTGCAACTTGAACATTTTATATTTCAGTTTAAGAATTCGTAATCTTTAAAAAAATTATAGTACGTATATTTTTTCACCTTTTGTTGGATAAAATTATAGTATTAATTTATTACAATTTACTTTTTTTTTAATCATTTTATCAAAATATCAAAAAAATTTCGAGTTTGATACAAAAAAAATCTCCGCCCCCCGCCCCCCCCCCCTCCCCCCCCCCCCCTCCCCAACAAAAGTGGTGTAGGTCCGCCCCTGAAAACGATCTATTTTTCATAAATTGAATGTTTTTTGTGGGGTTTTTGAAAACATAAGAAAATTTGACATAATAAAAATTTAACAAGATAATTTCTTGCAGATTTAGCATAATAAAGGGAAGTATTTTACATTTACCCCTTGTATGAAGTTGAAACAGGAAACAATCCTCAAAGCTAAATATTTTAACTTCTTAAAATAAAAGAAAAATGTGAAAAGCATGACACGTACTCTTAATTTGGGCTCTGGGTTGGTAGTAGATCTATACGCAGTCTTTCTTTTCATTCAAATATATTCGTTAGGGAAATTTACCTAGATACCCCCTGAGTTTAGGCCTAATTATAGGAACTTACCCTCATGTTTGAAATATTACCAAGACACCTCCTCTGGCAAAACAGTATTATAAGATGACCCCTTACGGCGTCAATTTTTAACGACAGAAGATGACGTCATCAATTTATTTTAATGGTTTTTCAATTTTGCCCCCAAGGGGTGTATTTGTAATATATTTTGTGTTACAGGGGGTGTCTTTGTAACCGTATAATAAATATTATAAATAAATTTATTAAATTTTAAAATTATAACAAACCAATTTAAAATTTAATAAATTTATTTACAATAACACAATTCGATAAATAAAGCTTTAATAACTTTACAATAACACAATTCGATAAATAAAATTTCAATAATATATATTTCCTTAAAAAACAAAATAAGCAATTTAAAATTTAATAAATTTATCTACGGCTGAAAGGGGAGGCGGTGGGTCAAGCTCCACCGTCGACGGTGGCTTAAAATCGAAAAAAAGTAAAATTCGTAGATCTGAAAATAGAGTGACGGGATAAACTATTACGGGGTGAATTTGACCAGGGGCCGAAATATGGACTGATTTTGCAGATTACTCATCTTCTTCATTTCACCAATACGTACAGCACGCTGAAAATGGTTAAACCTTATCACCAACCAAACAATCACCTTCCCCACAACAAAAAACTACCGAATTAAATCAACAACTAATACCAAGGAAGCGCAAACAAGCAAAAAAATCAGCAAAACAGCACACCAAATTCGCGAAATCAAGCAGGCCCGAACCTGATCTTGGAGGCCCGAATCACCGAATCACAAAATTGGAAACAGAAAACTGAAATTAAGCTAACCACGACTACAAACAGCTCAAAACCGAACAGAAAACAAGCACAAATCAAAAAATCTGGAAGGGGATCGCGAAACCAATTTCCCCCAATTCTGCAATTGACCTCAATTGAGCATAGAAACGTGATGTGTTTTTGTAATATTTCAAACAGGAGGATAATTTCTAGTAATTAGGCCTAAACGGGATGTCCATGTAAATTTCCCTATACATTATCATTCCCTCCATATTTTTTTTCCCTAGTCTTTTACTTTTAACGCGGAATTTTAGATAAAAGTAAAAACCTGAAATTTTTATGTATTTTTAAATATATACCATAAAATTAATAGTTGAAAGTTAGAGTAATCAAATAATTACTCTATGCATAAAGGTATATTAAAAAAAATCATTTATTAAAATGAAGTGATATTTTGTAACATCCCATAAAAAAGTAGAAATAAAAATTTAGAAGGTGAGAGAGTATAATAATTTGTTTTGAGGGAATTGCACTTTATATATCAAATTTTTACCTACTTTATACATTTCATATCACACCTTTTGGAATGATAGATTTCATACCAAAATAAATCAACCTTTCTCAATTTTCATACCGACGTTAAATATTGGATGGAAAATAAAAATTTTAATGTGGAAGATGATGAATAGTAACCTAAATTTTAAAAATTGGGGATTTCTTCAATACTTGATGAAAATGGATGAGGTTGGTGGCAAAAGAACCGTTACACCAAGGGGAATGAACGGGAGTAGGTATTAGACGGTGAATCGACCTCCTCCGCCGGCGTCGGTCAAGAAAGTGTAGGGGGTGTCTTGGTAATTATGGTAAAAAATTGATGATTCGATTATTATTTCGATCAAATTGTCTATTAGATGGTTATGTAATACTATGTCCTCCGTAATTTGAAAATACATCGATAATAAATTTGATGACTCGGTCATTATTCCGATCAAATTGTCTATTAGATCGTTATGTAACACTAAGTCCTCCGTAATTTAAAAATATATCGAAAATTTTAAAATAAATGGATGACTCGGTCATTATTTCGATCAAATTGTATATTTAGATGGTTATTTAACACTATGTCCTATGTAATATAAAAATATATCAATATTTTTTAAAAATTTGATGATTCTGTCATTATTTCGATCAAATTGTCTATTAGATGGTTATGTAACACTAAGTCCTCCGTAATTTGAAAATATATCTTTAATTTTTAAAAAATTAAATCACTAGATCATTATTTCGATCAAATTGTCTTTTAGATGACTATGTATCTCTAACGTCTCCGTAATTTAAAAATATGTCGATAATTTTAAAAAAATCGATGATTCTATCATTATTTCGATAAAATTGTCTATTAGATGGTTATGTAACATTAACTTATCCGTAATTTGAAAATATATCGATAATTTTTAAAAAATTGATGACTCGGTCATTATTCCGATAAAATTGTCTATTAAATGGTTATGTAACACTAAATTCTCCATAATTTGAACATATATCGATAATTTAAAAAAAAAATTGACGAGTCGGTCATTATTTCGATCAAATTGTCTATTAGATGGTATGTAACACTAAGTCCTTCGTAATTTGAAAATATATCGATAATTTAAAAAAAATTAATGTCTCGGTCATTATCTCGATCAAATCGTCTTTTATCAGTAATTCCTCTGTAATTTGAAAATATGTCAATAGTTTTAAAAAAATTGATGAGTCGGTCATTATTTTGATTAAATTGTCTATTAGATGGTTATGTGACACTAACTCCTCCGTAATTTGAAAATATATTGATAAGTTTAAAAAAAATTGATGATTCGGTCATTATTTCGATCAAATTGTCTATTAGATGGTTATGTAACACTATGTCCTCCGTAATTTGAAAATACATCGATAATTTTGAAAAATTTGATGACTCGGTCATTATTCCGATCAAATTGTTTATTAGATGGTTATGTAACACTAAGTCCTTCGTAATTTTAAAATATATCGATAGTTTTAAAAAAAGTTGATGACTCGGTCATTATTTCGATCAAATTGTCTTTTAGAAGACTATGTATCACAATGTATCAAAATTATTGAACAAAATTAACCGAGAGAGATAAATAAGTAATTTATGAAAATCTTGTCTCTTTTTCGAAAATATAAATCATCTTTAACGATTCAAATATTCTAAGCAAAGTTTTAACCAAAATCGAAAAAGAATATAAATCGACCACAAAATATTACTACTTTCCCGAATACTAGGGTGGGACTGCAACCCGGATAACCTAACCGCAACCCGATTATTAATTCCAGAACACCTGAAACTGAAAATAGTGACACACGGAACGCATAAGTTGATCGTCCAACTTAGCGAGGCTGTGTGCGAACTTGCATGATGATGTGTGAATGCAACATAATATATAATATAAGCATGTTATCAAGCAAATAAACATATATTCAAGACGGAAGAAATACGAAATTCACATAACTCAAAATTGCTGATGCCGTCCTCCACTTACCCTCCATCATCATTCTGATGTCCATCCAAACTCACCAAGTAAGGAGCGATCTTACTATCTGAAATGCATCGACATGTCTTTGTCGGAGTTCGTCCTTATTCCCCAAGTGTTCCTCCCCACTTGGGTTGTAAGGCCAGGCCTACGGGAAACCGTGACAATCTTGCCGGCCCTTGCCGGCCAAGTTGCCATCGGGTCCATATACCAAACAAATAGGGCCCACACAAAATCGAAAACAAACGGAACACATAATCGGAGACAAACGGAAACATAACGTATCAAACATATTTAACATATTATCAACATTTACAACTTATAATATGCAATTTTAGGTGTCATGATAGTTTACTAAAATGTATTTGCAACTAGTAGATTCGGATGTAGCATGTATTGGATTATCATGTTGATATTCTTAGGATTTCATGCAAGTAATGTCGACATAACAAGTCCAATTTATTCGTGGCAACATGCAAGATAAATTAGAATATAACACATGCTTAGACTTGACCTACTAGCATATTAGGCCGACACACAAATGAGCACACAACGCTCACCTTTGTCGCTTAGTATAGCGACTAATACTCCACAAATGATGCGTATCCGAAACTTGAGCAAGTACGTATACGATTTAGAATGTATTTAACATCCTTACTAAAACGTAACTAATGAAAATCCTACATAAGGATTTCCTAAACTAAAACATCACACAAAAGTGCTTAGAACTTACGACATCAACTTCAATTAAGAGATATTATTTTCAAAACTCAAAATACTAATTAGATAAAACAACGCCAAAACAACAAAATTTTCCCTTCATTTTTTAGATTAACAAAACAACCCCTAAACTTTTAAAAATATTCATTTTTGCAAAAAATTGCAACAAACTTTAAATCAAAAGATTTTTAACTAAACTCATATCGAAAATCAAATAAAAGTATTAAGTATCTTGTTACTTTAGAAATCAAATTTTTAAAATTCCCACAAGTTTAAAACTTTTCAAGAATACCCTCATAGTTTTCAAAAACTTAATAAAATCAACTTTCTTGAAAAATAATTCAAGACCCAAGCATCTAGGCAATATTTAAAAATAATCAAGCATATTTAACACTTTAAAATTTAGATTAAAAATAAGTTTTAATAACTTTTCACCAACTAACAATGAGAAACAAAATTTCTTTGATCATAAATTTTCTTCGGTAAAATTTACAAATTTCAATCTTAAAACAAATTAAAAGTGACAAAGCACTACATCAATTTAATTAACCTTTGTAAAAGTAACCATGTAAAAACAGCAACAAAACAGTACCTTTACCCCCTTATTTTCAGATTTACAAAAATAACCCCAAAGGTTTCAAAAACTCTCATTTTTGCAAAATATCGAAACAAACTTTAAAACAAATGCTTTTCAAGTAAGCCGAACCAAATATCAAACAAAAATAGATATTTCCATTCCACTATACTCCCAAAATTTTCTCAACCCTAGCCCTTGAACTTTTAAAATCTTTCAAAAATATCCCCCAAAGTTTCAAAAATTATGAACAATAACTTTTTTACAAAAATAAATCAAGATCTAAACATATAAACAATATTTAAACAAAACTAAAGCAAGTCACATTAAATATCTAATATTAAATATAAACTCAACAACTTATCACAAAAGCTACAAGGATAAACTAAACTTTTTCAATATATACTTTGAAGAAAAGAATGTAAAATCACAAAGATTAAAGAACACATGCATAGACGGATCTTTACCCAAAGCAACGAAGGGGATAAAATTCTCTTCATTTCCAGATCTCCAAAGGTGGTGGTGGCGGCTCCGGTGATGGTTCATAACAAAAGCCCTCAAATCCTTACTTTTCCACAACTTCTAATGACTGCCGATTCACTCTGGGAGATCCAATCGACGATCCGAACAGTCAATATGTAGCCCATGTGTGTAGGACCTTCACGCAAAATTTGGCCATGATCCAACGGTGGACGAAGACGGAATAGTCGAAAAACCGAGGCAGTGTAGTGAAAATCCAAAAATTCTATTTGTGTTGCCTCTTCTCTCTCTCTCTCTCTCTCTTATTTTCTTTATTCTTTATAATATGTATGTAAATGAGGTTATTGAGAGGATAAAAATATGATCTTAAGTGCATATGACAAGTATATACACATTGGGAAGAGAGGGAGACATAATAAATTAATTTTTAAAACCACCAATGCATGTTTACATTGGGTAAAACAATTTCTCCACCCAAGACCATGCTTGCAGCCTAAAGAGTGTGCACGGAGAGAAAATAATTACTCTCCTGCAGAAAACCTACAACTTGGGCAAAATTTGCACTCCCCCTCCCCCCCCCCGAAGTTTTGAAAACTTACATTTTTGTCCCCAAAAATAAAATTTTTGTGCATTCAAGCCCGAAAATTTTCAAAAAGGTCTTAATCTTATTTCAAAGTTCCAAAGATCACAAGATTTAATTAATTTGTATATTTTAGTTCAAATTAATGCTTAACTTTGAAAATACAATGTAGCACGTAAATTGGAATAAAAATCCAATCAAAAGGGTTCGAAATTTTGGGGGCGTTACATTTCACTATTGTCACCGATCTCATCCATTTTTCATGAATTTCATCCGAAGTTATTCGATTCCAAATGTAATTATCAATTTTATAGGCACATTTTTTGAAATTTATTTGTTTACAAACCTAAGCTAGTTTTCACATATTTAATCCATTTTTCACGGGTTTAACACATTATTTTATCGATTTCATTCATTTTCCATCGTTTTAATATATATTTTCATTCGATTTATCCGTTCTTTTATCGATGTTACTCACATTAATTGTTCTTCCCCTTTTTTGTTGATTTGTTCTGCTTTTTCGGTTACCCTATTTTTGCCGGTTAAACTATAATTTTTTTTTACATATATAACTCATTTTTACCTAATTCACACGTTTTTTCACCAATTTCACCTCATATTTCATTGATTTCACATGTCTTCACCGACTTTACATTTGTTCCCCAATTCACTGATTTCATCCGTTTTTCACTAATTTAACCAGTCTTATCTGATTTTTACGAATTTTACCCAAAGTTATGTGATTCCATATATATTTATCGATTTCTTGTGCGCCTTTTTACTGGCTTCACAAGTTGTTTACCAACTTTACAAGTGTTCACAAATTTCACCCAAGTTTTTATCATTTTCACATATTTTAACCAACTTTTCTCGATTTCATCAATTTTCATGAACCGATCCCGTATTCCATGAAAAGAACTTCTTGAAAATTCGAGTATAATCAATTTCACAAAAAAAAAAAGATTTATTTTCTATTATCTTCGATGATTCCACTACAAGAAAAACAGGTTTTTCCGACGGAATTTCCAACGGATTTTTCGGAAATTCCGTCGGAAATCAGCATTTTTCGATGGAAATTGCCCGTCGGAAAGGTCGTCGGAAATATGCTCGACGGTAATTTTCCGACGGGTCAAGGTCGTTGGAAAGTTCGTCGGAAATTTTCCGACGGACAATTTCCGACAGAATTTCCGACGGATATTTCTGTTGGAAACTAGTTCGGGTCAATTGTTTGACCTTAATTTCCGACGGGATTTTCCGTCGGAAATATTTTTCTTTTTTATTTTTTTTTTGTAAATTTCCGACGGGTTGACCCGTCGGAAATTTAGATAAAAAATTTTAAAAAAATTTCCGACGGGCTGCTCCCGTCGGAAATTAACAAAAAAAAATTAAAATTAATATGCAAAAAATAACATTTTTATTTTTTAATTTATTTATATTCCCATATTTGAACCTATATCAATTAAATCATCAAAAAAATCAACAAATCCCACGAAAGTATCAACAATTCATATATAAAAATCAACAAAATAAATCAACACACACGTCGAAAATCATAAAATATCTTACAAAATCAACTTAATAACAATCGTCAACAAAAGTTCCATAACAAAATCTGAAGGAACAAAGCCATATTGATAGACGATAGCAAAGGAACGCTTCTGGAGATATTACACTACACAAGAATTTGTAGAAGTGCAACAGAATTGAGTGACTCAACTTTTGTCCTCCACAGTGCAACTCAAACTTTCACACGAGCCCCTATCAACAGCAAAGTTAGTGAGTGGTAAAACAAAGAATCGCTTCAAATTCCATACGAGCTTGAAGCATTGTCGATATCAATTTGATTCAAAAGTAAGGTTTTTTTACAAGCAAAATGCTAGAGAGAGGCAACAACTTTTATAATACTCCTGCACATACTTTCTAACATCTTTCAGTCAAAACCTCATAGAGTTGGTATAGTTCAATTAAAAACTACAATCTATGTGGTGTGGTGAGTCTTAAAAGTGAAAGGACAAAATTATTTAAATGATCTCTATAATATATATGCATCTGAATACCTGAGAGCTGATGGAATATAACATCCGAACAGTGCTGAATTTAGAGATCTTTCTTCCACCCCCAATTTCAACTGCAAGTTCAGTACTGCAAATAAATAGAAAACACGTTAGAAGTGTGGTTTACATTACAGTGTAAGGAGGGCCACTTTTGATCTTATAAAATTGTAAAATTCAAATGATTAATTCAAAATGTTCAACTTTAATTAGGATAGAGTTAGGCATTCAATTAGATGAATAATTGAAAAAAAAATCCGATAGACATACCTTCCAACTGTTCCAGAAATGCGCCCGTGCGACTTTGAGGAAAATCGGTGGGTGTAGTGAGCTGTTGCACTAAATGAGCTCGTGCCAAACTATGACACAGAAAATATGAATAAGGGTATGGAAATATATATGCTAGTATGAAAAGGCCTAAAGATTTCTTCAATCACTCGAACACAACAAATATACATGCTGATAAGCAGTTAAGTAACATGTAATTCTAAACTCAAATACCTCTAAATCCCAACTTTTCTTTAGAAGATCAGATTTGCATTAGTTATATTCATATATAAACTGTAGTTGAAGGAAAAAGTTTGAAAGTACAAGGAAGTGATACCTTAAGCTCTCCAGAAGCTGACCTTTTTTCCTCTTTCTTTCTCCATCCAACAGCTATAAATGAATCTGGGCCTAAAGACAGTTGTATCTGTATTATAAATAGCAGCAAAAAAATGAATCGTTACCAGAAAATAAAAAAGAGAAAATACATTTAAAGCAGATAGCAGTTCCTAGAAGATTTAAAATTTATTAGACACTGACTTGACTACCAAAATTCAATCATGAACTATATAGATTCAAAATCTACAACTTTGCACTTAATATCTAGTCATGGCATTTCACTTTTGTTCCTTCTCACAAGAATTTACACTAATTATACATCAATTCCTAAATAGCTTAACTATATTAATGTCCACCAAACAATTTTACCCAACACCCCACTCCACCAAATTCGTTTAATTCTCAATCAATGCTCATCTTATGCAAATGCAGAAACCTAAGAACTTCATACCTACTGGAACTTCACAATTTTCATCTAAGCTCTAAAATTCTTCTAGAGAAAACACAAATCATTACACATTAATAGAAAACAGGGAACTGAAGCAAAACACTCATTTTCATCAACTTAAGAAGGTAATCAACCATTACATAACAACAAATCATCAATACAATAACTCCACAATTTTTTCACTATTAATGCACACATATTAACTAAAAAAATATAGCCAAATAAACAAATTAAATCAAGATATAAGAGACTCACAAATTTCAAGTAGGGCTGGGGCTAAGGGTTTCAATCGGCACGGTGGTGGTGCGGTTCTGTTACATGCAAATAAGTGAATGGCTTGGGATGCCTTGCTGATTCAGTGAATAAATCATGCAAATACCCCCTTTGTTTATTTAGACAGTTTATTAAGCAAAAAACGTAAAACAGTTCAAAAAACGTTTTTATTAATAAGAGCAACTGGGACGCGAACGACGCCGTTTTGGGATGACTGAGCAGACACTTTTTGACACGCAAGCGACAGCTGTAGCTGAGGTGGAAATGACACGCTGGAAACCTTTTCTCTTAAATAAGCTGTGCACGCGATTGCTATGATCATCACCCTGAAATTTGTAAGTGCAATCCTTCTCTCTTCTTCGAAGTCTCTCAGCTGGAAATTGAGCTAACCTAATCCAAGTCCTTCGTTTCCATTTCAGGTAATATGGAAGCCTAGCTTGGGTTGTTTGTAATCGGTTGTCATTGATAATCCTTTGCAAACTGTGTCTGTGGATTGGGCGTTTGTTTATTATCTTACAATTACAGTTTTGGAGTTTATAATTACAGTTGAAGTTATTTGATTCATTAATTTTGTATTGAATTAGATTGAAGGTGGATTGAGTATATTTACAGTTTAATACAGTGC
Source organism: Penstemon barbatus (assembly GCA_003313485.2). Taxonomy (NCBI): domain Eukaryota; kingdom Viridiplantae; phylum Streptophyta; class Magnoliopsida; order Lamiales; family Plantaginaceae; genus Penstemon; species Penstemon barbatus. The sequence continues at coordinate 48,884,458 of CM064884.1, read as the reverse complement.
AATTCTTATATTGAGTTGGTGTTGCTGTCATATTGTGTTGAATTGAGTATTAAACTGTATCAGTGGTATCTCAGAGCAAGGTTGATCTATTGTGTGTTGTGGGTATGTCTGAAAATACAAGATCACAAGATTGGAGGAAGGAATTGGATCAACTGAAGGCTACTTCAGCTTGTTTGGAGAAGAAAGTGGATATGTGTATGGAAGAGATGCGTAAATCTTTTGCTGATTTAATGAGTGAGAGAGCAAGTGTGCATAGGGGGGATCCAGTATTGAATGAATCACCAAGGGAACACTCTCCTCGTACTGGCAATAGTACTGCCTATTTCAACACCAAGCAACACATGAAGCTGGAATTTCCAAAGTTTTCTGGGGATAAGTTGAAGGATTGGTTGTATAGGAGTGAGCAGTTCTTTGAGTTAGATGATACACCTGAAAATGCTAAGGTGAAAATTGCTGGAGTTAATATGGAGGGAAGGGCTTTACATTGGCATCATGCTTATGTAAGAATGAGGAGAGGTGTCATCCACTGGGAGGAATATGTTGTTGCAATTCAACATAGGTTTGGCAACATGATGTATGAAGATCCAATGAGTGATCTTAAGAAGCTGAGGCAGATATCTTCTGTTCAAAGCTACTTAGACACTTTTGATGAACTGCTGAATAGAGTTGATATCCCAGAAGAGTATGCCATCAGCCTATTTCTAACTGGATTAAAGGAGGAGATTGAACTTCCCATTAGAATGTTCAATCCCAGAACCTTGCAGAGAGCCTATGGATTAGCTAGAATGCAGGAGCAGACCAACCAAGCCATGCACAAGAAACCTTACTCTGGAAATGTGAGCAGAAACACCCCTCTCTTACCAACACCAAGAGATAAGGAGAAAGGCAATGTCCCACAGAGATCAACTCCTACTTCATCCAAGATGCTGTCCACTTCTGAAATGGATGAGAAAAGGGCCAAAGGCCTGTGTTTCTGGTGTGATGAAAAGTACACCTTTGGCCATAATTGTGGAAAAAGGAAACATGTGTGGTTAATGGAGTATGAGGATGAAGAGGACTCAACAGAACAAGGGGAAAGGATTGAAGCACTCACTGAAGAGAACACTGAATTACCTTTGGTTTCTATGAATGCTATGTCTGGTATGCATAACTTCAATACCATGAGGGTTACAGGGTCACAAAAAGGGAAGGCAATACACATACTTATAGACTCTGGCAGCACACATAACTTCTTGGACTTACAAGTAGCTAGGAAGCTAGGGTGCAATTTGAAGAAAATACCTCCTTTCAAGGTGGCAGTAGCTGGGGGACACTTGATTTATAGTGACTATGTTTGTGAAGGGTTTGGTTGGACTATACAAGGGACCACTTTCAACACTGATGTAATGGTATTACCCTTGGGTGTATGTGACCTTGTGTTAGGGGTGCAATGTTGATTTCTTTGGGGACTATCAAATGGAATTTTAAGGAGCTGCTTATGGAATTCCATGTGAATAACAAGAGGATTTGTTTGAGAGGAAGTCCCTCTGTGGTGAAGTTAGTAAAAGCTGAAAAGATGAAGAAACTTTTGAACCAACCAGCCACTCTATCAATGATGGGGTTGAGTTGGATTCAAGAGGGTACTGAACTCTCTCACATTTTCAGTATGCAATCAATGCAAAACAAAGGTAAACCACCTGACCTTCAGAGTTTATTAGATGCTTATAAAGATTTATTTGAGACTCCCACAGAACTACCTCCTAACATGATGCATGATCATGTGATTACATTGAAGGAGGGTACCTCACCAGTGATTGTGAGACCCTATAGGTACCCAGCTATACAAAAAAATGAAATAGAAAAGATGATTAAAGAGATGCTTGATGCAGGAGTCATAAGACACAGTAACAGTCCATACTCCTCCCCCATTGTTCTAGTCAAGAAAAAAGATGGCACTTGGAGGATGTGCATTGATTATAGGGAATTGAATAAGGTAACTGTTAAGGATAAGTTTCCTATCCCAGTCATTGAAGAATTGTTGGATGAACTACAAGGATCAAGGTACTATACAAAATTGGACCTCAGATCAGGTTACCACCAAATTAGGATGGCAGAAGAGGACATTTGTAAAACAGCTTTTAGAACACACCAAGGGCATTATGAGTTTGTTGTGATGACATTTGGGCTTACAAATGCCCCCTCTACTTTTCAGAGCCTCATGAACCAAGTTTTTCAACACTTATTGAGGAAATTTGTCCTAGTTTTCTTTGATGACATCTTGATCTACAGTAGCAGTTGGGAGCAACATTTGGTTCACTTGAGAACTGTTTTTGAGGTTTTGAGGAATCATAAACTGCTTGTGAAAGAGAGTAAATGTACTTTTGCACAAAAACTGGTGGAATATCTTGGCTATGTTATATCTGAGGAAGGGGTTTCAGCTGATATACAAAAGGTCCAAGCTATGGATGCATGGCCTATACCAAGGAATATCAAGGACTTAAGGGGTTTTCTGGGGCTTACAGGGTATTATAGGAGATTTGTCAAAGGCTATGGATCTATTGCTAGGCCTTTAACTAATCTACTCAAGAAAAACATGTTTATGTGGAGTGAAGAAGCTACTGAAGCTTTTAATTTATTAAAACAAGCTATGATGACTACTCCAGTCCTTGCTCTACCTGACTTCAGCAAGGAGTTTGTGATTGAATCTGATGCATCAGGTAAGGGGTTAGGTGCTGTTTTGATGCAAGAGAATAGACCTATTGCCTACTTCAGTAAGGTTCTATGTGAAAGACATTCTGCCTTACCTGTTTATGAGAGAGAGATGTTAGCCTTGGTTGCTGCAGTGGAGAAATGGAGGCCTTACCTCTTTGGTCAACACTTCACCATTAAAACAGATCATCAAAGCCTTAAATTCTTACTAGAACAAAAGATTGCTACACCAGCTCAACAGAAGTGGTTGGTGAAACTATTGGGTTATGATTTTACTATTGTCTATAAGAAGGGTTGTGATAACAAGGCAGCAGATGCCCTTAGCAGACAGGCTAGTGGATCATTGCATAGTATGATTGTCATTACTTCCTCTTTAATCACTAAGATTAAGAAGAGTTGGGTTACTGATGATAAAATACAAGATATTATTTCAGCATTGAAGAAGGATCCAAATTCCAAGCCACAGTACACCTGGTCTCAGGAATTACTTAGAAGGAAGGGAAAATTGGTTGTTGGTAGTGATGAATTACTCCAAAAAGAAATTACTAAACTCTATCATGACAGCCTTGAAGGTGGACACTCTGGTATGATCACTACTCTCCATAGAATCAAAAGGAGCTTCTTTTGGAAAGGTATGAAAGCCACTATTTATAATTATGTGCAAGAATGCTTGACATGTCAAACTTGCAAACCCCTCAACACCTTACCAGCTGGTCTCTTGCAGCCTTTACCTATTCCTAATAAAATTTGGACTGATATATCAATGGACTTTGTTGAAGGACTTCCTAAAGTCTCTGGCAAAGATGTTATTCTTGTGGTGGTAGATAGGCTTAGCAAATATGCTCATTTTATTGCTTTGAGTCACCCATATTCTGCCATCACAGTTGCACAAGCTTTTACAGATCATGTTTTTAAATTGCATGGTATGCCTCATACTGTTGTTAGTGATAGAGATGTGGTTTTCTTGAGTAAGTTCTGGACTGAGTTTTTTAAGATACAAGGCACTTCTTTATTGCATTCCACTGCCTATCATCCCCAGACAGATGGGCAGACAGAGGTAGTCAATAGATGTCTTGAAACCTATTTGAGGTGTATGGTGGGGGACAGACCTGCGTCCTGGTTGCAATTACTACCTTTAGCTGAATGGTGGTACAACACCAATTTTCACTCATCAGCTAACTGCACTCCTTTTGAAATTGTCTATGGTCAGCCACCACCTAACCACCTTAGCTATCAACCCTTTGACTCAACTGTGGAAGTTGTTGACAGAAGCCTTAATGCTAGAGAGGCTACCATTAGGCTCCTTAAATCACACTTGACTAAAGCTCAATCCAGAATGAAATCCTTGGCTGACAAGAATAGGGTGGACACAAAATTTGATGTTGGTGACTATGTATTCATTAAACTGCAGCCTTATAGACAGAATTCAGTGAGGGGCACTTCCTACACCAAACTCAGTCCCAAGTATTTTGGCCCATTTCCTATTCTGGAGAAGGTTGGCAATGTGGCTTACAAACTGCTCTTACCACCTCATGCAAAAATTCACAATGTGTTTCACATTTCACAACTCAAAAAGAAGATTGGTTCTGCTGTGGCCTCTCCTACTCTCCCTATTACTCAGACTATTCATGGGCAAGTGTTATTAGAACCAGAAAAGGTTGTGGATAGGAGGCTTTACAAGAAACATGGTAGAGCAGCTACTCAAGTCCTTATAAAGTGGTTCAATGCCCCTGATGAAGACAACTCGTGGGAGGATCTCTATTCCTTACAACAGAGATTCCCCTCATTCATTCCTTGAGGACAAGGAATTTTTGGAGAGGTGGGTATTGTTACATGCAAATAAGTGAATGGCTTGGGATGCCTTGCTGATTCAGTGAATAAATCATGCAAATACCCCCTTTGTTTATTTAGACAGTTTATTAAGCAAAAAACGTAAAACAGTTCAAAAAACGTTTTTATTAATAAGAGCAACTGGGACGCGAACGACGCCGTTTTGGGATGACTGGGCAGACACTTTTTGACACGCAAGCGACAGCTGTAGCTGAGGTGGAAATGACACGCTGGAAACATTTTCTCTTAAATAAGCTGTGCACGCGATTGCTATTATCATCACCCTGAAATTTGTAAGTGCAATCCTTCTCTCTTCTTCGAAGTCTCTCAGCTGGAAATTGAGCTAACCTAATCCAAGTCCTTCGTTTCCATTTCAGGTAATATGGAAGCCTAGCTTGGGTTGTTTGTAATCGGTTGTCATTGATAATCCTTTGCAAACTGTGTCTGTGGATTGGGCGTTTGTTTATTATCTTACAATTACAGTTTTGGAGTTTATAATTACAGTTGAAGTTATTTGATTCATTAATTTTGTATTGAATTAGATTGAAGGTGGATTGAGTATATTTACAGTTTAATACAGTGCAATTCTTATATTGAGTTGGTGTTGCTGTCATATTGTGTTGAATTGAGTATTAAACTGTATCAGGTTCCGGAGTGGTGGCAAGTTGAGGTGGCTTTCGTGGCTGTGCGAAATGGGGTGGGTGAGATCTGAACCAGATCGGGGGCTGTGAGAGGCAGTGGTGGTGCATTGTTGTGAACGACGCGATGGTGGTGGTTTGGGTGTGAAGGATGGCTGCGGGATCAGGCGATGGTGCGTGGTTAAGCAACGCGGTGGTGGGTGGGCCGTGAAGAAAGTGGCTGCGCGCGGGAGGCGGTAGTGGTGGTGAGTGGGAGAGAGAGGAAGAGAGGTGAGTGGCTGCGGCGGGTTTGATAGAGTAGAGTTATGAAATTAGGGCTTTATTGCCCTAAGTCCTTAGCTAATTAAAAAAAAAATTCTCTTTTAAAAAAAAATTACCTTAAATCATTAATTATTATTAATATTTTTCTAAATTAACTAGTCAAATTATTGCATAAAATTGATGAAGAAATTAAGAAATAATTAATTTTATTAAATGGTTAAATTAAATGAAAATACCTGTTAAATTAATAAAAAAATGGTTTAAATAAAATCAAATTGATGGAAAACGAGTTAGATCAATAAAAAAAATGGTTATGTTCATTGAAGTTATTCGATAGTTATTCGCAATTAAATCGATCGATTCTCAATGTGTAAGACTAATGATAACTACAAAAGTCAACATTGTTGACCTTAGAGTTATGCACATTGAGGTTATTCGCAATCAAATCGATCAATTATCAATTTGTAACGTTAATTGATCTATTGTTAACCTAAAGGTTATGTACATTGAAGTTATTCTAAATTAAATCGATAATTGACTACATTGAGGTTATTCGCAATCAAATCGATCAATTATCAATTTGTACATTGAGGTTATTCGAAACAAAATCAATCAATTCTCGATTTGAAGGTCTAATTGATCAAAGTCAACACTATTGACCTTCCGGTTATGTACATTGAGGTTATTCGAAATTAAATCGATCGATTCTCGAATTGAATGTCTAATTGACCAAAGTCAACACTATTGACTTCGGGATATGTACATTGAGGTTATTCGAAACAAAATCGATCGATTCTCGATTTGAAGGTCTAATTGACCAAAGTCAACACTATTGACCTCCCGGTTATGTACATTTAGGTTATTCAAAATTAAATCGATCGATTCTCGAATTGAATGTCTAATTAACCAAAGTCAACACTATTGACTTCAGGGATATGTACATTGAGGTTATTCATAATTAGATCGACCGATTCTTGAATCGAAGGTCTAATTGACCGATTAGTCCCGTCGGAATATTTTAATTTATTTTTTCATAATATTTTTTGACGGATTATGGCTAGTGAAAATTACAAATATATTTGTTCTTCTTTTTCATATATTTTCATACGAACATAACCCGTCGAAAAATTTAATTTTTTTCTTTATTTTTTCTATATTTTCCGACGACAACATTTTGTCGTATATATATATATATATATTCACACATCAAGCTTCCATCGGCGTCGGAAACATTTTGATTTTTTGTTTTTTTTTTTCTGACGGCAATAATCCATCGAAAACTTATTATTTATTTTTCTTTTTTTTTTTAAATATTTTTCGACTGATATGTTCCGTCGAAAAATATATGATTTAGTCTCTAATTTTTTTAAATGACATTTCCGACGGCAATATGCCGTCAAAAATGTGTTCTCTTTTTTTTTTAAATAATTTCCGATGGCAATGTTCCGTTGGAAATTATATTTTTACTTTTCAATTTATTAACGGCAATTTCCGACGGATATATGCCGTCGGAAATTTGTTCTCTTTTTTTTTATTATTTTCCGACGGATATGTTCCGTCGGAAAATGTATAAAATAATTTTGATTTATTGGGATTTTCCGACGGAATATACCCGTCGGAAAATTGTTCTCCTTTTTTCTTTTTTTTTAATTATTTTCCGACGGATATGTTCCGTCGGAAATCTCATAAAATAATTTTGGTTTATTTTTTAATGGGATTTCCGACGGAAAATTTGTTCTCTCTTTTTTTTTATTATTTTCCGACGGATATGTTCCGTCGGAAAATTTATAAAATAGTTTTGGTTTATTTTTAATGGGATTTCCGACGGAATATACCCGTCGGAAAATTGTTCTCCTTTTTTTCTTTTTTTTTAATTATTTTCCGACGGATATGTTCCGTCGGAAAATTTATAAAATAATTTTGGTTTATTTTTTAATGGGATTTCCGAAGGAATATACCCGTCGGAAATTTGTTCTCTTTTTTTTTTCTTTTTTTTATTATTTTCCGACGGATATGTTCCGTCGGAAAATTTATAAAATAATTTTGGTTTATTTTTTAATGGGATTTCCGACGGAATATACCCGTCGGAAATAAGCTTCCATAAACTTTCTCAGAAAAAGTGCATTTTCCGACGGATTTGGATGTCCGTTGGAAATGCCGTCGGAAATATCAATTAATTTCCGACGGGTTTTTTGTCCGTCGGGAAATTCCGTCGGAAAAATCTGCTTTTCTTGTAGTGTTCACTTTACTAATATTCTTTATTCTAATGAAACGGTGTGGTGGCTAGTGTTTATGGTTAGTGTTGATTAGCCTATGCATATACATGGAATTAGCTTTTATGTGGTTGGATATGGACTTTGAAATTTCGATAGGGAAAGGAACTCTAAGTTATATTTTTTCAAGTAGTAGTATTTATGTAGAAGTATGCTTCTTCATGTTTTTTTCCTATTTTGCCATTTAAAATAAATTTGATGAAAGGCATATTATTCTTCACAAAAAATTCAAGAAATTCTATTTTCTGAACTCGTACTTTTATATGTATAAAAATAAAAATAGATATAGATATAGATATTAGAATAGATATAGATATAGAATAAATATAGAATATAGATATAGATATAGATATAGATTTTTTTCATTGTTTTACCTCCAAAGAGTTAAAAAAAAAAAAATGCACATGCACTTATAAACTTACCTTATAAGTTGTTTCAGAAAAGTTACTTGCGCGATTAAAACGTCAACTAGGGATATACGTACATTGCTACAAGCGGCTGATCAAATGGAACAAGTACCAAACGTCAACTAGGGATATACTTTTTTCAGAAAAGTTATTTAGGCTTCTTCTCAACAACCACAACGAGTCTACCCAAAGGGGCACTAAATCTAGTAGCATAAGGACTCAAGTACCAAATTGTCGAGAGAAGCTAATCAAAAACTTGTGCAACAAGTGGAAAAATATCATGGACCTTAAACTTCTGGTGTGCTGCACAAGACAAGACTGTCACAAAAACAAAACTTGTTGGCCTAATACATATGTCATATGAATTACTAACTGTTAATCAAGACCATAATGTCATGTGTGTCAAATACTACTGGACAATTTTTTTCATCAATAGTTGAAACATATTCCTCCAGTAGGAAAAGATAAAACGCTTCCGTAGAAAAAATGAGGTGTGATGATTTCTGTAATCTTAGTGTTGGGTAAAAATGATCAAGGGACTTCTTCGAGATTTCTTCTCTCCTTGATCCTTCTCCAAATTATAAACGCTGACTTGCATGGAACGATCTTGCAGAGAACTTTTATTTTCTACTTCTTTCTCTCTTAAATAACTTACCTTTTTTGTTGAAAATGAGATGCTATTTATAGGAAAATTTTGGAAGGTGAAGAGTTTTCTCCCATAAATGTCAATGAATTAAGTAGGGGTAAAATAGTCATTTTGACTGGTGATATAATTATTTATTATCAAATTTATTAATTAGATAATTACTAAAATGCCCCTATATCATAAATTGCCACTATCATGATGTCCCCCCAATTCTGTGAGTGAATTTTTTTCAATTGCGGAATTTAAAATACATAACATATATACTTTGAGATATATATATATTTAGATTAGAATATGTTCCTTATTTAGAAGATACAAATTTTGCAAAATAATATCCTAATTATCTTAGGATCAATTATAGGAGGATTTTGTTCTTTCAGAATATTGCACTTCCAAAATTATAAGTATTATAGTCTATTTATAATTTTCATCTCACTTTTTCTAAGTACACCTTTCAAACTTAAATATATTAAGCTTCTTTCTCGAGAAAATACTTTCGAAGAATGTCTTCACGAGGTACTTATTGTTAATTCAATTTATAAATTTTCTTTGTGTGTAAAAGATTTTTTTTTTAACTAGCCATCTGCCTCGGCCGCGCTTAGCCTGGACATATGCTGCCTCGACTGGCTCGGCCGAAGCAGCTCATCCTCGGCCACACCCAGCCGAGGCATAGCATGCCTCGACCAAGCCCAGCCGAGGTATATCTGCCTCGGCTGTGCTTGGCCGAGGCTACCTGCCTCGGCCGAGTTTGGCCGAGGCTGAATCTGCCTCGACCAAGTTTGGCCGAGGATGTCTTGTCTCGGCCATTCTCGGCCGAGAATCCGAGGTTAATTTGCCTCGGTCAAAGTAAATATGCCCTGGTCGAGTTTTTTGTCTAGGTGTTTCTTCCTAGGTTGATTTTTTAAGTTTTGATTCAGGGGTTGAATTTTCGTTTGAGGAAGAAGTTGCAAAAGCTATTTGTGAACTACCTCCATGTGATTCTGAATTTTCAGATTTTCTGATTTTTGACGATAAATCTATTTCTGATACATCTTGTCAAATTCCTTTCGGAAATAGGCCAGAAGATGCATCTAGCTGGGTGATGGATGAGAATGAGTATGAGGATGAGGAGAGAAAGGCTCCATCTTCTATGGGCTCAAAGCGTAAAATTCGTGTAGTAGATATTGAGATAGCTAATAGTGAGATGTCCTTGAAGGAGATGAATATGCTTAAGGATAATATTAATTTATCCTCTTGTCATGAGTTTTTGCTTCCTTCTGATGGTCAGAAAATTAGGACCCCTCCACCAGGGTTTCTCACCGTGTACAAAGAATTTTTTCTTTGTAGATTTTCGATTCCTCCAGATCCTCTCCTCGTGGAAATTGTGCGTAGTTTCGATATATGCATCAGTCAGTTGACTCCAAACTCTTTCATGTATTATGAAGGTTTCTTGCGTTGCTCCACCCAACTGAATATTCCTCCAACCTTGGAGTCATTTAGGAGTTTATTTATCTTAGGAAGAGTTCCCAATCAGTTATATTTTCACTTTTTTCCTCAAAAAAGATGTAAATTCTTAGAGGGTTGTACCTCTGCAAAAGGTTCTAGGGGGCCATGGAAATCAAAGTACTTTTACGTAAGGAATGATGGTTGGGATTTTCCCATAGAGTGGAATAATAGTTCTTCCCCTTATGATCCTTCCATTGATCCGAATGATATTCGCGAGAAGTTTGAGAATGCTGGTTCATTTAGAGAATCTTTTAATGTTGCTCCTTTATTTACTAATGGTATACATTATATGTATATTTTATTTGTATATATTTATGTATGTTTATCATTCTAACTTGTGTATTAATTTGAGTATTTTGCAGGCAAGGGTATGTCCATTAGTGAGATTCGTGCTGGGAAGGGGGCTTCACAAGTAGATCGTGATTCCCGTCGTCCTCCTCCCCCTCCGCATAAGGGAACTCAATCTGGAAATCCAAGAGGGAGTTTCGTTAACAAAAGTGCATCAAGCTTCACGTAGTGCTCCTAATGAGACTTTTGGAACAATTGTGTCAGCTGGGCGGAATCGACAATCATCGCCTCCTTCAAAACGCCCACGAGAGAATTTCGTGGAAGTTCCTTCTCGTCCTGGAATGGGAAAAGGTCTATTCACCTTTGGCATTAACAAAGAAAAAGGTGTTGGTTCATTTTGGGATTCCGCTGATTTGGAACTTGGATATGATAAGACTAGGCAGTTGATTTCTGCTCATGATGCTAATCGGTTTGATCAACTTCCTTCTGAGAATTTGGATAAAATACTATGTGCGGATGTTGCTCGGGTATTTAACATTTCCCATATATTTGATATATTTCTATGTTCTTCCTTTGACTTAGAAAATATTTTTTGTTTTTTACAGATACCCCTTCTGTCTCATTTACTCACCCAGCGTGCCAAACGCTTCGAGAAGGAAACGAAGATAGCCGAGGAGAAACCGGCGCGCAAGACTGAACAGCTTCAGGAGCTGAAACTAGAAAACACTAAGTTGTCGAAGGAGCTGAAACATGAAATTCAAACTGGTGAGAAGTTTAGGAAGTCCGAGCAAGGTAAGGAGTATTATGGGGAACTGGAGAAAGAACTTGTCTCCAAGTATCAAAGCTCTGCGTATAGAGAAGATATTCTAAAGAAGTCTATTTTGGTTTACGACCGAACAGTTCGGGATATTCGCAAAATCCTTAGAGATTCGGACCGTTTTCCTGGTGAAGACTTCATGTTTATTGATCCTGAGGTAGATGATGAAGCTAACGAGGATGAGGGGACTGTGATTCCTGATTATGTACTTGATGTGGTTGAGGAAGATCATGTACCAAAGTCCTCAAAAGGGAAAAAATAGTTAACTTTATTTATATGCAGTAGGTTGATGAACTTGCCATCGTTTATTTTATTTTATGTTCTTGAACATTTGCATTTTGCTTTATATCATAGTTTAAAAATTTTATGAATATTCGTGGATATGTCCACTATATATTTGTTATGGTGTAAATTTTGTTTACGTTTCCGCTTTGATAATCAAAGGCATATAATATCATTTAATACATGATTCTTGAAGTGTTGACTTGTCGGATTTTTCTTTGATCAAAATTTTTCTTTTTACAAGTAAAATTATAGCGAAACATTTCATAAATGTTCTAAGTAAGAAATGAAGAAATCATCAATCGAATTTTGTTGATGCTTTATTGATCACTACGTAGAATATCAGCTGTTGACACATGAATATTATTGAAAAATACATTGTAAAACTACTCATAATATTTTTTCAAGCTTTCCGTATTCCAAGTTCTAGGTATATCTTCTCCACTCAAGTATTGAAGTCGATAAGCCCCGGAACTTACAACTTCTACTTCTTTAAACTGACCTTCCCATATAGGTTCGAACTTCTTCAGTTTTTTCTTCATTTTGTCCTTTTGTGGAATAACTGCGGTCCTTCGCAACACCAAATCTCCTACTTGAAAAGAACGAGGACGTTCCGAGCATTGTAAGCTTTCACCATTTTCATGCGATATCGATCTATCCTTGTACTGGCATTTTCTCTTAGTTCTTCTAGCAAATCTAGATTGGCGGTAAGACCTTGGTCATTATACATAGGATTCTAACATCGCACCCATAAGCTAATCTCTCCAATTTCAACTGGTATTACAACTTCTGTTCCATAAACCAAACTGAAAGGGGTTTCTCCAGTACTTACCCTTTGAGTTGTTCGATATGCCCACAATGCACTAGGTAATTCTTCAACCCATTCTCCTTTAGCCTTATCAAGGCGAGCTTTCAAATGTTGTAGTAGGATACGGGTTGTTACTTCTGTTTGTCCGTTAGACTGAGGGTTTGCTACAGAAGTGAAGGATTGCGTTATTTTCATTTCGGCACACCATCGTTGCAATTCTTTTCCCCGAAATTGTGTTCCATTGTCAGATACAAGGACTCGGGGTACTCCAAATCTGCAGACAATATTCTTCCACAAGAACTTCAGCACGTCTTCTTCTTTTATGGTTCTTAAAGGTTCTGCTTCTACCCATTTGGTGAAGTAATCAACAGCCACAATCAAGTACCTTTTTGTTTTAACATAAAGGCAATGTTATGAACTGCAAACATTTTTTTTTAATAAAAGAAAATAATGTTTTGTGGACAGTTTACGAGGATACCTTTTTTGTCCTGGTGCAAGTGGTAGAGGTCCTACCAAATCAATGCCCCTTTGACTGAAAGGACATGGACTTTCAAGTGGTTGCATTAAAGTTGATGGAGAATGTACATCATTAGCATGTTGTTGACACTTATGGCATTTTTGAACTAGTTCAATTGCATCTCTTTTTAATGTAGGCTAAAAGTATCCCTGCCTCAATGTTTTGTTTGCTAGTGCTCTACCTCCAAGATGATTTCCACAACTCCCTTCATGTATTTCTCTAAGAACATAATTGGCTTTCTCATGAGCTAAGCACTTGAGGTATGGCTGGGAAAACCCTCTTTTATACAAATCTCCATCGATCATAACGAAACGAGCTGCTCGTAGTTTCAACAACATTGCTTTCTTTTTATCCTCCGGCAGGTCGTTGTAGACTATATATTTAATTATTTCATCCTTCCAACTGGGTTCTTCAGGTATTATTGGTAACACCTCATGATCATACTCTTCTATTTCCGGGCGAGTTGCTGTGAGGAAAACTATCTTATTTCTTTTTACCTTTGTTAGCGCACTAGCTAGTTTTGCTAACATATCCGCTTTGGCATTCTCTTTCCGATGCACTTCTTTTAACTGAAAATCTTCAAATTTATCCTGCAATATTTCCAATTTAATGAAAGTTTTTATTTTGTTTCATGTACGATAACAAAATCACATCTTATATTTGTTGTCGAGGTCGTCGGTACAATGTTACCTGTATTTCCTTGACCCGCTGAAGATACTGAATCATTTTCTGCCATTTGTCTTCGAAGGAACCATCCACTTGACTCACCACCAGTTGAGAGTCACTGTATACTATCAACTTTTTTGCTCCTACTGCCAATGCTAACTTTACCCCAGCCAACAAAGCTTCATACTCTACTTCATTATTGGACGTCGAAAAATCGAGTTTAAGGGCATATTCAAATTCGTCTCCGTGGGGGCTTTCTATTACAATTCCTGCTCCGCTCCCATTACTTGTAGATGAGCCATCCACATGTACCTCCCAAGTAGGCAAAGAGCTAGCAGCTTGATCAGTTGTCATTTCAACTAAGAAATCGAAACACTTGAGCTTTTATGGCTGGTCGGGGTTGAAATTCTAAACCGTACTCTCCCAACTCTACTGTCCATCTCACCATCCTTCCTGAGACATCTGGATTCGATAACACTTGCTTAAGGGGATGATTTGTAAGTACTACAACCTGATGTGATTGGAAATATGGGCGTAACTTTCGTGTTGTTGATACTAAAGCCAGGGCTAGCTTTTCTATCTGCGGATATCTTAACTCTGCTCCTTGTAACATTCGACTCACATAGTAGATGGGCTTGTAATCTCTACCCTCCGATTTAACTAGGACTGAGCTAATAGCATAGTCCGATACAGCAAGATAAAGATATAATGTTTCTCCAGGCCTTGGGGTGGTAAGGAGTGGAGGAGATGACAGATAATCTTTCAGTTCTTCAAATGCTTTCTGACATTCGTGTGTCCACTCAAAGTTCTTAAGATTACGAAGGGTTTTAAAGATAGGCAACCCTTTATTTGCAGATCGAGATATAAAACGGTTCAACGCAGCTGAACGTCCTGCTAGGCGCTGTACTTATTTTGCTGACTTTGGGGCAGACATAGTTTGTATCGCAGCGATTTTTTCTGGGTTGGCTTCTACTCCTCTTTCAGAAATCATGTTATCCCAAAAAAATTTCGCCTCGAACCCCGAAAGTGCACTTATTTGGATTTAGTTTTATACCGTAGCGTCTTAATACTTCAAAAGTTTCTGCCAAATCTTTCAAATGATTAGATTACTTGTGGCTTTTCACAAGCATATCATCCACGTATATTTCCATATTTCTTCCAATTTGTTCTTTGAACATATGATCAACAAGTCTTTGATATGTAGCTCCGGCATTCTTCAGGCCGAATGGCATAACCTTATAACAATAGACTCCTTGATCTGTGACGAAACTTGTTTTTTCCTGATCCTCGGGGAGCATGGGAATCTGATTGTATCCTTGAAAAGCATCCAAAAAACTCAACAATTCACATCCCAAGGTAGAATTTACTAGCATATCGATTTTGGGAAGAGGATATGAATCTTTTGGACAAGCTTTGTTCAAATTTGTAAAGTCAATGCACATTCGCCATTTTCCATTAGGCTTTGGAACAACCACCACATTTGACTGCCAATCAGGATATCCCGCTTGAAGAAGCTTGTTTACCTCTTCTTTGATGATCTCGTTCCTTTCTTGGCCAAAAGTTATATTATTTTGCTTTACCGGCTTCACTGTCGGATCTACACTGAGTTTATGCATCATCACTTCGGGATCTATTCCTTGAAGGTCAATGGCGTCCCAGCGAACATTCCATATTTCCTCGCAGAAACTGTACTAATTCTGCTTCCACATGCGGTTCGATCTTTGTTCCTATTTTTGTTGTTTTGTTTGGATTTCCAGGGATAAACTCCACAACTTTTAATTCTTCCACTGCCTCTATGCGCAAATCATTTGGCTTTCTTTTTTTGCTTTCAACTTCTTCTTCCTTCGCCTCTGAAGCATCACTCATCAATTGATCTGTCGTACCATTTCTATTGACATGATTTGACTCCGACTTGGTTCGCTTATTACAATTTTTCAATGTGCTAGCGTAATATTCACGAGCCATCATCTGATCTGTTACCACTTCTCCTATCCCCTTTGGCGTCGGAAACTTCATCTTCATATAATATGTTGAAAGTACAGCCTTGAAAAGATTTAAACTAGGCCTTCCTAATATCATATTATATAAGGAAGGTGCCTTGACCACTAAAAATTTCACCATCTTCGTAGATCTAATAGGATAACTTCCGAGGGAAATAGGTAAGGATACTTCTCCCAATGCTTCCACTATCTTTCCAGTAAAACCAGTAAGTGGGGTATTGATCCTTTTTAACTCAGTGTTGTCTATGTTTAACTTCTGAAAAGCATGGTAAAATATTATATCCGCTGAGCTGCCACTGTCTACTCAGATTTTCTTAACCCAGAAATTTGCTAAAGTTGCTGAGATTACTAAAGCATCGTTTTGTGGTGGTAGTTTCCCTCTCTCCAAATCCCTATCATCAAAGGTGATGATCTGATTACATTTTTCCACTTGATGGACATAGTGTTGTGCATATAATGGACAATCATGTAAGGCTTTCGTTGATCTTGCTAATGTCTTTCTCGACCTAGCAGAATCTCCGCCGACCGATCCCCCTGCTATCATGTTGATAACGCCGGCATTTGGTAAGTTCTCATCCTGCCTTGCTTGTACTGAGCTATCTCTGTTAGGTCTTTGTCCTCCACTTCTCTCTTGCAGTTGATTTCTTTTTTGGTTAGAATTTTGACCAGCTTGTGAACTCGCTGGGGCTACCTTTCTCTTCCTTCTTACGAAGTTCTGTAGATTGCCTCTTTGTATCAACCTTTCTATCTCATCTTTTAAATGGTATCAGTCTTCTGTGTTATGTCCCCGAGCACGATGGTATCGACAATATTTGTTAGACTTATGCCTGTCCGAATTATCTTTCAATGGTGCCGGCCACTGAGGTAGCCCTTGTGCTAAAGCAGCTACAAATACCTCTTCTCGCGTAGCATTGAGAGGAGTATAGTGAACATATTTTTGAGTGTATCCTACCTTCCTTTCTTCTTCTGGATTCTCTTTTCGCCTTGGAATATCATTCCGATCATCTTCTCTGCTATTTCTTTTACTTCCTTTTTCTGACTTTGACTCCATTGCTTCTTCAATTCTTATGAACTTTTCAGATCTAGCTAGAAGTGCATCCAGAGTTGTTGGAGGTTTTCCGACTAAAGACTCCTTAAGACGTTCGTCTATCAAAGTTTGTTGGAGAATGCTAGCCAACAGTTCAGGGTCGACTTGCGGGACCTCTAAAACCGCATTAGTAAATCTTTGTATGTACTCTCTTTATGTCTCTCCTGCTCTTTGTCTCACGGTGAATAGGTATGCAGCCATTTTTTGAGACTTTCTATTCACAGAGAAGTGATGGAGGAATCGTTGACTCATCTGCTCAAAATTAGTGATTGTGACCGAAGGGAGTTGATTGAACCAAGTAAGAGCGATCTTAGATAGAGTGGTACGGAATATTTTACAAGTAGTCGCATCACTTATAGCATATAAATCAGCTTTGGCAACAAATTTGTCTAAATGCTCCTGAGGATCACCCATTCATCATATTCAGATAGGCTTGGAATCCTAAAATCCTGGTGGCAATGGTTCTGATAAAACTGCATGAGAGAATGGGCTTCTTCTTAATGGTACCATGGGTGGTAATTGTTCCACCCTCTCTTCTTGTTATTGATGTGCATAATTATGTCCTCCTTGTTCTCTCCCTCCAACTCTTTCCATCCTTGAGCGAGGTTGCCTTCGTGCTTCTTCTGGTCTTGGGGTTCTACTGTTGACTTCTTCTTCATTAACTGGTTGCCTTATATGTGGTTGTTCGTGTTGTCTTTGATCATCTCGATCAGGTCTTGGATGCGCCTGGGATTCTGTGCAGGGACCGGTTTGAATCGCGTATTCTTTGTTGTTCCACCACGTACTGTGCAACTACTCGGGCTGCTACTGTAGCCGCCATTGCATCAAGTATTTCTTGGGTCATTTGGATGGTAGGTGCCGGAGGTGGTACATTTGGAAGTGCATCACGGTCAGGCACCTGAGTTTGGGGGCCTCCTGTGTCTCCTCCATCAGGCGGGCCTTGTCCAACGCCTCCTGCACCAGGCAGGTCGTTTCCAGCGCCTCCTCCACCAGGGTGGTCTTGTCCAATGCCTCCTGCACCAGATAAGTCATTTTCAGCGCCTCCTCCGGCTGGTGGATCATCTGGTCCTTCAAGATTCTCCCACTGGTTCTCTTCGTATTCGTTCGCCATCTCAACGTGCAAATCAAACTAGTTCCCACAGACGGTGCCAAAATGATGTTGGGTAAAAATGATCAAGGGATTTCTTCGAGATTTCTTCTCTCATTGATCCTTCTCCAAATTATAAACGCTGACTTGCAGGGACGATCTTGCTGAGAACTTTTATTTTCTACTTCTTTCTCCCCAGAATAACTTACCTTTTTTTGTTGAAAATGAGATGCTATTTATAGGAAAATTTTGGGAGGTTAAGAGTTTTCTCCCATAAATGTCAATTAATTAAATAAGGATAAATTAGTCATTTAGACTGGTGATATAATTAGTTATCAAATTTATTAATTAAAGAATTACTAAAATGCCCCTATATCATAAATTGCCACTATCAAATCTTTTTGATATAGACAAACTAATAATTGAAACATATACCTCCATTAGCCTCTTTGGCTCTCCTCAGAAGGTGCAAAGGTCAACCAATATTGGAATGTTTTTTATTCCCCAATCTCAACACTTAATATATACATGCTTAAATTGAAATGAGTCCTCGTGTCTGCACACAGGCACTACAAGAAAAATGGATTTTAGTGACAAAATATTAAATGACATTGTTGAAATTGTCACTTTTTGCATACAGTTAATGATAAGAATATTAGTTTTTCACAATAATAATAGTGACAAAATATATTTTTAAGTTGTCTAGTGGAAATATTTTTAAGTTGTCTAGTGACAATATTTTATTGTCACTAGACAACTTAAAAATATATTTTGTCACTAACAGGGGCGGACCTATACCCAGCAAAAAAAAAATTAGTAGCAGTGCATATCTATTATTATTGTTATAGTAGTACTTTATGTATTCTTGTTAGTACCTTTAAATTCCTAAAGGAAAGAATCTTGTGAATCAAAAATCTTTGTCTACTTTAATTAAATGTGTGGTTAGATCTTAGAGAATGGAGTCCACTAATAGAGTTGCCTAGTTTAAGTAGAATTTGATAAGGAAAATATTCTTTAACACTTAATATAATTCTCTTTTAATAAGGAAAAACAAAACAACGTTGAACTTTGAATTCCAATTTCTTCAACTTTTCTTCACCAAGTTATATCAAAAAAGGGGAGTTTTCTTCACAAATCGGCTGAATCACTCAACGCCATTATCAAAAGGTACTTTTTCAAAAACTTTTATGAATATTTAAATTTATTTATAAAGTTTTTGATTTTTCATCACTAAAATTATTAGAACTGATTTTTCATCACTAAAATTATTAGAACTGATTGTTTTTGCATATTATATATTTTTTATTATCTTATTTGATTAGATATATTATCAATATCAAGTACCATAAGACTTATCGGCATATTAAAAATAAATTTTGATAATCATAATTTTTTAAATAATTTAATTATATACTTTCCATTTTAATCTCGCCCCCGCGACTAAAATTTTTGGGTCCGCCCCTGATCACTAAACGTCAATAGTAACAATTTCTTCACATTTCTTGTCACTAGTGTCTATATACATCAGTTTAGTGACAATATTAAAATTCTTGTTACTTTGTCATTTACTATTTTGTCACTAAAATTTAAATTTTTTGTAGTGGGGGGCATTTCGGTAAACAGTTATCGGGTTAATAAACTAAAAACTTAAATAGCAAAGTGTGTGACTTCATCAAATCGTAATACTATCATGGATCAAAATTTCCATCTTTTCCATCGAAAACTTCGAAAAGTTTCCCTTTTTGAATCAGGCGAAACGAAAACAAGATGTAATTCCGAAACTATTTATTTGTCTTAAACTCTGTTATTTTTCTAAATTTAGTAACTTTTTTTACAAATTTTCCTTAGTGTTTCCGAAATATTTCCGAATAGTCTCGAAAAGTTTCCAATATTTAACTGACCGAAACATACGTTTGAACCGAAATTTTGATCCATGAATACTATACACATGTACATTTTGTAAGAGAATTGATTAAGAAATTCTTTAATCTACACATGTACATTTTGTAAGAGAATTGATTAAGAAATTCTTTAATCTCAATCCAACATAAGGCAATCTTGGGGGCAACCAGCTACAATTTTTCTTGGTTTAAAATAGGTAAGTATATATATATTTTGGCTCCACTAGGTATAATGTTTTAATGTCTTAAGAAACTTATCAAGTTCATTTATTTATATCTATGATGTTTTAAATCTTTTAAATATTAATATAGTCGGTGGTGATGTATAATATTGGGTGAAACACAATTTCCACCCCTTAAAGTATGGGGGTTGTATCAGTTATCCCCTTAAAGTATCAATTGTAATACTTACCCCCCCCCCCCCCCCTCTGTTATAGTTTTGTAGTTTTTATTCCAGGAATGCCCCGCCCCTTTCATAAATAAAAATTTATTTATTAATTTATAAAAATAAAATTATCTCTTTATTATTTATGAATCCATTCATCCACCAAACAACATTATGTTTTAATTTCTTCTTTTTTTACCATACTTTTTTCAATCTCAAATTTCTTCTTCATTTTCATCTCATTTTTTTATAACCAAAATAAGCAAAATAAATGAAGAAATTGAAATTTAATATTGTTTGGTAAATGGATGTATTCATAATTAATAAAAAAAAAATTGATGAAGAAATGAAGAAATTAAAAAACATAATATTGCTTGGTATCAACCGTGAATTTTGCGAAAAGAATTCGAAGGAGAATTACTCAATATTTTCAATAATAATTCGTACCGAAAGTAAAATGAGATAATTATCACTAAATAAAAACATTGAAAAATATAAAGAAAAAAATTGAGATAGAAATATAAAAACTTGAAACATAAAATAAAGAAAACAAATTGAATAAATCAAGAAAAAAATGAGATGAAAATAAAGAAAAATTTGAGACATAAAACCTAAGGAAATCGAGAAAATGAAGAAATTGAAATATAACATTATTTGGTGGATGGATGAATTCATAATTACCATAATTTTTTTTTGGATAAATTAATAAAGAAATAATGTATTTGTTTCAAAATGGACGGGGATATTTTTGGAATAAAATGTTTAATACTATAACATAGGGGGGTAAGTGTAACAATTGATACTTTAGGGGGGTAACTGATGCCACCCCCATACTTTAAGGGGAGAAAGTGTATTTCACCCTAAAATATTATCAAAATAGTATTAAAATAAGTAATTAGACCATTTGTTACAATTTTATAAATTTAGTCAAACTGACTAATCAACTATACCAAATGATAGAAAAATATAGAACTAGGAAATAGCATATAAAAGGGGTTATTTTTGTCAAATCATTTTTTTTTATATGTTACAAAATCAAATGGAGCTAGATGATTCTTTCGTAAAAATATAAGGAGATAAATTGTTTTGTCTTTAAATCATCTGAATGTAAATTGTCGCGTGAATAAACAGGAGAGATAGCTATTTGAGATTACAAATAAAAGATTCTATAATAATTAGAAAAACATCGTCGACTGAACAATCAGTAGGAGCCGAAACAAAATTAAATACTAATTTAAATCAAGTGGAAGGTAAAAAATGAGATTAATAATTGCCCAGCTGCCCAAAGTAAAAAACTGTATTGTAAGATGGTAAAGGTGAATGCTGACTCATGTTACCGTCAAATCATTCTTTAAGTAATACTAGCGGTCGTAATTAGTTTACTTTAATATTAATATAATATATTAAATTCGATTAAAACGAATATAAAATTTAATGTAATGATATATTTACCATTTAAAAAAAAATCTCTTATGGGATAAAAGGGGAGGGGGGAGAGGGGTGTTTGATGGTCCCACTCCCTAGAAAAATCCGTTGCAATATAATTAATAGTTGTCTTTAAAAAATTTAGCATCCTGGTAAATGGTAATGACTGTATCAAGCTAAGGTCCCGTGTTCAGGACCTGCAAGACCACTTTTTTCACTTTTTAATAGTATTTTTTTTCTTTCCTTTTAAAAGTTCAATTTTATTTTACAATATTTTCAATTATTGATTATCTTATATTTGTATATGTATTTTAAAGTACATTTTCTTATCCTCTATAATTTATGACAATTGTTAATTTGGATGTTCAAATTACACTATTTGATGAGTTGTGAATGGTAAAGTTGGGTATTCATATTATACAATTATACAATTATAAGAGTTGTGAACTTAAATTGGAGTAATTTGAAATATCATTAGTATGGGTTTTTTAGTGTGAATTTCTTATAAAGGGTGAATTACTAAAAAAACTGTCTAACTTTTGTTAATGGAAAACTTGGGCTTAAAGTTTTAAATATTGAGATAGCCCAAGATTTAAATTTAAATTGTATGCTTTGTGTTTTGGATCAATTTAAATTTATTTATTTAAGTTTTGAAATATTTAATTACATCACTAGTCATAATTTGACACTTGAAGTGAAATTTCTCCCAATAAGGATTCAAATTTGAGTTCGTTACTTTGTAGATGCGCTTGCCAAAGTAGAGGGGAAGCCCCAAAGAGCTCCCCAACTAACCCCAACATTGTCTCTAGCCCCCGTGTCCGCAGATCGCGGGCTACACAAGTCTCGAAGGTCCGAAGTGAACTTTGATCCACGATTTGCACCAACCCCCCCCCCCCCCCCCCCTAACATGAGGGAAGAGACTTTTGGTAGCTAGATTGTTATCCCACTATATTGTTGAATCATATATAAACCTTAAAATTTTTCCTTCCATTTTCAATGTGAGATAAAACCACTTCTATTTCAAAGGGTGATCTTTGAGAATTAATTTCTCATTCACTGAAACTCTCATTTAAACATACCATATACCGTTTTAATCTACTAACGGAGTAGAATATAATTCTGCAAAAATCCAAATGAAATTTATACTTGTCAAATTTATTTTAATTATAAGTGAGAGTGGGCAAGAGTTATAAATTGCATTAAATCAATTTCGGAACCCTACCATTAGAGACGATCAAGCAGGGCTCGGGATAGAGGCAGGAACAGACCCAACCATTGGAGATGCCCTAACTACCTTATAAAATCTGGTCCCACGACACACAAAGGTTCTAAGTCCGCCCCAGGTCATAATAATTGATAAAAACTAGGTGAATAGCTTTATATAGAATGTTGTTCTTAAATATGAAATTCCCACTATCTTGATTGAGAGCAAACTTTGGATGCACATGTCTGATGCTAACATCCCAGTTCTAAATTTTATGAAATGATATGTGACCAAAAGGTGCAAGAATTTCGCACCAACGTCAAGGTAAGTAAAGTTCAACAATGATTATTTCAATCAAATGTCATTGTCTCATTGAACATTATTGGGGAATAATAAGGGATTGTCAGGTATATAAACAATACATGAAATTCAAAGCCAATAAGAATAAAATTTAAAATAATTATACATAAATTGGGCTAAAATTCAATTTTGGTACCATAGAACTGGGCAAATTTCATTTTTAATACCAAAAGTTCAAAAATCATACAGCCGTTAAGTTTTGCCACGGCCGTTGGGCACGTGGGGCACTAATCTGCCCGTTCAATTTTGGTACCGTATAATTGGGGAATTTTCAATTTTCATACCAGAAGTCCAAAAATCATACCAATTCTCACTCAGCCGTTTCAAAATAGGGGGAAATGCAATTGTCTAAAATTGAGCAGGTTGTTTTTGCAATTATTGCCTTCTTCCTCCTATGGACGATCACCGGCTTCCGGTGGCCGTTCGTCGAAATTGGTTGAAGATTTTTGTTCCTCTTGTCATGGGCGGAGCTCAACCGTCTATGGCAGCCACTTGGGCGGAGCTCAACCGTCTATGGCAGCTACAATAAACCTATGGAAAATGATGCCCACGGTCAGGGGAAACTAATGCAACAAGAATTACGAAGTTTGGTTAAGAATCGAAGAAGAAATCACGATTTGAAATTTCGAAAATTTTGACCTACAATTCAAAAATTAGAACTCAAAATTAGAATAGATTACTCAAAGGATTGAAAAGATCTTTATATGTACGAGTTCTCCACGACAAGGGGAACATAAAACCTCAACCAATTCCGACCGAAAGCCACCGGAACCGGCGGTCGTAGGGGTGGGATCGAGACTGGTTTTCGGGAATTCGGGTATTTCGGGACGGGATTTTGGGTTTCGGAATTTCAAATTTAAGTCCCGAAACCCGGTAGATCAACCAAGGTCCCGTGGATTTCGGGTACCCGATTTAATTTCGGGATTTCAGGACGGGTTCGGGAGTCCCGGGAATCTAATTTGCAAATTTAAATTGTGCAAATTAAACTTTTATTTTTAAGCTTATTGTTAAAATGAAATGAAAAAAAAAAGTAACATGACTACTAGTCTACTGTAGAACAAACCAATTCAAACATATCACCACAACCATTTCAAAAAAAGAAAAACATAACGGAATTTGGTATGAAAAATGAAATTTGCCCAGTTCTATGGTACCAAAATTGAATTTTATGTTCCAACGGGCAGAATCCGACCCACGTGCTCAGCCCGCCCACGAAGACTTAACGGACACGTGGCAGAAACGTTAAGAAAATTAACGGAAGTGCCTTTTTTGAAACGGTTGAGTAGGAACTGGTGTTATTTTTGAACTTTTGGTATGAAAAATGAAATTTGCCCAGTTTTATGGTACCAAAATTGAATTTTTGCCTAAATAATTTAAGAAAGTAAGTAATTCTTGATCATTCCTTTCCCCTGACCGTGGGCATCAATTTTACATTAATGAATTTCTCTAAAATATTTTTGGTACCATAAAACTGGGCAAATTAGAAAAATCATGGCGTGATTAATGTAAAACCAGTTAAATAAAAATTATATGCTGAAAGTTAAACAAAAATTCTATTTCTTTTCAACTGTACATATATGCACTTTTATGTCTTTGTTTTTAAGTTATTTCATATATAGACCAGAAAATAACAAATTAGTGAAATAGTTATTTTTATATGGCTAAGTTACTAATACTATAATGAAGAAAGTTTTTCTTATAGCATGTTTCATTAATTCTCAAGTAGAAAACATGCAAATAAAATGGAATCTCAAGTAGTATTCAGAAAGGCAAACTAATATGTTTCAATACTAGCAAAAAAATACCAATTCTTGATACACATTACAAAAAAAGACATCCGTTAGTTTTGTTGAGGGAATTAAATCATGAATTATCGAAGTCCAGGTCCAAAGGAATAAGATAATACAAAAAAATCTGAAAAATGTAGTGAAACAAAACCGTAATCGCCATTCGAAATTTTTGAGGAAAAATGTTTTGCGATTTATATCTTCAAATGCAAAAATTTAACCATTCACAATATGTAAGAGGGAAAAACACTTTTGGTCCCAAACTTTACCCCAGAAAACACATTTGGTATCATGCTTTGCAGAAAAACAGATTTTGTACCACAATTTACATACTCTTGACACATTTAGTCATTCTGTTAGGCGTTAAAGTCACGAGTTTTGCACGTGATAAATCCGTCAGGGGGTGAAATGCAATTTGCGCAAGAGAGAAAAACACTTTTGGTCCCAAACTTTACCCAAAAAAACACATTTGGTACCATGCTTTGCAGAAAAATAGATTTCATACCACAATTTACATACTCTTGACACATTTAGTGTCTCCGTTAAATTGATAAAAATCAAATATAATGAACATACAACAGTTTCTCTAAAAGATATGATAAAAATCATAAAATATACTTAAATCATTGAAAATATTCTTAACAATTGTATTCCAATGTTGATAATAGGAGAAGGTTAAAAATACCCATGTGTTAAATCATGTTAGCATTTATTAATCCAGGCCCATGTGCTTAATTGCTTTCCAAAAAGAAAACACTTAATGCCACATATAATAAATCAAAAAAAATGTTTAAAAACGAAATGTACAAGAAAAGTGAAGAGAAATCTTTATTGGTTCTACCTCCTATTTTTTATGAAGAGAATGAATCTTTTTCTCGAAGGATCAGAAAAAAGGGGATTTTTGTTAAGAATATTTTCATTGATTTAAGTATATTTTGTGATTTTTATCAAATCTTTTAGAGAAATTGTTATATGTTCATTATATGTGATTTTTATCAATTTAACGGAGACACTAAATGTGTCAAGAGTATGTAAATTGTGGTACGAAACCTATTTTTCTGTAAAGCATGGTACCAAATGTGTTTTCAGGGGTAAAGTTTGGGACCAAAAGTTTTTTTTCCTCTTGCCCAAATTGCATTTCACCCCCTGACCGATTTATCACGTGCAAAACTCGTGACTTTAACGCGCGCGTGACAGTCACGCACGAAAATTCCGTCCAAAATTTAACGGAATGACTAAATGTGTCAATAGTATGTAAA
The DNA here is from genome assembly GCA_003313485.2 of Penstemon barbatus. Classification (NCBI taxonomy): domain Eukaryota; kingdom Viridiplantae; phylum Streptophyta; class Magnoliopsida; order Lamiales; family Plantaginaceae; genus Penstemon; species Penstemon barbatus. The sequence continues at coordinate 48,858,357 of CM064884.1, read as the reverse complement.
TTGTGGTACGAAATCTATTTTTCTGCAAAGCACGTACCAAATGTGTTTTCTTAGGTAAAGTTTGGGACCAAAAGTGTTTTTCCCTCCAATATGTAATATGAAATTTATTATATGTATGTTTTCATGGTGAAGAGATGAACAAAATCCCTCTCCAATATGGAAAATTGTCAAAAGGAAGGAGTCAATCCGCAAAATCGCAAAGTTTAATCATTTTTATTAATCTTAATATTATAAAAAATATTAGTAGTTTAAATTTCTATGGCCACGTGAAATTACATTACCAAAACTAACGGAAATATAACTTTGTAACATTTGTTTTTGGCGAGTTTGATACGAAAAACGAACTATGCCTAGTTCTATAATATAAAAAACGAATTTTTGCAACAAAAATATGTCAATTTCTTACCTAGTACGTACGTACTTTGGATTTTGATCATGCATCATCTGCTGGAAAGATTATGAGCTTGAATCCACTAGTGGTATTGTAGGTTTTTTGTTGTCCGTTCATCTCCTTTTTGGCCTGTTCTATTTTCCTGGCAGATCTAACTGCAGAAGTGGTTACATGTTCCACGGACAACATCTTAAGGTTTTTGCCCAGATCGAATGGAATTTCTTCGAGCTTCTCGCAGCATTTCAATACAAGACTTCTAAGTTTGGGAAACGAATCACTTGACGCTCTCCAAAACTTTAAATTTGTCCATGTAATGCACAAGAACTCGAGCTGATTAAAGCCGCCAACAACAGCGCCCCAAGAATCTCCAACGAATGCATTGTCTTTCAATTTGAGTCCCTCAAGGGTACTAAGTTTTCCCACTGCAGTCATATGAATCAATTCCAAATAGGTATTTGATAGTGTTAGAATTTTGATATTTAGCGGTAATCTCTGAGGAAAGTGGCGCAATGGGTTTTTCACATCATTGACCAGCTTCAACTTCTCGAGACGTACCAATGTTTCCAAGCAATTGGAATCCAAAATCATGTTTAATTGACCACGAATACCCAGTGACTTTAAGTTCTTGGCCTTGTTAAAAACATCATTTGTACAACTTTCCGGGGATAATCTAGTAAGTGTTTGAAGGTTATCACCTCCTTTACCTTTTCCATCCTTCTTGAGAATGATTGATGCTTTTGTCTTCACATGCCTCAACTGCAACATATCCCATATGTTTGCTTTTATTTCGAGGGTACTACTCAATGTGTTCACTGTAAGAGTCTGTAGGTTCCAGAGCTTGGACATGGTCTTAGGAAGAATCGTGAACTCATCACCGGAGAGAGGGAGGTACCTCAAATGAATTAGTCTGGAAAACTTGATAGGAAATTTGGGGAACATAATGATGCTGGCATCAAAGATCCTGAGCCGGTTAAAGGAATCTGTGATGGATGGTATATCTTTGTCCTCCAAGAGAATTGGCGATTTGGAGAAACAAAGAAATGAACGAGCGTAAGGGAGCTTTGGTTTTCTCAAGAAGAAGTCCTCCACAAAAGAATGGATACAAATGCGGTGACATTTTATCATATCTTCAGGACGAGGAAGAAAAACTCCTTCCCTAGATTTATTTATAACTTCGAATATGTCTCGGCCTTTGCGTCCAGCTATACTTTGGCAGAATGCATGAATCGTGTGATGTATGCGACATGTTTTAACTTCACCATTCAGCTTTGTTTTTTGAACAATCACTAAGTTCATGTTGATAAGATCATCCAGATAATCTTGTGCAATTTTTTCCAAGCTCTTTCTATTAGGCTTTTCTTGTATGAATCCTTCTGCAATCCACGGGTTTTTTGCACTTTGCACCCCCGAAACATGGAAAATAGGCACTTTGCACCCCCAAAAGTTAAATTTTGCACTTTGCACCCTCGAAATATGAAAAATGCAGCACTTTGCACCCTCTTTCATTTTTAGCCAAAATTTTAAGGGTAAAATAGGTAATTCAATTGTAAATTTTTGCCACTTTGCACCCCCAAAACATGAGAAATTGGCACTTTGCACCCCCGAAATAAAATTAGCACTTAACACCCTCGAATTAAGAATAAATCAACAACTTGCACCCCCAAAACATAATAAATGGACATTTTGCACCCCGAAACACAAAATTAGCACATAACACCCTCGAATTAAGAATAAATCAACAACTTGCACCCCCAAAACATAATAAATGGACATTTTGCACCCCGAAACACAAAATTAGCACATAACACCCTCGAATTAAGAATAAATCAACAACTTGCACCCGCAAAACATAATAAATGAACATTTTGCACCCCGAAACACAAAATTAACACTTAACACCCTCAAATTAAAAAAAAAAAAAAAAAAAAAACTCAAATCCCTCGTTTTTTCCGGCAAAGTTGACCATCGAGGGTGAAAAACATCTAAGGCAAAATAGGTAAGTCGTTTTTTTTTGCCTTAGATGTTTTTCACCCTCAATGGTCAACTTTGTTGGAAAAAACGAGGGATTTGAGTTTTTTTTTTAATTTGAGGGTGTTAAGTGTTAATTTTGTGTTTCGGGGTGCAAGTTGTTGATTTATTCTTAATTCGAGGGTGTTAAGTGCTAATTTTGTGTTTTGGGGTGCAAAATGTCCATTTATTATGTTTTGGGGGTGCAAGTTGTTGATTTATTCTTAATTTGAGGGTGTTAAGTGCTAATTTTATTTCGGGGGTGCAAAGTGTCAATTTCTCATGTTTTAGGGGTGCAAAATGCCAAAAATTTACAATTGAATTACCTATTTTACCCTTAAAATTTTGGCTAAAAATGAAAGAGGGTGCAAAGTGCTGCATTTTTCATATTTCGAGGGTGCAAAGTGCAAAATTTAACTTTTGGGGGTGCAAAGTGCCTATTTCCCATGTTTCGGGGGTGCAAAGTGCAAAAAACCCGCAATCCACAATTGAGTCAATTTCCAAACGAGAATCTCGGTGTCTTCAGGAAACATCCCCAAATGCAGAAAGCAAACTCTCAAGTACAAGAGGCAATTTAGTATAACTAAATAATATAGTTTCCTTCATGCGTGCCTCATTGTCTTGATCAATCAAATAATTGCCCATGCTTTCAGAGACCATTTCCCATTCTTTCTTATTCCATACCTTGTTCCCTCCGTCTATCGAAAGTTTATTGAAGAGAATTCCCCCTATTACTATTATTGATTGCAAGGGGAAGTCCTTGACATTTATTAGCTATGCGTATCCCGAATTCTTCCAACTCTAGAGGGAATTCTTCAAGCGTACCAAATACTTTCATCCTAAGGAGCATCCAACTTTCCTTGTTCGTCAGGAACCGCAACCTATGGGGTTCTCTTTTATGATTTACACAATATCCCACACTCGCATTGCGGGTCGTTATCAGAACTCTACCCATTTCGTTATGCATGGGCAAGAAGTCACGGATTTCGTACCATGCTTCAACCGTCCACACATCATCCATGAATATCAAAAATTTGATCTCTCCAAAAAATCACCAACCAATATCACCAACTCTTCATCACTCTTGCTAGACATGTCTTGATTGGTAAACTTATTTAGAATAGTAAGAAGCACATCCTTCTTATTGAGCCGTTGAGAAACAACAACCCAAATGAGAATGGGAAACTCAAATCGGATTTTAGGATCATGACAAATCTTCCTTGCTACCGTTGTCTTCCCAAGACCAGGCATACCACTGATGGAAACAACTTCAAGTCCACTTGATTCTTCCAGGAGATATCCTATTAATGTCTCCGTCTCGTCTTCAAAACCAACAACGTTGTCTTGCCCCAGTGCCTATCAATTCACAACAAGCGATGGATGAATCATAAGATCCGGCATGTGTGCAATTGAATAATGATAATAATTTCTGTAATCTTGACACTATATATAAATTAATTGAGAAAAATGTATTTTGGTACCGAGCTTTATATAAATTTCTACTTTGGTACTAAACAAATTGAGGTCAACATATTTTGTACCATAATTTAACAAATTGTTCAACATTTGGTGCCGTTTAACTAAATTTAAAAATCACCATCAAATTGGTGACTTTTAAAATAGTTTTTAATATTAAGTTTAATTCAAGCCTTATAAATAGACTTAAGTCAATACATATGGTGAAATCTTACATTCCCCTATCATTCATTGCCGGCATCAATTTCTAAAGTAATTTCTTTTGAAAATACCATACCATGTGAGCAAAAAATACACATTATATTTTTTTTTGGTTTAACAAGGGTTTAATCCCTTTCGAGGCGCGTCGGACACATAAAGTGGGAACCTCTCCCAACAGGGATACAAACCTGAGTCCGCTACTTCGTAGTGACTAGTCCCTTCCACTAGACCAATCACCTGTTGGTAAAATACACATTATATGATCGCGAGTCGACGATGGAAAGTATATTTTTTTTTTTTTATTTGAGAGTTCGTACTTTCATATGAGATATATATCGTAGCATATGAAAAAAATACACATATTAAGTAATATTAATATTATGTCGACACGTGGTAAAACTATTAATTTGTCATTTTTCATTAATAAATTATTACATGTGAATAATTCAACTTATTACTATTTAATGATATATAATTCAAAGCATTTTTAAACATGACAAGTGTTTTTCTTTAACTTGAAATTTCAAAAAAAGGATATATCTTTGTAAAATATTTATAATTTTTTTTATTTTTGGTTATGAAGACAGGCTTAGGACCTAATTTATGGAATACTAAGTCAGAAAAAATGGGATTAAAAAATTACTAAAGAGTGTTATTAAATATTAAGATGTTAAAAGATAAAAAAAATATTTGGGATGGAAAATACATAATAATTAAATGAAAAAAGTTGTATGACTTTCTGTGTTCTTTTTTCCTAGTTCACCCAAAGAGTATATATATTAGGGATAAGTGGATAACATTATTAGGGACATTCTATTAAGAGATTTTATTGGATATTGTGTATCAACAAGATACTCTTTCATTGGATGACAAGTGTCCCCTAAAATAAATAAATTATATAAACTATTCATTAAAAGACTCATTTACCCTTACTATTTTTTTTTTTTGATAATTTTTTACCCTTACTCATTAAAATGATTAATTTGTGAAAATTTATGTTTATATATGTAAATTTATTTTATAAACTAACACATATTTTAGTAATATATCAAATATCAATTTCCTTGGATAAGAAAAAATATATATATTTTTTTGTTTAAGAAAATATATATTTACTTTTTAACAAATTTAAAGAATATTTGAAATTTCACTCCATTCGATTTTTCTTTTTAATTGTAAGATTACAAATTTAATAACATTAACATAGTTTGTTTGATATTATCAAAAAGTATTTAATATTAATCAATTTTAATTATTAGGATTCAAATTTTAAAATATTTGATATATTTATTCATAAACTGAAAAAAAAAAAAAATGTCCCACCCACCTCAACCCGGTGTCAGTGCCGGCTACGCGAAGGCCAGGGCTGGCCTAGGGGTGGTCGGTGTTGACCACGTAGAGTCAGTGGGCTCATGTCAGATCTGGTCGCACCTTGTAGGCAAGGTACGGTCAGTTCTTGCCGTGGGCACATATCTGAATTTTACCATCACTACCCAACCCATTGTCGGTTGCCTGGATTTTTGGTCCTACGCCATGGTGGCCTGGGATCGGAGAACCTAGGCCATCACGGATTGGGATCTGTATCAGAACTCAAGCCACCCCGGCCTGGGATTTGGGGGGAGGGATTCGAGAGGATGGGATTTTGGTTTTTGTTTTTTAAATTAAATTATTATATTAATTATAATCTACTATTGGTATTTGTTACTCGGAAGAATATACTCCCTTTGTCCCATTGTTTTTGCTCTTATTTTCTTTTTGGGATGTCCGAAAATATAACTTCCTTTCTCTCTCAAAAAATAATAAAAATTTACTTTTTTAATAAATTATCTAAAACTCCATGCCAAATCTAAAGGAAGCAAAAACTTAAAAACTTTTGGACGAAGGGAGTAATAGAATACCATAGAAACTTAAGAGTATAGTAAAGCTAGTGTATTTTTGGTAGATAGAAACTGAAAGATGATGAGATATATAATAATGAATGAAATATAGTGAAGTTTCAACTTTGTCCGAGCTCCTCTTGCTTGTTTAGTGCTCATGTCCTGGTCAATAGATCAACTTCTGGAAAAGTTCTATAAACCATGTCGATCATAGGTATTAACTTTGTTTTCCTTAGACGATTGATTTCTTCAGCGAGGCTGAGTCTCAATTTCTTATGATAAAACCCGAAGTAGGGATACCTCGCGTGCTGGGTAGATTGGGTGATGAAAGAATCGATTGTGTCCTCAAATTCATAAACCACCGCCTTACACTGTCTCTCCCATTCTTTGAATACTTCTTCATTATTGTCTCTATCATACGACGCTTTATTGAGAAAAGCTTTTATGGAGCCAAGATCGGCCGCCAGTTTTTTGAGCTGGTCTTGCGCATCGGATGTCAGATTCAACTGATCATACAGTTGATTGTCAACGTTTTTCAGCAGGAATGTCAATGCAGAATAAGCCATGAATGTTTTAATTAGAGAGAGTATGAGATAGAAATTGGAGGAAGGTTGAATGGGAGGGTGAAAGTTTAGAAGAGAAATGGTGAGTGATGAAGTACTTAATTATGAGAAAAAGTTTTGGGGCTTGTTTGTTTGATGTTTGAGAAAGTAGTTTGCGAGAGTAGTTAAGGTTTGTGAAATAATTTTGATTTGCGTAATGTTGTTTGTTTGAGTTTTGAAAAAGTAGTTTGAGAAATAAAGTAGGTGTAATTTTTTTTTTAAAGAGTTGAGTTGTAAGTGTAAGATGTGTAAGATTTTACGTCAAATCATGTTTGTTGTGAAATAAATTGTGTAAGAGATATGTTATTTTATGTCAAATCAAAGTAGAGTTTATATATGTTTTGTTTGAAGATAATAAAATTGTTGTTTGTTTGGGTTTTGAGAGAGCAGTTTGAGAAAATTAAGAGATAAAAAATTTATTTCAAAAATAGAAAACATGTTTGTTTGGTATTTTTGGGAAACGCCAAACAGACATGCCTTTGGTCTTTGTTAGACTATTAATTAATTCATCGTGTATGTATATACAAATTTTGTTGCTTGATTAATAATGTCTATTTGAACGGTGAGATCATGGATCACCACATTTGTGTGTCATATTTATACACCACTCATAATAAACTGACATGTATCAAGCTTAAATATCATAATTTGAGAAGATTATGTTCTCCCTTTTATTATTTTTTCCAAACCGTTAAATAAAGGCAAAATAGAACCATAAATCTGCAACAAAACAAAATTGATTACCACTTAAGGTTTCACGGATATGTCGAAATTATACACCGTGCAGTATTTTATACGTATCTGATACTCGGATACTCACCTGACCTATCAGATAGGCCACCGTTGCGTTTCCAAGAATAAGAAAATAAAAAGTAAAAAGGATACTGTATCGGATACACTGGAGAATGTATCGAAAACACCCAATATAATTTAATAACATGTATTTCTTCAAACACAATTCCAGATTATGTATATTAAAAAAGTGATTTGATAATTAATAATATACAACCATTTTTCAAAATAAAATTACAATTAACAATAAAAAAAATTTAATTTAAAATATATATTTATTAAATTATACAAAAAATTTGAAAATCAATTTTTTCCATTCCAAGTTTAATTTAATAAAAAAAATCCATTTTTTTATATTAATTTAAAAATCTTTTATAAGAAAGAAATTATTAACTAAAATTTAAAATAATTTAAAAATTATAAAATTAACTAAATTTTAAAATAATTTAATTTGGGTTGATTATTTTATGAATAAAAATAACTAGATAAATACTACTTTTAATTGTTGCTATATTTTACAAATAAAAAACTTGCATACTAGATATAAAAGAAGAATAAAAAAATGAAAAAAAAATAAATAAAAGAATTGGAACAAATAGGTGGCGCCAACTGTTAGCTACCAGGGCCCGTGTATGCAACAAGTGAAAATGGTTCTCCGTACCTCTCCCTCCCCCTCCCCCTCCCTCTAACTATTAGGCCATCTCCAACACGTAGGGCTATTTACCATCCTGGGGTGTCAATCTCCACCCGGGGAATCTGTGCCCCCCTGAGCATCATCTCCAACCGGTAGGGCTATCTCCTCCAATTAATTAAAAAAAAAACTTCCCCACTATCACCTATAATATCTATAATAATAATAATAATAATAGTAGTAGTAGTAGTAGTAGTAATAATAATAATAATAATAATAATAATAATAAATAAAGTAATATTAATTTAAGGCTTTTGAAAATGCATAATAATTAATTTTAGAGACAATAATAATATTACATTCGGGACAAGAAAAACAACAACGATTACATGGAAATAACAACGAAGGTACAACGATCATTAGAAGTCTGTAGGGCCCATGCTAATATGTATCATGGACCTGAAAGAGATTACCAACCAAGGACAAGTCTTGATATATCCCTCAAAGAGTATATGATGCGTCGTCACACAATACGATCATTAGAAGTCAATAAACAACTTCAAAAGGACTTAGTCCCTCATGCGTGGGCCTTTCATCGTGGCTAAAATTTAGATTATTGGAATGTTTTTATAAGTTCTTATAAGTTAGTATTTACTTAATATGTAATTTTATTTATCTATATAAGTTGTTATTTGTATCCACGTACGTGTACAAGTATTTGGAGTAATTTAATGCAAAATTATATTTCTACAGTTTTTCTCAATTATACATTGAACATTAATGATATTGATCTTACGTGTTTTCGTGTGTTCGATCAAGGGTGGATAAACAATTGCAGTAATAATGTTAGACAATAAATAAGAAAGATCAATAGTATTGTATTCTGAATTATCGAGTACAGATTACAATTGTTTGGGGTCCTATTCGAGCATTATAGGATGCCGTACATACTAAAGGGCGAAATACATATGAGAAAGCCTATACTACTATTCCCGAGTGAGTCCGAGCAGCGGTCTCAAAGCTAGTGCACCTGGGAAGTTGTGTCCGGTGTCATAAATGCATGGGGTATTTATAGTTGAAATCGGGGTCTAGGTGATCCATCCGTAGGCATGCAATTCTCGGCCCATAAGTTTGGATCAAAGCTCGGCCCAACAGTAAATTTGGATCCAGGGCCGTCTATACATTGTGTACTTGGACATTGGGGTCGAAATCGAGCTCCTCAGACAAATATTGTTCGATCTGACATGGTTGTAGAAAAAGCGGAGCCCCAAAATACCCCTCATCAATACTCCCCCACTTCTTGAGCGTAAAGTGAAGCTTGAGCTCGAAGAAGTATATATAGTCTAGGACGATCAGGGAGAATGAACCAATCTCGGCACCAGCTTCGGGTATGCCTCATTAAAAACCTAATTCGGAAAAACCCATTGGGATAAAAACCGAACTAGGGAAAAAGAGTGCATACTTGAGAAACCATGTAACTATGCCGTCCAGATATGTCCTCTGTCGTTTGTTGCGGGAATCGGAGCTTGTGATTTGGATATTTCATCGCCATTTTAATGGAGCAGTTTAATTGAGTTTCATTATCTCACAGGATTGTGTGGGAATTCGGAGCTAGCATTTTTTCGATGCGCCGCTTGTCGTGTGGGTCTTCAATTTAGGAATTTCGAAAAGTATGGGGCCTTAAATGTAATTCTTGGAAATATGATTTAAGTTTACCTTGAGGAAGTTCAACCGACATGGTTACTCGGGGACCGGTTTGCAATTTCCCGTTTTGTCCCTGTATATATAGTTTTGCGGAGGGTCATCGTTCATCAAAGACTCTCAAGAGGAAAAATTTAGATCGGAGCGTACAGATCGATAAGTAAGTTCTAGCAGTCTTTTTCGAGCAGCCTTCGTATACTCATTATGTCGAGTTCAGTAGACTTGAAGGGAAAATCTCCTTTAGAGGAGAATGAGGCCGATAATCAGAAAAAGAAAGAGGTTGTAGAAGCTCGGTCATCTGAGATCGAGAATTCACAAGACTCGAGTTCCGCCTCCGATTCCAGCAGGGAGGAGCGGGAATCGAATTCTGAGACGGAAGATAGCAGCGATGAAGATTCGGGCGAAGCAAAGGTCTCTGATGAGGAAGATGTAGAGGATGGGGACCTTCCCTTGGGGAAAAATGAGCAAAAGAAATATAGATTGAACCGTAATGTGGTAGTCACGATCTTTGACTGGGAAGAGCCCTCGACCAGCGCAGGTCTAAACATGACTGAGGAGAGGTCAGACGAGATCGTCTGTTCCTACCAGGAAAAAGATCTGGGCGAGTTGCAAAAAGAGTTTGGCCCATATTTAGGCGCCGATTTTTCGATAGTACTTCCTACCTCCGACCAACGGGTTACTGACCCTCCCGCGGGTTGTCAAGCCTTTTATTCCAAACATTTCCATTATGGCCTACGCATCCCCTTCCCTCCTTTGATAGAAAACCTTCTGGATGCTTTCCTATTGACTCCTTGCCAGATTTTACCGAACTCGATTGGTCTAATTATAGCCTTTTGCGTGCTGATGAAAGCCAAAGGGAAAAAGGCGGCCTTTCAGAACTTTTGGCGGATATTCCAGATGAGTGCTTCCACGTCTTCGAACGCAGGTTATGTATATTTTTCTCAGAGACCAAAGATTTCAATCTTATCAGCCAACGTTAGTAGCAATTTGAAAGGATGGAAGCAAGAGTTCTTCTTTGTTCGAGGACCAGAGACTCCTCCTTCCGAAGATAATCCCGAACCTACTCCGTTCTCTTAGCCTGGAGCAAAGACATGGATATACGGTAAACGCCGTCTCGTGGGAAGTATGAAGAATGAGATAACGGATAAATTCCTGCAATCTTTTCGTGCTGACCCTCATCAGACCGCGTTGATGACTCAGGAGGCGGTTTTGCGATTGGCCGAGCTTAGCAATTGCACTTTTCCAGCCGATCCGATCGAGTATGGGAGGGCTCGGATCGATCCCGCTAACCCCCCTTCCTCGTTAGCCGATATTGTTGATAAATTTCGTACATCAGTAGCTGGTCCACATGTTGCTTCCTTTTCGAAGGGTAATAAAGGTCGGCCTCGTCCTCAAATATCAACAACTTCTCGGAAAGCGAAAAAGTCCAAGGTCCAGGTTGGGATCACGCCAACCTCAAATGCCTTGGTGATTATTCCCCCGATTACCGAAGTAGGAGCCTCCCGCTCTCGGGCTGAGGCGGAGGGGACTCCTAATTTCCAAGCTTCCGACGTCCTTCGGTCCGTTTTTCCAACTGGCACTTCTGACCCGAATGACGCAGGGTATAGTAACTACACTTTGATGGAGAATCGTGCCAGGGAGATTTTGCAGGCCAGGACGGCTCGTAAAAGAAGTAGCGATGTCGCTGAGTCCTCCAGGAGAGTTAAACCTTTTGGTCGAGGATCAGATTCGATTCCTTGCCGGATTGGTCATTCCGAACCGGATCTGGCTGACTTCATCGAGGATCATCTGCGAGGGCCCAGATTGGCCGGATACCCCGAGAGTGGGACAATTGAATCTGACTTAGGTCCCAAGGGCGAGCATACGGTGGATAAATCTCTTCGGATGTTCTTGGCCGGAAGGTTCAAGGATGATACTATCCAATCTTTTGTTAATCCGGATTTTGAGATAGTAGGCGATTACGCCCACGTTCATCAAAGGGTACTGTCTATTCTGAAAGTTTCTAGTTCTTTCCTTATAATTCTTATTTTGTGTCTTACATATCTTTTTCTTTGCAGGCCGGAGACCTGTTTACTCAAACTGCTCTTCGACTGGCCGTATTGAGCGAAGAGTCTCAGGCGGTACAGAAAGCCCTATACAATGTTTTGAAGGATGAAGCTGCAAAGACCAGTCAGCTAGAGAATGCCAAAACTAAGTTGTCTGAGGTCGAGATAGAGCTCGAGAAGATTAAGAAGGAGTTGGAGGCGAAGAGGGCCTTAGAGGGTGAAGTGGCGAAATTAAAGCTGGAGCTTGAGCAAGCCAAAATGTCCGCCGAGCAATCTTATGAGCGAGGTCGAGCTGAGGCCAGGCTTCCTGCTATAAGGGAGTTTTTAGGGTCGCCTTTTCTTGATGCCTTGATTCGCTTGCGGTCAGGTGAAATTAATCAAGCCTTCTATTATAAAGGAGCTCAACATCTCCTTACTGCTGCAAAGGTCGAAGGCGCCCTTGATGACTACCTTCCTTTCCTGGATCCTCATAAGAATATTTTCGGGAAAGATTATAAGATTTCTTCCCTTCCTCCCAAGTTCGAGAGCATGACCGTTCACGAATTCGCTCCTTTTCTTGAGGAATTCGGAGTACCGATGCCAAATCCTGATGCGCTCGAAGCCCAATATGAGGATGAAAATGTGGATATTGAAGAGGATTCCCGCGATCAGGGGGAACAAGGCACTCCTTCTTCTGGTTCGAGTAAATCTGCGACTGATGCGCAAAGTCATGACGGCGAAGGGAGTAGCTCGAGTAACGATGATTCTGATAGTTCGGAAAGCGGTTCTAGCGAGAAAAACGAACAAGGGAAATCGGACCATGATTCTGGTCGTGAATGAATCCAGCCAGTAACGATTATTATGTAATAGGATTTATTTATCGAACCATTGTTCTTTTATATTCGTAATCTTCTGCTTTTGTCTAGTCGGTGGATGCTCGAATTTAATTTTTCCTTAATGCCATGCTTAACCTTTTGCCTGTTTGACTATCTTGCTAAATTTTATAACGTCATTCTTGCATACTTAGCTGCGTCATCGAATCTTTCTTGGGAGTAGCGAATCACCAATTATTGCAATTCGCATGATGTCGTGTCTTTATAAATACCCAGGTCTTTTTGCGTTGCTTTCACAATAATATTGCTCACGGCGATCGGAGGTTTGGAAAACCATCTTGGTTGAATCTTTACTTGGAAATCAAGAGATGAATAAAAATTCGAACGCCCTCGTGATTTCTCCCGCGCCTTTCTCCAGACCAAGTGAAGGTAGAAAAACAAGGAAAAGAAACCGATTCCCAGTTAAATCCATTAGTTCTGATCAGTTAAACTTTCATGGGGAAAGTAAATCTTCGACTATTGCCTTTTCTTCGTGCTTGAAATCTAGGGGCTCAAATAAGAGAATTAAAAAGGTTTCTTTTGTGGATGAAGTACCTGGGCGTACTCCTTTCCAATCCGGACCTTCGTTGGTCGGAGAATCTTCATTTAAAAGGGGTGTGACTCCTTTTGATACAGTGTCACATGAGAAATCTGACTTGAGCCTTCTTCGGGCCAATGTTTCCATTTTTGAAGCGGTCTTCTCGACTGGAGAATATCCCTCGTTCCTGTTTCATTCTGGGTCGGAATCCCTTACCCGGGTAATTTTTCCTAACTTCTTTATTTCATGACTCTCTAATTTCTTTATCTCTGCTATGACATATTTTCTTATAAGTTCAGGCTGGCAAAGACTTTTCTAGGCTTTATGCGTTGGCCAAACATGAGATCGAACGACGGGCTTCTATTTCGCTCGAGCTGATCAGTAAAAAGATCGAGCTGGAACGCGCGCTGGAAGCTAATAGATTTTTCAAGGAGAGATTGTCTCAGGATAGGTTAAGTTCAGAATTAGAGAGACTCAAAGATATCTACGAACGTGAGAAGAGAAACTTCGAGCTTCGCGAGAGGGAAGCTTACATCCGCGGGTATGCTGATCGTAGTGCTGAGGTTCGAAAGATCCTTTTCGAAAATAATTTCGTTTAGTAACACTATGGTTTTTCCTTGTAATATGAGCTTGCTAAGATTTTTCTTTTGTTGTATCACTATACTTATTGTAACGATTTCCCCTTCTTGTTGTAACACAATCCTTGTTGTAATGATAATATTTTCTGGAATGATGTTCTCCTTCTCTCTCTCTGCTACTGCTCTCTCTCTTTTTTTTTTTTTTTTTTTTGGGTCCCTCTTTCCTCGGGAAATGAAACGTTCTGAGCTTTTAATGTTCGTATCGTGGCCATTCATCCTGAGAAATCAACACCGTTAATACAGAACTCCTTCCCCTATATATAGTTCCGAAATTACCTTCACGCATCTGTAAATGTCTTGCCTCAGTACAATATGGTCGTGTTTTTATTCTCGTCGATCAACTATATGTTCCGTTTATTGTCAGTAATTAAAGCGTTCAAGATTTTTCTTCGAACTTTCCTTTCTATCTTCCTTGGAATTCCATACGAAAGTCTTTCGGCTAGGGTATCGACAGGCGAAAAGAACTGCGACTAGGGTACCGGTAGGCGATCTGCTCTCTCAGATTCCAAATCCTTGAGGCGGACTCGATTTCCTGTACCCTGTCCTCCATCCAGTTGGGATAGTGGGTCTACTGCCGGAGGGGTTTTCCTGCTCTCGATCTCCACGTCTTCGAGGCGGCCTCTTGAAGGATGTGGTTTTTGAATTTGCTAGGATTTCCTCCAACTGGAGTTGCTTCCTTGTCTCCCGACTTGGTCTTTTGTAGACCCTTTCTAAAGGTAGATCGGATGAAGGGTAGAAGTTTTCCGACTTTTCTTTTCTTCTTTGGGCATCGGTAGGAATAGTCATATGTAATAAGATCGTATCATTTGTAATACTTTCGGCTTATTTTGATTTTCTGATTGTAATCGATGGTTCTCATGTAATTTATCCGAAACTTCGAGGAATGAAAAATATTGTTGTCGATTTGATTTGAAGTCCGATTTTTGCAACATCTGAATCTTATAAGAGAAATTTTTCATAGTTTAGGAATCAATAGCTGCCATGTAGAGATAATAGAATCTTGACCGATCTTGGATATGCTTTCGATTTAAAAGGCTTAGCAAATGGGTTTCATCCCTAGTCGTATCAGAGCAATTTTAGCTCGAGGGTCATAGCAGAGGCTTTCATTCTTTTCAATAATCTCGATCTAAGGGGCATAGCAACGGCTTTCACCCTTAGTCGCATCAGAGCATTTTTAGCCCTCGGGTCATAGCAGAGGCTTTCACCCATTAATAATTTCGATCTAAGGGGCATAGCAACGGCTTTCACCCTTAGTCGCATCAGAGCATTTTTAGCCCTCGGGTCATAGCAGAGGCTTTCACCCATTAATAATTTCGATCTAAGGGGCATAGCAACGACTTTCACCCTTAGTCGCATCAGAGCATTTTTAGCCCTCGGGTCATAGCAGAGGCTTTCACCCATTAATAATTTCGATCTAAGGGGCATAGCAACGGCTTTCACCCTTAGTCGCATCAGAGCATTTTTAGCCCTCGGGTCATAGCAGAGGCTTTCACCCATTAATAATTTCGATCTAAGGGGCATAGCAACGGCTTTCACCCTTAGTCACATCAGAGCATTTTTAGCCCTCGGGTCATAGCAGAGGCTTTCACCCATTAATAATTTCGATCTAAGGGGCATAGCAACGGCTTTCACCCTTAGTCGCATCAGAGCATTTTTAGCCCTCGGGTCATAGCAGAGGCTTTCACCCATTAATAATTTCGATCTAAGGGGCATAGCAACGGCTTTCACCCTTAGTCGCACCAGAGCATTTTTAGCCCTCGGGTCATAGCAGAGGCTTTCACCCATTAATAATTTCGATCTTAAGGGGCATAGCAACGGCTTTCACCCTTAGTCGCACCAGAGCATTTTTAGCCCTCGGGTCATAGCAGAGGCTTTCACCCATTAATAATTTCGATCTAAGGGGCATAGCAACGGCTTTCACCCTTAGTCGCATCAGAGCATTTTTAGCCCTCGGGTCATAGCAGAGGCTTTCACCCATTAATAATTTCGATCTAAGGGGCATAGCAACGGCTTTCACCCTTAGTTGCACCAGAGCATTTTTAGCCCTCGGGTCATAGCAGAGGCTTTCACCCATTAATAATTTTCGATCTAAGGGGCATAGCAACGGCTTTCACCCTTAGTCGCATCAGAGTATTTTTAGCCCTCGGGTCATAGCAGAGGCTTTCACCCATTAATAATTGATAAAGAAAAGATAGAGATTGATAATAGATGAATATAGATCGAGAACATCCAGAATATGACGAATAAACAAGAATTTAGGCGAAATAAACTTTCATTGAATAAATACTCAATCGGAATAAACATCCTTCGAACAACTTGGTCGAAACAGACTTTCATTGAACATGCAACTTACTAAACCACTAGAAAACAAAGACGATTAAGCAGTAGTAGTCTTGAATTTAACTATTTTCCATAATATTTTCTCAAGTTAACAGCGTTCCATGCTCGAGGTAGTACCTCTCCGTTAGGATGAGCAATCTTGTAAGAACCTTTTCTTCCCACTTCAACGACCACAAAAGGGCCTTCCCAGTTAGGTTGGAGTTTTCCAACGTGCCTTGATACTTCCACTTTCTTTAGCACCAAATCCCCTACTTTGAATGTTCGGATTCGAACGTTTCGATTATAAGATTTCTCCATGCTAGACTTTGTGGACTGGATTTTTAATTTCGCACGGTCCCTTCGACTATCCGCGTGATCAACTTCCACCTCCCTTAGAGATTGGTTTTCTTCGGGATCGTAAAATTCGACCCTGGGGGAAGGTACGAGGTTTTCTACTGGGATAACGGCCTCTGATCCATAAACCAGACTAAATGGAGTTTCTCCCGTTGCGGCTTTAACAGTAGTCCTATTGGCCCATAAAACTCCTGGAAGTTCATCGAGCCATTTTCCCTTTGCTTCAGATAGGCTTTTTCCAAGGATCGAACGATTTCCCTGTTCACGACTTCAGTCTGCCCATTAGCTTGGGGATGCCCTACAGATGCAAAATTTTGTTGTATTCCGAACTTTTCGCACCATTCCGTGATCCTTTTTCCGGCGAATTGCGTTCCATTATCTGATATTAAGATCCTAGGAATCCCAAATCTGCAGATAATATTCTTCCATAAGAAATTAATAACTTGGAACTGAGTGATCTTGGTTAAAGCGACGCATTCCACCCATTTGCTGAAATATTCGACTGCAACCAACACATAATTTTTCCGAGCTCTTGCTGTTGGAAAGGGCCCGACAATATCGATGCCCCATTTATCAAAAGGCCAACAAATAGGAATTGAATGCATATGCTCAGCCGGTTGATGAATCAAGTTTGAATGAATTTGACAATGATGACACTTTTTCACATAATTGACAGAATCATAGAAAAGAGTAGGCCAATAATATCCAGACCTCGAGCATTTAAGCGCTAAGGCCCGAGCTCCACAATGGTTTCCCGCTTCCCCCTCATGAACTTCTTTTAAAATAGCATTGTAGTGAATTTCAGGGACACATTTTAATAGAATTCCTGAGGAGGATCGTTTATAGAGTTGATCCTCGATCAGGGTAAACGACGGCGCTCTGTATTTTATCCTCCGAGCCTCGTTTGGGTTTTCCGGAAGTTTTCCTTCCTTAAGATAGGCAAATAGAGGGTTACACCAAGAGTTACTTGCTTCCTCGATTTCCATGATATCGATGGCAGGGGCCGCATCCAAGTCGATAGCAGATGTATTTGATAGCAACCACGTGATTATTCTTTCATTTTTTCCGTCGGCCATACCTGAGAATTTTGACAATATATCTGCCCATAAATTTTCCTCTCTCGGTACAGGTTGAATATCGAACTTATCAAATTGAGATATCAATTTCTTCGTTCTGCTCAAGTATTTGATCATATTGAACTCCCTGGCCTCGTACGTGCCTTTCACCTGTCTATGAACAAGCTCTGAATCTGTTAGTACAACAATTGATTTTACCTTTGCTTTAAGAGCCATCTCTAATCCTGCGATTAATGCTTCGTACTCGGCCTTGTTGTTGGTCACGACGAAATCCAATGTTATAGCATAACTCAAATCCTCACCATTGGGTCCTTGGAAATGAATTCCTGCTCCACCTCCATCCTTGGTTGAGGATCCGTCCACATGCATCAGCCAGATTTGACTTTTGACTTCTTCGACCATACTTAGCTCGGAAATTGCTCATTTGGTGTTCGATATGCTTGTTGATTCAAGCACGAAGTCAGCTAATACCTGAGCTTTTATGGCGACTCGCGGTTGATACTCTATTTCGAATTGGCCAAGCTCGACTGCCCATTTGATTAACCTGCCTGATGCTTCCGGTTTGGATAAGACCTGTCTCAAAGGTTGATTTGTTAGGACAATGATCTTGTATGTTTGAAAGTAAGGCCTTAGCCTTCGGGCAGCCACTACCAACGCTAGTGCGAATTTCTCGATTTCCATGTAGTTTTTCTCGGCGCCTTGCAATAACTTACTTAGATAATAAACCGGTTTGTGCTCAGTTCTATCAAGTTTCACCAAAACCGAACTAATGGCCTCTTCCGATACAGCTATGTATAGATATAGAGGCTCTCCTTCAGATGGTTTGGCCAGCATGGGTGGCGAGGTCAGGTATACTTTCAATTCTTCGAATGCCTTATCGCACTCTGCACTCCATTCGAAGTTCTTAGACTTTCGTAGGAGCTTGAAAAATGGTAAACTTTGTCGGCAGATCGGGAGATGAATCTATTCAATGAAATGATTTTTCCAATCAAACTTTGGACATCCGAGAGCTTTCGCGGTGGCTGGAGATCGGTGATTGCTCGAATTTTTTCCGGGTTTGCTTCGATTCCTCTTTCGTGGACTAAGTATCCGAGGAATTTTCCCGATCGCACACCAAAAGTACATTTGGCTGGGTTCAACTTCATCCCATATTTTCTCAGGATTTCGAAACATCTGTCCAGATGGCCAATGTGGTCCTTCTCCGTCATGCTCTTTACGAGCATGTCGTCTACGTAGACCTCCATTATCTCGCCTATCAATTCTTTGAACATCATGTTAACTAGCCTCTGATAGGTTGCACCCGCATTTCTTAGGCCAAAAGGCATAACAATGAAGCAATAGACTTCTCTTTCCGTGATGAACGCTGTTTTATCCTGGTCTCTTTCGTTCATGAAAATTTGGTAAAAACCTTGGAATGCGTCCATCATACTAAACAAGGCAAACCCTGCAGTGGAATCTACTAGCATATCGATCCGGGGCAGTGGATAAGGATCTCTTGGGCATAATTTGTTTAGGTCGGTGAAATCATTGCACATTCTCCATTTGTTTTCGGCCTTTTCACCTTTTGAGACCAGGACCACATTACATAACCATTCTGTGAACTTGATTTCCCTGATCTGTCCTGCTGCTAACAATCTATCGACTTCTGCATTAATTATTTTGTCCTTTTCGCGACCATGATTGAGCTTCTTCTGCCTTACAGGCTTTGCTTTCGGATCGATGTTTAGTGAATGTGTTATCACTCGCGGGTCGATTCCCACTATATCATCCGAGCTCTAGGCAAAAACATCCACATTCCTCTGCAAAAATTCTATGAGCATGGTTTCCATGCCCTCGCTCAATTCCGTTCCAATTTTAGTGAACTTTTCTGGGGATCCCGGAACTAAAGTCACCTTTTTGTGGTCAGTCGCTTGTACGCTCATGTCAACGTTTTTTCCTTTCTTTGCTTGGAATTTCTCGCAGTCGGGAACTGGCTTTTCTAACTCAGACGCTAAATCACTTATCTTTCTCTTGGACGGGAGTTCGGGCTCCACTTTCTTTTTAATACTCAAAGACGAGTTATAACACTCCCATGCCATGTACTGATCGTTCCTCATTTCTCCCACTCCCCCCACGGTTGGAAATTTTATTTTTTGATGGTACGTAGACACGACTGCCTTGAAGATATTTAGGGCTGGTCTCCCTAATATAGCATTATAAGCGAATGCTGTATCTACTACCAAAAATTTGATCATTCTTGTTACATTTTTTGGTTTAGTTCCTAGAGTCGTGCTTAGGAGAATGGTTCCAAGCGGGACGATCTCTGATCCACCGAAACCAACCAAAGGGGTGGTTACTTTATCTAGACGTGGGTGACAAAGATTCATTCTTGTGAGAGCTTCAGACGAAATAATGTTCGCTGAGCTTCCGTTATCGACCAGCACCCTCTTTACTTCGAAGTTAGCAATCCTCAACGTCAATACCATGGAAAAGTCTGGATCGTCTTCACTTGTGTCCCAACTGACATCAGAGGGTCTGTCAGCCTCACTGAAACTTATAACTTGATTTTCTATGGAGGGAGATTATAAGGATAGAATCTCTCTCCTAGCAGAGACTCCAACTTTTATCGATCTCAAAGTTCTTTTTCTAGCGTTTCTGCTATCACCTCCTGCTGGTCCGCCAGCAATCATGTTTATCACTCCATTCGAACGCTCTTCTGCTTGGCTTTGAATTCGCCTTTGCTGGTTATTAAACTTTCGCGGACTTCGGGATCTATAACGACCGTTGTAGTTGTTACCTTTGACAAACTCTTTCAGTTTTCCTTGGGCAATTAATTTTTCAATCTCAACTTTCAATTGATAACAATTTTCAGTACTATGTCCCCGAGCACGGTGATACCGACAGTATTGCTCATATCCTGGTGCCCCTGCTCTGGCCTGGGTGATCCTTTGAGCTTCAGGGATTAAATTTCCTTCTTCCAGCACGGTTAGCACTTCTTCCTTTGAGGTGTTAAGCTCGGTAAACTGTGCTTTACCCGGTCTTGGGGCTCGATAAAAATTTGGGGCTTGGGGCGGCACCTGCGGCTTATAAGTATTAATTCGTTGCCAAACAGATCCTCTGTTCGATCCCCCATAATCACCAGGCTTTGGGATCGGGGCCCGATCTTGCTTCTTGTTGAGATGAGATCTGTCGATATGTGAACTCTTCAATTTGTTCATATCTTCCTGTATCTGCTATTTCCATTATCCGTTCGAAGGACTTAGGTTGTTTTCTACACAAAGCATTTCCAAATTGAGTGCTTTTGGTTAGTTCGAACATCAGGGAGGACAGATACTCGATCTGCGGGGTATCTACTTTCAGGAGCTCAATACTAAATCTTGCTAGCCATTGCCTCAACGTCTCTCCTTCCAATTGTTTTACAGTGCCCAGGTGATTCGCTGGCAGTCTTGGCTTCCTCTGGCTAGCAAATTGATGTTTTAGTTTATCACAAAATTCTTCAAAAGAAAATATGGAGTTCGGAGGTAACTTCCCGAACCAATCGAGAGCAATTCCCTCAAAAGTAGTGACCATAATTTTGCAACAGAAATCCTCCGAATGTCCGTATAAGTTCATCACATTAACAAAGCTGTTGATGTGTTCCCCGGGGTCGGTAGTCCCGTTATACCGCGGTAGCCTTGTTGGCACCGTTTCTGAGTTTCGAGCTTCTCGTATCTCTCGACAAAATGGCGAACAGCGCATGATACTGTTTGAAACCTCCCTATCTCGTAAGTTCCTTCTAGTTAGAGTGTTTTCCCCTCGCCTGACGGCCTGATTGTTACGGGGAATTTCTACCATCGTATCTTCCTTTTCCAATTCCTTAGCTACTCTCTCGCATATTATCTTTTCTAACTCTGACTCAGTAATTCTCTTGTAGGCAGACTTTCTACCTCCAACTACGCCAGCAGAGTGGCTCTCTCCTACCATTGAATCCTCCAGATTACGTACCGATCTTGGTGGGTTTTCCGATCGGGCGTTGATTTTCGAGGGCATTGCTCGAAGAGGGTTTGTAGCTGGG
Organism: Penstemon barbatus; assembly: GCA_003313485.2. Lineage (NCBI taxonomy): Eukaryota > Viridiplantae > Streptophyta > Magnoliopsida > Lamiales > Plantaginaceae > Penstemon > Penstemon barbatus. The sequence goes on along the minus strand of CM064884.1, from coordinate 48,836,825 downwards.
GCATGCGATATAGATCGCAGTATGCTGTTTTCCTTCTGGATGTTCGAAGAAGGTATTTCAGGTCTCCCGTGATTTCCTGGTTGGTCTACGGGTGATTGATCAGCCCTCCCACTGTTTAGGAATTCCCTGCACATTGTGCCTATGATAGATCTTAGATCACCAACGGTTGTGTGGATCGGAACATTATCCTGAGGAACTGTTGGTGGAATCTCTGGTTGCTGGGCCGCACGAGACAGATTATCGGGCTCATTATTGACCGAATTCTGCGCTCCTACAGCATGGGAGGGTTCTCCTCTGTTGTACGTATTTCTCCTCGTGATAGGCATATTTCGATCTAATACTCGAATAAGTGCCCCACGGTGGGCGCCAATTGATCTTACGTGTTTTCGTGTGTTCGATCAAGGGTGGATAAACAATTGCAGTAATAATGTTAGACAATAAATAAGAAAGATCAATAGTATTGTATTCTGAATTATCGAGTACAGATTACAATTGTTTGGGGTCCTATTCGAGCATTATAGGATGCCGTACATACTAAAGGGCGAAATACATATGAGAAAGCCTATACTACTATTCCCGAGTGAGTCCGAGCAGCGGTCTCAAAGCTAGTGCACCTGGGAAGTTGTGTCCGGTGTCATAAATGCATGGGGTATTTATAGTTGAAATCGGGGTCTAGGTGATCCATCCGTAGGCATGCAATTCTCGGCCCATAAGTTTGGATCAAAGCTCGGCCCAACAGTAAATTTGGATCCAGGGTCGTCTATACATTGTGTACTTGGACATTGGGGTCGAAATCGAGCTCCTCAGACAAATATTGTTCGATCTGACATGGTTGTAGAAAAAGCGGAGCCCCAAAATACCCCTCATCAGATATATTAGAGTTTAAATAAAATTAAAATATTTAAAATCAAATTTTAAATGTGGCTAAATAAATTATTATTTCATAAACAAATATATAATTTCAAAATTAATAATGGATAAGAATTTTATTATACTATAATTTTTTTTTAATTTTACTTTCATGCAAATTTTTATATCTAATAATGTTACATCTTTAATTTAAAATAAATTGTTATTAAACCTACAACAATTTTTATAATTAATGTAACAATTATTTTTAGTTAATTAAAATAAATAAGGTATTGTTAAAATTTGTAGTTAATTTTTTTATTATTAATTTAATTATTAATTTAATTATTAATATTTATTTTTAAATTTAATAAAAAAAATGCATCAGGTGGCGCCACCTAATGAAGTGTGTCTGGGACGCGCTATCAGCGCGTCCCAGAAGCAGAGGTGTGGGCTGGGCTGTAAATCGCCCAGCCCACACACCTGGGCGGTCCATTTGGACCGCCCTTTATCATCTCCAACCCGGGAGAAGTGGGCTAGGCCCATCTCCACCCACCCCCCTCCCGGGTTGGAGATGGTATTAGAGATGACCTTATTTACCCTTTTCCCTTGTCATTAGAGATGGTCTTATTATGGTACATTGACAAATTACGCCATTAATTGTCAATGATCATCAGTTTCAGTCCTTATTGCCAAAAAATTTCAATTATTCACTTGGAATTATCACTTTATGTCATATTTGACAAGATCTATTTATTTTTTTGTCCGAAAATCATCAGTTTATGTCTTACTTGACTGAAAATTTAATCTTCACTTAGGAATTTCAAATTTTGACTCCAAATTTTGCAAGTAAAAGTCACGTGATGGGTCTATAACTCTAATTTTTGAGGAAAAAAGGGTCTAAGTTTCCACAGAAATCGTAAATAATTATTTTTATTTATAAAGAAAATTAGATCAAATTCACAATCACATTTACCTTAAATTTTCTCTATACACCAAGAATTGGTCCTTATCGAAGTTTAACCAATTTATGGGGGAACTTTAATATTTTTTTAATAAAAAAATCGAACTTATAGACATATCACGTGACTTGGACTTGCAAATTTTAAAGTCAGAGTATGAAATTTTCAATTTTTAAGTGTCACTCGACATATGATTTTTTGGGCGAAAACAAAATTTTCCGGTAAGATATAATATAAATTGATGATTTTTGGCCAAAAAAAAAAAATCCATCGAATAAGTTATAAGTTTATGATTTATTGCGAAAAGGACTGAAATTGATAACTGTGACACAATAAATGACGTATATTGTTAAGATACCACAATAAATGGCAAAATTTTCGAAATGTAGTCACTTTATAAGGCCAAATGAAATTTTGCCTGAAACATATTGATCTGATTATTTTGTACTGGATTGGGTTTTATTCGAAAGATAAAAGATATTTTGCTAAGATAATATCATTTTTTTTCGGAAACTGGGAGATAATATATTTATTTCTAAAATGTAAAAAAGATATATCTTTATTTTTGAGAGAGCATGACAATGCTTTCTTAATGCAACAAACAAACCCCATTGATGCATTTTGAAAGGGATATAGGCCGATGCTAACAACTAGTATTTGGATAATTATCTTATTATTTTTCTTTTTTGGATTATCTTATTTGAGCAGATAAGTACAATATTTGTGATATTTGAAAGGGATCTGCCGTAAAATTAGTACCTACCACGGTGGATTTAATCCACCCGGGTGTTGGATGAATGCCACAGGAGCATGTAAGGATAATTTTTTGTCCTTTCATGTCCATGTGGCATTCATCCAACTCCAATGGATTAAATCCACTAGTGTAGGATCTAAGTAACCGTTATACAATCAATCAATAAATTATATGTTAGCCGAATGATTAATGATTAACAAACAACTTGATATTTGAGCTTGTTTCTTGAGTTTGATATTAACAAAAATTATTGAGAAGCTTATTATTTGAAGAAAAGCTCGGTGACGAATAATGCTCAATTGAGAAGAAATAGCCCAATAAAGATATTTAAAGTCCAAACAATGAAGAATGACCAATTTGGAAGAAATGGCTCTGAACGAAATTGGAAGATAGCTCATGAGAAGCCCAATTTAAAAAGAAGGCTCGCTATGAATGAAGATCAAGGTCGAAGCCCCTAGCACCCTTGAAGGGCCCAATTTTCGATTCAAGAAAATTGTGGTCAACTTAGTAAATATTTTCAATTGATTAAAAGAGCAAGAATACTCCTAGCCCAAATTCTTTTTAAATACTTTTGGCCCAAGCTTTTTGGCCCTTTTCTAAAGTTTGTTTCTTATCAAAGTTGCATACCTACCTATTTTAAAAATGGCCGTAGACTTTGCTTATTAAATAAGGCCGAAAATCATTTTTTAATTAAGCCTAATTACTCTTGAAAAGTTAATTATTTGTAGCCATTAAATTTGAATTTTCAATCAAGCCAATTTTTAAAGGAATGATTTCTTTCAAATCCTTTGACTTAGCTAGCAAGATAATTTGTCTCTAATTTGTCTAGCTAAATATCTTACCCTATTTATTTAAAATCAATTCTTTTGGAAATGTTTTGTCTTCATCTATTTACTAAACCTTGTCCACATTCATTGAAATGTTAGTCACATGTTTTAATCTTGCAAGATCATTTTAATTGTGACAAAATAATTTTTGAATTTCAAAATATTTCCCTATTGAACCAACTCCGCTCAACTATAAATAGTGGATCATTTCTCATGGCTAATACACAACTCATTTTCTCTAAAATTTCACTTGCTAAATCATTTCTCCTAGTCAAAGCTTTTGAGTGCTCACTACTAGAAAAACTGTGTTTAGCGACGGATTTTAGAGGCGGAAATGAAATCCGTCGCTAATTTTCACTAAAATAGCGACGGAATAAAGTTTTCGTCGCTAAATTCCGTCGCTGAAATAATCCGTCGCTAATTCCGTCGCTAAATTGGACCAAAACAGAGACGGGTCATTTATTCATCGCTAAATTCCATCGCTAAAAAGTTCCGTCTCTAAATCCCTTGCTATTTCCGTCGCTACGGAAATGTCTAATTTTAAAAAATAAAAAAAAAATTAATTTAGCGACGGAATTAAATTTTAATTTTAACGGAAATGTCTAATTTTAACGTTTAGCGACGGAAAATAATTTTTGAATTTCAAAATATTTCCCTATTGAACCAACTCCGCTCAACTATAAATAGTGGATCATTTCTCATGGCTAATACACAACTCATTTTCTCTAAAATTTCACTTGCTAAATCATTTCTCCTAGTCAAAGCTTTTGAGTGCGCTCTTAATTTTGCTAAAATCGTTTTTCTCAAAAAGACTTTTAAAAACATCTTTTTCTCTTGAAATCTTGAATATACTCTAAGTAATAGAAGAAAAAAGTCAGCGTTTACTCCTTTGCAAAATCAGCTCACTTTGGAGCAATTACTTTTAATCAAAATTTTACTATTGTTTTTGAGTGAAAGTTTTTGTACTTGCAAGCTCGTAGTGCGATAGGACTGAGTGTTCTAGCAAGCACTGTTTTTGTGCGATAGGTAGGGACCTAGCAAACACGGTCTTTGTTGAGCGATAGGTTAGGCCTAGCAAGCTCGTTTCGAGAGAAAGAATTGATATCTTGTAATCTCGAGTGGTGAAGGTTTGTCCTGCAAGCCACAATCTATTAGTGGATTTTACCCACGGGTCCTGGAAGAGAGGAAGTAGGCCGTTGGGGCGCGAACCTCTATAAATTGTGTTTGCTTTCTTACTCCTTTTATTATTTGCACTTTACTTCATATCGTAACTTTAATCTTAAAATCATTGGAACAATTAACTTTTATTTAAAGTTACTGGAACTATTTACTAATTGTCTTCTGAAAAATAAACTCATTGAAAAAGTTATATACCTAATTCACCCCCTCTTAGATATCATTATAAAGTCGATGCTAATAATAATACGTATCTCTTCCAAGGGCCAGGCAGAACTTTTAGATCTATACTTCTTTCTTCCTATTTTTTTTCTTTAATTTTTTAAGTAATTTATTATATCAAACTATTAATATTTATGGTGTATTAAATCTATTAAATATTAATATATATGATATCATCTTATAGTGAAATATATTAATTAAATTATTTATTATAATTTTTATAAATTTAGTCAAATATACATTGATCCAAATCTAGCCTACAATAAATTGATTTGAACGGGCATTAAACAAGCAGGTAAATTTATTTATTTTAACACATGAATCAGATATGACATGAAAAATGTGGCATATTTTATTTTTTGCCATTTGGAGAGGGTGCGTTTTAAAATCAATAATTTATTGCGGTACACTTATATTATACGTCATTTATTGTATCATTGTCATTAATTTCAGTTCTTATTGTCATAAAATTCAATTATCGCTTGGAATTATGAAATTATATTTTATTTGAATTAGAAAACTTTATTTCTTTTTTCTCGAAAATCATCAGTTTATATCCTACTCCTACCTGACCGAATTCTAATTTTCGCAAAACAATCATGTATCGAATGACGCATAAAAATTGAGGATTTCAATTTCTGACTCAAAATTTTGCAAGTCTATGTCACGCAATATGTCTATAACTTAATTTATTTATGAAAAAAAGTCAAAGTTTCTACAAAAATATCATAGATACCTATTTTTATTCATAAAGAAAAATTATATCAAATTCACAATCACATTTATCAAAAAATTGGTCCTTATTGAAGTTTAACAGATTTATGGTGGGGAATTTAACCCTTTTTTTCATTAAAAGAAAAAACAGTTATAGACCTATCACGTGACTTACACTTGCAAATTTTAGAGTCAAAATATGAAATTTTCAATTCTTAACTGTCACTCGAGATATTTTGGCGAAAACTAAAATTTCCTGCCATATATGACATAAATTGATGGTTTTGGCCATAAAGACTAAATGTTGGATAAGGATGAAGATGAAAAGCACTGAAGTCAATTAGTAAATGGAGGTTTTGATGATTTTCAAAACTTCAAATCTGCTAAGTAAAAGACAACTTAGCTGATATCTCTTAGAAGAATCTTGACCAAGTAAGAAGACTATCAGACGGGTCAAATAATTAAAGGTCCAGAAGACTACTGATCTGCTGAAGGAAAGAAATCAGACTGGTGAAGATCAGCCGACTCAAATCAGATTTGTTCAAGTTTGGGATCAGCTCTGTTTATCATCAGACTTGCACTTTCGATCAGCCAAGTGGAAAGGATCAACAAGTCTACCCAACGGTAATAAATGCCCCTGGAAGTAATAAATGCTGAAGTACAAGGTTATTAAAGACAAATGATTGAAGAAAGACCTCGTATCAGCTTGGTGCATTTAATGCTGCCTGACAGATAGTACAGTCTGCAGTACTGTCACTGTGCAGAGAGCCGTTCGCGGATTTTAAGGACCAAAAATCAAGAGATTTGAATTTTGTCTCTCTTCAACGGACAAAATTCAAAGAGTGACTATAAATAGCTGAAGAGACGAAGGAAGAAAAATATACACAACTTCTGAGAGATTGAATTCAAAGCAAAATATTTTCTAAGTCTCAAAAGCTCAAGAACAGCTCACTCATCTGCTGAAAGTCATTTGTTGACAGAAGTCGTTGAAGTTCAAGAAAACATTTTCTGAGTGAATCTGTAAGAGAGAAAAGTTGTGAGAAGTTCTTATCCATCTTTGTGAGTGATAAGACTCTGTAGAATAGGAGTTTCTTTGTGATTTCCTATTGCGCACTTGTGGTCGTTTCATTTGTTGTTCGACGCAAGCAGAGTGTACTAATTTCTTTGTGTTCTTAGTATAACCCAAGATCTGTGTGACTTGGATGAGTGGACTAAAGGATATTTAAATCCATATAACCACTATAAAAATTCTTGTATTTTTACATTGCTTTTACTTGCATATTTTCAGATCTGCATAAAACACTTGATTAACTGTTTGAAAAAAGGTTTAAAGGAGTTTTTATAAAACTGGGGATTAAATTTTTCAAACTACTAAGTTTACTTGTGAAAAACACTTTATAAATCCGCTGCAAGTATTATGGTATTAAAACTGATTTTGACAAAAATCAGCTAAGTAACTATCAGATTAGTGGTCAACAAAGATGTTCAAAGATTTGTTCGTGATCAGCCTTGTAAACTTACTGTTTGGTAACAGCTTAGTCTGTTTAAGCTTGTACAACAATTTTGAAGTTAAAATTTGACTAAAAAGTTTCAGAGGTCTATTCACCCCCTCCCCTCTAGACCTCATATGACGACATGGGACCAACAAGTGGTATCAGAGCGGGTGGTTCATTAGAATCAGCTGCCTGATCAACGAGCTTGATCCGAGTGTTTTTCAAAGGTTTTCAAACTTTTTCAAAAGGGCATATTTTTTGAAAAATTAAAATTTTTGAAAAATGGATTGTATCAGCCATGTTCCTCACATAGCTGGTATGAGCTTTGAAGACTGGAAGATTAGAATGGAGATCTTCTAAGCTGCCTACAATGATAACATGAATACATGTATCATCAAAGGTCCATTCAAATTCACCAAGACTATCACGGTTGATGAAGCTGATATAGTGGTGGAAACAGACTTAACAGATATGACAGCTGAAGAAATCAAGTTGTATAATCTGGATAAAGTTGGCCGTTTCATCATGACCAAGGTCCTTGAAAACGACAGATTTGATAAAGTCAAGCATTGCAAGACTGCCAAAGAAATGTGGGATAAGGTTCGTGACATGAGCGAAGGAAACGACGCCATCAAAGAGCATCAGCTGAGTGTTGCTCTGGAAAAGCTGGACAACTTCAAGATGAAGTCTGCGGAAACCATTGATCAGATGGATACAAGGTTTACAAGGACGTTGAATAAAGTCTTAAAGCTTGGAAAAACCTTCACTGATAAGGAGACAACCGTCAGAGTACTGAAGGCTCTACCTCCGAAGTTCAACATGAAGGTGACAGCCATGGAAGAGTCAAGAGGCTTGGGAAAGATCTCACTCACCGAGCTGTTCTCAGCACTCAAGGCGTACGAGTATAAACTGCCAAGAATGGGTGTTGAAGAAACCTCTACTTCAAGTCCCACAGTTGCCCTAGTTGCTGCTGAAAATCCTAGAAGGCCAGCTTACAAAAGCAAAGACGTGGACTCATCTGATGAAGCCACACTACTCAACAAAAAGGAGTACACTGCTGGAGACGTTGCATTGATGATGAACAATTTTAAGAAGTTCTACAAAAGAAAAATGAAGAACAAATACAACAATGCTTCTACTTCTAACCCTACTTCTTCTTCTCAAGATAAAGATTCTTATAAATCTAAGATGATGTGCTATAACTGCAGGAAATTGGGTCATTTCATCAGAGACTGCCCATATCCCAAAGCTGAGAAGTACACTGAAGAAGAAAAGAGAATCATAAAGGAAAGAAAGCATAAGAAAGGCAAGGTGCTGGTAGCAGAAGCGGAAAAGCTAGCTGCTGTCTACTCATCAGATTCGGATTCAGATACTTCTGATGAAGAGTCTTCTTATGAAGAGAGACCTGCTCTTCTATGCCTGATGGCTAAGGAATCTGATGGCTCTGAGGATGATGAGGTAACTCCTCTGGATAATGAATTATTTAATTCATTTGAACAAATGATGCTTAACAATACTAATATTGCTGAAGCATTTAGTAAGCTTAAGGAAGAGATGATATTGCAAAGAGAGCAAAACAGTTCACTGAAACTTAAAGCTGAAAAACCAAAAGAATCAGATGAATATAAACAACTTGAGCAAGAAAATAAATCTCTGAAAGCTGAATGTGAAGTTCTTAAAGGAAAAATCATGGAACTTGAGAAAACAATTGAGTCTCATGAAAAGTCAACTGTTGCATCCACTCATATGTCTAGTAAACAGAAGACACCTTTAGATCAGGATAAGTTAGAACTGAACTATACTGAAAAATTTATATCAACTGACAATAGTAAGGTCATTTTGTATGTTCAAACTACTAAACCTGCTTCACTTGAGAAAGTGTCAAAGGAGACGAAAACTCCTAAGGCTAAAAAGAGCAAATAGCCTAGTGTAGAAAAACAGACTGGTAAGTCCAAACAGAAGAGTCCTAGGAAGTCTTCTAATAAGGCTAAAACTAATCAGACTAGTGATAAAACTAAGTCGTCTGTAAATGAGCAAGCATCTAGTAAACCAAAGAAGCATAAAAACAAGAAAAATCAAAATGATTGGTATGAAAATGAGTCTTATTATGTGCAACCTGCTGAATATCCTCCTATGTATCATGCACCTCAATTTCCAACTTACTATGCTCCATATTCTGCTCATCCAATGCATGCATATCCTGCTTATCATGCATCTTATTCTGCTTATGAACAATATCCTTATCATGTTGATTATCAACGACATGACATATCTGATAAACGTGATAAAGGCAAAACTGTTCATGCTCCTGCTGAAACTCAGAAACCTAAGAAGCCTAAGACATCAACATCTTGGGTTGTCAAAGGTGGAACTAATCCTTCAGGACCCTCTCAATAAGGGTACCTAAAACAATTTTTATTTTGTTTTGTAGGTTAGGATTAGGAGTAGGAGTAAAGTAGAGAAGGCCTGTTACTTGGACAGTGGCTGTTCAAGGCACATGTGTGGAAACATACATGAGCTAACTGATGTTGTTGCTGTGGATGGTCCAAATGTGACATTTGGAGACAGCAAGGAAGGCAAGATTGTAGCAAGTGGAAAACTGATCAAAGGTAACATTGAGATTTCTGACGTCTCTTATGTTAAAGTCCTCAAATACAATTTGCTGAGCATAAGTCAATTTTGTGATAAAGGATATTCAGTCATCTTCTCAACAGATAAGTGCTACATTGAACAGATTGGAACAAAGAAGGTTATTTTATCTGGAAGACGACAAGGGAATGTCTACACAGTGGACTGGAATTCTGTTGACAAGAATTCAAGCGTTTGTTTGGTGGCATCAACACCAAGTGAAGTCAGTTGGCTGTGGCACAAAAGAATGAACCATGTGAATTTCAAGACCATCAACAGACTTATCAAGAATGATCTGGTAGAAGGAATTCCAAAGACAGTCATGAGCAAAGATAAGCTTTGTGACGCATGTCAGAAGGGTAAACAAATCAAGTCCTCATTCAAAAGCAAGAAGCACCAATCATCTGCAAGGATCTTGGAGCTGCTACATATGGACTTATTTGGACCCATTGATCCAATCAGCAATGGTCGAAAGAAATACTGCCTAGCTGTTGTGGATGATTATTCAAGATACACTTGAGTGATTTTCATGAAGAAGAAAAGTGAGACCAAGGAGCATCTTACAAATCTGATGGAGCATATTCAGAACAGAAAGAGTATGAAGATACTAAAAATCAGATCAGATAGAGGGACTGAATTTACAAACTCTACTGTTGAAGAGTATTGTAATGCCAGAGGAATCAGCCATGAGTACTCTGCTGCCAGAACCCCTCAACAGAATGGAGTTGCTGAAAGGCGAAACAGAACTCTGAAAGAAGCTACCAGAACCATGATAGCTGAAGCTAATCCGCCCCAAAGATTTTGGGCAGAAGCAACAAATACAGCATACTTTACCCAAAACAGATGCATGATCAACAAGCACCAAAAAAAGACTCCATATGAAGTTTGGAACAACAGAAAGCCAAAAATTCATTACTTTAGAATTTTTGGTTGTAAATGCTTTGTTTTAAATAATGGGAAAAATCACCTTACTGCTTTTGTAGAAAAGGCTGATGAAGCAGTATTTGTAGGATATTCTACTATTAGTAAAGCTTATAGAGTCTTTAACAAAAGAACTTTACTTATAGAAGAATCCATTCATGTAGTATTTGATGAACCTAGTCAATCTTCTGAAAAGAATCAAAATACTGATCAGAATCTGTCTACTGAATTTCAGAAATTGAATGTTGAAAAGAATGAAGAATATATTCCCATCATACTACTTGATCACAACTCAGCTGGTAACTCAAGTGTTGTTCAAAATCACAATGCTGATTGTCTAACAGAGGAGTTGCAAACAGCTGACAGACCAGAGAATGTTCAACAGACAACTGCTGTTCAACAGACTACTACTGGAACTCCAACAGTAGTGTTGCAAGATCAAAACAAATGACAACATTATTATTTGCAACCTGATCTTAGATGGCTCGAGAATCACCCACCAGAGCTAGTGATTGGTGATCCTTTGGATAAAGTAAAGACAAGGAGAGCTGCTGCAAGTGAAGCAATGTTTATCAGATTCCTATCTCAAATTGAGCCCAAACAGATTGAAGAAGCTCTTAGTGATTCAAACTGGATTGAAGCTATGCAAGAAGAGCTAAATCAATTTGAAAGGAATTAAGTCTGGTACATAGTTCCTAGACCAAGTCATCAAAGAGTAATTGACACTAAATGGGTATTCAGGAACAAAATGAATGAAGATGGTGTGGTCACCAGAAATAAAGCAAGATTAGTTGGCAAAGGCTATTGTCAAGAAGAAGGTATTGACTTTGATGAAACTTTTGCACTAGTAGCAAGATTAGAGGCTATCAGACTCTTTCTTGCTTATGCTGCTCATAAGAATTTCATAGTCTATCAGATGGATGTGAAATCAGCTTTTCTCAATGGAGAATTGGAAGAAGAAGTTTATGTTGAACAACCACCTGGATTTGAAGCTTATCAAGAAGAAGACAAGGTGTATCGTCTGAAGAAAGCCCTCTATAGACTGAAACAGGCTCCAAGAGCATGGTATGATACCCTATCTGATTTTCTTTTAATTAAAGGATTTCGCAAAGGTAAGGTTGACAAGACCCTGTTCACTATTGAATGGGAAGAACATATTTTGCATGTGCAAATATATGTGGACGACATCATTTTTGGTTCAACAAATCAACAGATGTGTGATAAGTTCTCAAAGCTGATGCAGAACAAGTTTGAAATGAGCATGATGGGAGAACTTAATTATTTTCTTGGTTTGCAAGTAAGACAGTTGCCTGATGGAATATTCATCAGCCAAGCTAAATACACAAAGGATCTGTTCAAGAAATTTGGTATGGAAACTAGCTCTACTGCTAATATTCCAATGTCTACTAGTCTTCGTTTGGATAAAGATGAAGATGGCAAATCAGTGGACATAACCAACTACAGAGGAATTATTGGGTCACTGTTGTACTTAACAGCTAGTAGACTTGATATTATGTACTCTGTTGGGGTTTGTGCGAGGTATCAATCAAATCCTAAAGAATCTCATCTCCTAGCTGCCAAAAGGATACTCAAATAACTTAAAGGTACTGAAGATTTAAGATTGTGGTATCCTAGGGAATCTGGATTTGAACTCATTGGATATTCAGATTCTGACCTTGCTGGCTGCAAGATTGATAGGAAAAGCACAACAGGTGCCTGTCAGTTCTTAGGTAGTCGTCTGATCTCTTGGATGAGTAAGAAACAGACTTCAGTATCTATATCAACTGCTGAAGCTGAATATATAGCTGCTGGAGCTTGCTGTGCACAAATATTATGGTTGAAGCATCAACTAGAAGACTACAACATAAAAATCAGTGGAATACCTATCTACTGTGACAATACAAGTGCAATAAGTCTTACTCAGAATACTACAAGTCATTCAAGGACTAAGCATATTGAGATCAAACATTATTTCATCAGAGATCATGTGGAGAAAGGAAATGTCATGATATAATATGTGTTTACTGAAAATCAGATTGCTGACATCTTCACTAAACCTCTAAGTGAGACAAGGTTTTCAACTCTAAGAGCTGAACTGGGTTTATTAAAATTGGATGCATAAGCTGAGGGGGAACTCATCAGAAGACTAGAGTTCAACAGCTTACTCATCTTTCTCATCTTCAAAGATTAACTCTCAACAAACTAGTTAACTTATGAATTCTTAAAGTCAGGGGGAACGTGTACGACTAGCGGTACTTCTGATTAAAAGATGAAATTTGTTGATGACAGTTAGTTGAAGTTATGTTTTCATCAGAAGATTAAAGTCTTGAAGATTGAAGATTAATTATCTAGATGGATTGACAAACAGCCGAGGAAGGTTATCAGTTATTGGCTTTCACTGATAACATCTTTGTCATCAGGACGGTAGTCCCATCAGATAAGTATTTTAATTACCTGTTTGATCAACTGTATAAAAGCGAAGTATATTAAAAACGTTTTATCTAAAACACGCTTTTATAGGTACAGTAAGGCAGTTCGCATTCCCGCCTGTCATTAAATGCTTTTTGAATTTGAAAAGGCGTAACTGATGCCGCACGATCAGGACTGACAAGAAACGGATCTAACGGTTGGCTGGTATCACGGAAACCGAAATACCCTAACTCTATAAATCCAGATCTGATCAGACTTGTCGTTCTTTACGCACCCAAATATACTTAGAGCATTTTTTAGAAAAATTTCCTTGCACTCTACTTTCTGCAAATCCTGCTATTTCACTAACTTCCACAGATTCAAGAAGAGTTCTGGTGTTGAAGCAAAGGCGGAGGGTATGTATCTTGTCTACGATGCATACTATCAATCTGGTACGGATTTGATGAAGCAACTGTTGGAGAAATTCAAAGCTGCTTCTCTGGTGAATTTCATGGAGATGCACGAAGGTCTGGTCTGGAAGGACCAAGTTCTAGAGTATTACAAGACAGCTGAAGTAGACTTTACGAAGAGGGAGATCAAAGCTGCTTTTGGGGATAAATCTGTAGTGATAACCCCTGTTCTACTTCACGAAACTTTCGGTTTGCCTAGCAGTGGTCGACATGACGTCACCACTCTTGCTGAAGAAAAGCTTCAAGAATTCTGGGCCATTTGTGCCAAAGAAGGAGAGGTGTTGACTGGCAACATAAAAAAGAGGCAACTGAAAGACGAGTATCAGCGCATGGCTGATATGATTGCGAAGCTGATAAAGAACTGCACCTTCTCACTTGATGCAGTGACAATGAAGAGATATAGCATAATGACTGCTATCTACTATGCTTTGGAAGTGAACTGGTCAGTTGTCGTCTGGTACGTACTGGCTCACTTTCATGAGAAGAAAGGCAAGAAATCCTCTCAACAGACAAATCACAGAATCACCTTAAGCTATCTATTTCACAAACTGGGCTGTACATTGACAAATGGAAAGGAGATTCACACTGCTAAGGCAATGGCCAAGTACGTGCCTGTTCTGAAAAGGAAAGTTGATGAGGTTGATGCTGAGGAAGACTTGGATGAACCTAAGGAAGTGGTTCCTGCCAAAAAGCAAATGAGACTGTTGAAAACAGCTCAACTTGCTGTTAAGAAGAAAGCTGATGAGCCTAAGGAAATGGCTCAGAAGAAGACAGTCAAGACTTCTGTTCAAATAGCCCAGCCAGCTGTTGAAGCCAGAACAGAAGAGTCTGGAGCAAAGGAGGTAGCTGATGCCATCATAAATCAGACTACAGCAGAAATACAGAATATTTCTCCTGCTTCTTCTTCGAGAACTCCATCTTCTGAACGTGTTCATGAGAATGTTGCTCACAGGACTAGAAGTCAAATTCGTGATACAGGTGCTTCATTGCCTGTTCAAGATGGAAGAGTAAGGAAGACCATAAGAAAGAAGATGGCTTTTATTGACTCACCCACTGAGTTAATAGATTTGGTAAGAGAAAGCCCTCATTCAGCAGAGAGGCATGTTGGTGCTGATGAAAAGTCTGCTGCTGAACAGATTGACGCGCAACAGATAGCTCAAGAAAACCAACAGTTGAGGTAGCCAAACCTCAAGATGATCAAGATGTGATGATCATCAACCCTATAGGAGCTGCACCCATTGCATCTGCTGCTCCTCAACCTGGCCCAGCTGATAAGGGAAACAGAAAATTCCTTATCAAGAGAAAGAAAATCTCTGCTGCTGAAAAGAAAAAGAGAGAAGAGGCTGAGCAGCGTAAAAGAAATGAACAGGAGGAGAAGAGGGTCCTAGAACTTAGCAAGATTCAAGCAGCAAAAGATGAACAAAGAAGAAAAATGACTGAAGCAGAGCGTAAGGCTGCTGAAGATGCTGAACTTGCTATGGTCCTTGAGATAAGCAAGACAGATGCTCATGGACCTGTTCATGCTGGTGGGATTACAATTTGAGGATCTAAAACCACCAAGCCAAAGATGCCTGCTGGCGTTATCAAGCCAAAGGCTAAGTTTGAAGTTAGACGATCATTTGACATTATCAATTCTCATAAATCTATCTTCAACAGGTCTAAGAAAGCCTTAGCCTATCTTGATCAGAAAATTGATGCTCAAGACTTTGTTCACTCATGAGAAGCCAAGGTACATGAAGTGGAGGGACTATAGATTGAACAAGTCTGTTGAAGAGCTTCAGAGTTGGAAGGATCTAGCTGATGAAGAAAAGTGGGTTCTTCAGTGGCTAAAGACTGATTCCATTCAACAAGCCTTGGATCATGATTTCGTAAGAGATGCTATGCATCAATATGCAAAGGATTTTGCAACAGAAGAGGCCAAGATTATTGAGAATACTTTGCCTGCAAAGAGAAGAAAATCTGATGATGCTGTTGAAAGGGCCATTCAGATTGCTGTTATGACTGCCTTGAAGAGATGGGCTGCTAGGTCAAAATATCAGCAAGGTTCGTCAAGTGAGCTGCCCTCGCTGCCAAGCATTCAACATATCACGTTTGGCAAAGAAGTTAGAGATTACTATGAGATGCCTAAGGTAAAGGCCCCTACTCCAAATCTGTGGCCTGTTGTAAGACAAATCCGTCAAACAACAACCTTTACTGATGACGGCAAAATCATAAGTAAGATCTTTGAAGATGTAACTGATCAGCCCAAAGTTGCTGATGAACCCTTAGCACTTGAGTGGAAATCTAAGGAGTCCAAAGCTGATCAGGAGACTAACCTGAAGGATGCTCCTGTCTACCAGGAGAGCGAAGAAGATCAAGCTGCTGCTCATTCTGCTTCATCAGCTGATTTACATTCATCACTGATGGAAGCCTTCCAGCTGTTAATGGAGAATTCAATGAAGGAAATGGAAGAAAGGAACAGCACGCAGTTGAGAATTGCAGCAAGAATTGGCAGAGTCTAACAGATTACAACTTGAGAACATGCAACTTCTTACTGCAAGGACTATCAAGAATGCAATTGATAACTTTCCCCTGCCTGAGGATCAGACTAGGCATATGACTTAAAGTGTTGTGGAAATGAACAGAAATATGGAAGATGTGAAGGCTGATGTCAACCATCTTCATACTGCCTTGAAGAGAGCTGAAATCAACATAGCTGATCTCACTGCAACCTTCATCAGAATCAGCGAAGAAGAGAAAGCGGTTAATGTTGGCCTGTTGCAGGAAGTTAACAAAGCTGGAGATATTATACATGAAGAACTTTCCACTATGCAACTCAACATTGATTGTCTTAATGATCAGAATGACACCATCACTATTTCTCTCAATCATCTAAATGCCAGCCATGATGTAGTTAATCAGAACTTGAAGGTTGTATGTGCGGCATTGAAGATTCAGTTGGTTGCACTCAACCCCCCTATTAGACCTGCTAGTGTCACCTATTCTGATGATGACAAAAAGGGGGAAGAGAAGAAGAAAGAGCCAACTCAGCCTGAGGAAGCTGCTGCCACTAAACCTGAAAAGACTGAAGCTGCTGCTGAAGAGACTGGAAAGGTAGAAGGCAAGGATGAAGCTGCTGAAAATCCAAGGATTCTGATGGAGATAAATCAGAGCCCTATACCAAGTACAAAAATGAAGAGAGGATCAAGAGAAAGATGGACGAATTTGCAAAGGAGCGAGAAATGAAAGATAAAATGGAAGCTGCAAAGTCTAATCTACTCTTAGATGAAGATGCTGATGAAGTTGAAGATGAAGATGAAGAAGAATCTTCATGTGAATATGAAGAAGTGCTTGAAGGAGATGATGAAGAAGCTGATAGTTAGTACAGGCAAATCTATTGTAATCAGATATCTTTATTTCTTTTTCAGTCATCCTATCTGAACAGAAATTGTAACTTGTAATGATTATCATATTATCAATAAAAAGTACAAGTTCTGTTTCCAACATATCTTTTCTATCTCAGAAAATTTTGAGGATCAAAACTTTAGCATAGGTAAAACAGGTACTTAGCTGAAGTTTTGTCATCATCAAAAAGGGGGAAATTGTTGGATAAGGATGAAAATGAAAAGCACTGAAGTCAATTAGTAAAGGGAGGTTTTGATGATTTCCAAAACTTCAAATCTGCTAAGTAAAAGACAACTTAGCTGATATCCCTTAGAAGAATCTTGACCAAGTAAGAAGACTATCAGACGGGTCAAATATTCAAGGTCCAGAAGACTACTGATCTGCTGAAGGAAAGAAATCAGACTGGTGAAGATCAGCCGACTCAAATTAGATTTGTTCAAGTTTGGGATCAGCTCTGTTCATCATCAGACTTGCACTTTCGATCAGCCAAGAGGATCAAGAAGTCTACCCAATGGTAATAAATGCCCCTGGAAGTAATAAATGCTGAAGTACAAGGTTATTAAAGAAAAATGATTGAAGAAAGACCTCGTATCAGCTTGGTGCATTTAATGCTGCCTGACAGATAGTACAGTCTGCAGTACTGTTACTGTGCAGAGAGCCGTTCGCGGATTTTAAGCACCAGAAATCAAGAGATTTGAATTTTGTCTCTCTTCAACGGACAAAATTCAAAGAGTGACTATAAATAGCTGAAGAGACGAAGGAAGAAAAATATACACAACTTCTGAGAGATTGAATTCAAAGCAAAATATTTTCTAAGTCTCAAAAGCTCAAGAACAGCTCAGTCATCTGCTGAAAGTCATTTGTTGACAGAAGCCGTTGAAGTTCAAGAAAATATTTTCTGAGTGAATCTGTAAGAGAGAAAAGTTGTGAGGAGTTCTTATCCATCTTTGTGAGTGATAAGACTCTGTAGAATAAGAGTTTCTTTGTTATTTCCTATTGCGCACTTGTGGTCGTTTCATTTGTTGTTCAACGCAAGCAGAGTGTACTAATTACTTTGTGTTCTTAGTATAACCCAAGATCTGTGTGACTTGGAAGAGTGGACTAAAGGATATTTAAATCCATATAACCACTATAAAAATTCTTGTGTTTTTACATTGCTTTTACTTGCATATTTTCAGATCTGCATAAAACACTTGATTAACTGTTTGAAAAAAGTTTAAAGGAGTTTTTATAAAACTGGGGATTAAATTTTTCAAACTACTAAGTTTACTTGTGAAAAATACTTTATCAATCCGCTGCAAGTATTCTGGTATTAAAACTGATTTTGAAAAAAATCAGCTAAGTAACTATCAGATTAGTGGTCAACAAAGCTATTCAAATATTTGTTCGTGATCAGCCTTGTAAACTTACTGTTTGGTAACAACTTAGTCTGTTTAAGCTTGTACAACAGTTTTGAAGTTAAAATTTGACTAAAAAGTTTCAGAGGTCTATTCACCCCCCCCCCCCCCCCTCTCTAGACCTCATCTGACCACTTGAGTCCAACACTAAAATTGATGACGGTGACACAATAAATGACGTATATTGTTAAGGTATCACAATAAATGACCAATTTTGAAATGCATTCACTAGATACATCCAAAAGTTAATCCGAAACATGTTAATCTTATTAATAGGCAAAATTTCATTTTTGGCCTTCTAAAGTGGTTGTGTTTCAAAATTGACCCTTTATTATGGTACCTCGACAATATAAAATATTTATTGTGTCATCAACATCAAGTTTCAGTCCTTATTGCTGAAAAATTTTAATTATCGAGGGAAATAATCAATTTATATTTAATTTGCTGGGAAATTATTTTTTTTGGGGTGTAAATCACCAATTTATTTCAAATTTGACAGAAAAATTTAAATTTGGCCAAAAATATTATTTGTCGAGTGACACTAAAAAAATAAAGATTTCATATTCAGAGTCAAAGCAAGTTCCAGTCATGTTATAGGTCAAATATGTTCTAAATTGATGACTTTTTGCGATAATAAAAAAAATAATCGGTGATAAGGACTAAAATTGATGATGATGACACAACAAATGACGTATATTATCGAGTACCACATTGAAGGGATAATTTTAAAATGCAGCCACTTTAGAGGGTCCAAGATAAAATTTTACCTATTTTTGTACTAACATTGAGTTATTTTTTAAAGATAAAAAATAAATAAGATAATATATTTTTTTTTTTAAAACTGGGAGAGAAGGTATTTATTCCTAAAAATATAAAAAAATTGTTTGTTTTAGTTTTCAGATAGCATCATAATGTTCTCTTAAAGAGAACATACCCATTAAAACTTTTTGAAAAGCGAGACGGGCAGACCCAAACTTCGCTAGATATTAGAATTTTTTTTCTAATATGGCTTTCATGGGAAAAGTATTTCCCAAAATGTCTTCAATGATAAATTATTTCCTTAAATGTGTCTTTTGCTAAATATCGTAGCTAGCAACGGCTATTCTTTTAAAAAAACTTGGTTGTTAATTGTGATTTTACTTATTTTTTGAAATTCCGAAAAATTAATAAAACAAAAAAAATGAACAAAAAATCCCTGGAAGGATTGCAGTTAGCAACTGCTATTATTCTATAAATCGTAGTTGCTAACTTCAGTTTTTTTTATATTTTTTTAAAATTTCCAAAAGCTCACCGCGGTGAGACTTAGGTAGAGAGCAGAAAAGGTCCATTTTTATTATTTCGAAATTGTTCTTGTTTAGGATTGTAATTGTTCCTCCTTTATGATGCTATTTTAAGCAATTTACATTTGTTCTTTACATAAAATTCATATTTCGATGAACTTTAACAAATACTTTTTGCTTTTACAACAGCACAATCAATAAGAGCAGATGCACACTGCCTCAATTAGATGATGAATATAGACCTAAATTGTATTAGAAGAGGAATACTAATATGCAAAAATAAACTAAAGGAACAAAAACTAATATTCCCTCAACTTATCAGCTATCCATGATCATTTGATCTTGAATTCATGCTTATTTTCATTAATCAAGTTTAAACTAATAACAACTAGAAGATACCGATGATAACAGGGCTCAAGATCCTCTGTATCACTTTTGGTGTACCACTTAAGTGTATCATCACTAATTGATTGACACATGCACATGTGAGAATTATTATAATTGCTATATGTGCAAGTGTCAATTAATTAATGGTGATACACTTAAGTGGTACACCAAAAGTGGTACAGAGGATCTACACCCATGATAACAACTAGTACTTGAAGGGATCCAAATCCACTTCACAAGATGCCAAAATTTAGGTAGGTTAGTACTTTTTTAGTCCTACTTTTCTTGCTTTCATTTCTATTTTGGGACGTCCCAAATTATGACTCACTTTCTCTCTCAAAGAATTTCAAAAGTTTAATTTTTTAACAAATTATATAAAACTTCGTGCCAAAACTATAGGGATAAAAAACTTTAGGACGGATGGAGTATTAAAAAACTGCAAATATAGTACAATGATGCAATTTCAATAATCCGCTGGCTTGCCGACGTATTATTCAAATATAGTACATTTTTGTTTTGATTTTGAACCCCAAAATGGCATGTAAGATTCCAATATAACTCATCACTTTTACTGTTCCACCTATAAAATTCCAGCTTTAGAAGAAAGTAGCATGTAATAATGAGGGGAAATCAGGGAGCATTACAAAATGGAAAAAGAATGGCTTTTATTGATCAAAAGAAGAGCCTTTTTTAGTGGGAGTAGGAGAAAAGAGCCCACAATCATATTTTTATGATTCTTAGCCTCAACTTGTATCCTAAGAATATCATGGTTATTTAAAATGCACATTCTTGTGTTAGTTTTAATTGGTAAATAAATATTTGTTAACAACATGTTATATCTAGTAGGGCAGAAAATCATAGTTATTCGATATTTGTTCATTCGTTAATATTTCGTTTGAGCTCGGTTCGTCAAAGAAAGTTTGATCAAGATTTTTTGTTTGATAATTTTTGAAGCTTGAATTGATAAGCTAAAAATTGAAAAAAAATACATATAAAAAATCAAGCTACTCGAACTCGTTCGAGCTCGGTTCTTTAAAAAATCAAACTAAGCTCAAATACAAAATTTCAAACTTGATAAAATTTAAACAAAACTTGAACAATGCGTCGTTTACACCCTATATCAAAAACACGTAAACTCAATAAATATGCAATTTATACTCGTCCAAAAGTAATCATTACTTAGAAGAATTAGTTTGACAAACAAAAATATGACTCCATTTTGGAGAAAAGTCAACTAATAATTTCTTCTTCTTTCTTAGTACTTTAAAATTAGTTATTTTTGTAGTTCTAATAGACATTGGATCACAATTATTTAAATTAAAGTTAAATTTTTAAAAAAAAATATTTAATCCTAATTAAATAAAACCAAAAAAAAAAAAAGAAAAAAAAAAAGAAAAGAAAGAATGGGAAGCCAACAATTGTTGGCACGTCAATCCAGCAAGGGATGGCGGGCCTACATCTATAAGGGCAAACCCAATGCTGGGGACTAGGGGTCGAGCTCTGGAGCTCCCCAGCTGCCCCTGTCCCTGCCTCCACCCCCTGCTTATCCAAATCCAACCCTGTGGCTTCTCACTTTATTTAATTTCAATTTAATTCTTCCCCACTCTCATCATTATAATAATTATATAATAACAATACTAATAATAATAATACTATTACTAATAATAATAACAAATATAATAATTTTAATAATAATAATAATAATATAAATTACTAATAATAATAATAAAAACATTCATTAAATTGTCGGAATACAACACGAAAAATATGCTTAAAAACATTCATTAAATTATTAAATTTCACGTTGGTGATTTAATATGATAAATATATATGTTAAAAATTTCAACACAAAAATATGCTTACAAAAATGTTATAAATGAAGCATGAATTTGAATTTTTTTTCTAAGTGTTTAAATTATATTTTCAAAGTAATTGAAAAATTATATTGTTCAAATATATATATAACCACATATATTCTAATTAAATGGTTTAGTTGTAATTTTATTTTTTAAAATGAAATTAAAATTTTAATTCAATAAATTAAGATGTCTTAAAAAATATGAACAATAAAAGTTAAAACAAAAATTCCTTAACTAAAAACTATATCACAAATTACATAAATATACTACACTATTAAATAACAATACACAAATTAAAAACAAAATAAAAAAACAAAACAAAATAATAAAAAAAAAGTAATATTTTAATCAGTGGCGTCCCCTGATTGCTGCCTGGGCGCATGGCAAGCGCTTTCACGCGCCTGCCAAGGCAGCATCATTGAGCTCCCCAACTAGCACTACCCCCCCCTCCCACTACCCCGTCCATTAATTAATACCACCTCAACCCCTCCCCCTAGCAAGACCCCCTTCATTGGGTTTGTCATAATAAGACCATCTCCAATGGAGAGGGCCTTGGGCTGGGCGGGGCGGGGCGACGGGGTGGGGCGGCTGGAGGGGTGGAATGGGCGGAGCCCTGTGCCCAACCTTGGGGTTGCTTGGAGAGGGCTGGAGAAGATGGGGGCCCCTCATTAAAATAGGTGCCACCAAGTGGCGGCACCTGAGTGGTTTCTTTTTTTTCTTATTTCTTTTAAGTAGTTAGTTGATTATAATTAATGGGCCTTAATTAATTACATAATTAATGAGATGCCCTTAATTAATGTGATATTTATGGAAAAATTCTTGTCCAAGGTTGACTTGGCCAAACCCATCCAACCACCAACCAAGTGTATTGCACTTGCTTTGTGATTGATCACTCTCCTGGGAGTTACATCCAATCCCAAAGCAAGTGTATTACACTTGCCATGTAGTTGCTTTGTGTTCGGCCAAACACAGTCTGGATAAGAATTTCCCGATATTTATGTTAGTTAATTGCATAATTAATTGTTCTTTTTTTTTAATTTCTTTTAATTGTTTAATCGCCCTATGATTAATATAGTATGATTATATTATGATTAATTTGTTCTAACGGTGATATAGTCTGACTAATGTGTTACTTTAAATAATTATGTATACTTATTTTTTTTTTGTTTTCCCAATGGTTTAATCCCTTTCGAGGCGCGTCAGACATTTAAAGTGAGAACCTCTCCCAACAGGGATTCGAACCTGAGTCCGCTACTTTGTAGTGACTAGTCCCTTCCACTAGACCAATCACCTGTTGGTAATTATGTATACTTATAGATATACTATATCATAATTATTTTGTTACTTTAAATAAATATGTATACATATACTATATCATAATTATGGTGTTACTTTAAATAATTATGTGTAGTTATAGATATACAATTTCATAATTAATTAATGTATTACTTTAAATAATTATGATATACTTATAGATATAGTAAGGGCTGTCAATGGGTCGGATTCTGGTAGGATCAGGCTCGTCCAGATCCGGCTCCATTTATATCGGATTGAACCCTGTCGGATTTGGATCTTGCTCAGATTGTGCTCGGATCTTGATTTTTTGAATTCAACGGATCTTGGTCGGATTTGACCGGATATCGGATATTTTTCGGATCCAATATATTTGTATTTAAAAAGTTAAATTAATAATTTTTTTTCTAAAACAAGTTTATTATCTTTTCAGTTTTATTTAATTTTAGCTCACATTTTCAAAATTTCTTTACTATATTCAAATTTGTAGAATGAATATATTGGTTTAAATAAATTTATAAACGAATTATAAATTACTGTCTTTTGAAATTGACATTGACATATTATTAATGATACTTACTTTTATAAATCAATTTGTGTATATATCTTTCTTTTTATTTGTTCTCGGATACGGATCTTTAACGGATCGGATCAACCTAAATCCATATTCGCTCCATGAGTTTCGGATTTCGGATCTTTATAATCGGATCAGATTCATCGAATCTCTAATCGGACAATTATCCAATAAATCGGATCGAATTCGGACGGATCCGGATTGAAATCCGCCCCATTGACAGCCCTAGATATAGTATATCGTATGATTAATTATTTAAAGTAATTTTAAGAAAATTAAAATTTCCTCTTAATTAAATTAAATTTATAGAATTGAATTATTTAATAAAATGTGTTAGTATATTTATTGTACATATTTAATAAATATATGTAGTCACCAATTTTTAATTTGATTATTTAATATAATAAGATTAATTTTTTATAATTAAAACCATTAATAATTTATTAGAATTGTAATTAAATTTATTTACGGACAAATGAGTAATAAATGTTATATTTTCGTGTGTTTCATTTATTGTATTTCCTGTCTTTCCGATTTCTTGTATTTCCTTTCTTGTTTGTTGTATTTCCGTTCTTGTGTTTCCTTCCTTGTTTGTTGTATTGCGTATTATGTATTAATTTTAAATTACTTAATTATTTACTCTATTTAATTTTAATATTTTAATTTAATTAATAATTTAATTACAAGTAATAATAATAATTACTATTATTAATATTAATATTAAAAACAAAATTAAAGCTAAAAGTATAGGTGAGAGTGGGCAAGTGTTGAAAATAGAATTAATTCCATTTCGGAGCCCTGCCATTGGAGATGACCAGACAAGACTTAGGGGAAGGGCAGGGCTGGTCCGGGGCTCCAGATCCCCGGGGCTAGCCCTCTCCATTGGAGATGGCCTAAGTTTATTGACGCAAAATGACGCCATATGATCATATATTCAATTCTATCCACAAACTCGCCTTTCGCCTTTACCCACTAATTCCCAACATATACTCGTGCCTTAAATAAATCTTGTAAATATGATAATTCCATTTTCTCAGGCTATTCTCCCAGAAGCTAAACAAACAATAAGTTTCTTATCTTAAAAAAACTCTACACAAACTCTACTTAAATTTGACATAAAGTAATCTATTTTTTACATAAATTTTCTCACATAGTAAACAAAATTTGACATAAAGTATTACATATCATACACCTACAAACTAAGCTCTTCTAAGAAAACTACTCCCACCTTATTTCCTAAAATTCAGACAAACAATATTATGCAAATCGAAATTATTTCACAAACATTCACCATTCTCACAAAATAACCTCCTAAATATCAAACAAGTATGTCTATTATCTTTAATTTAAATATTTTGTCGTCAAACAATTATCCAACTTCATCGGATAGATATGCCTGCTAGCTGGCATTTTAATTGTTATGATACATAATTACTTTAATTTAAGTAGAATATTGGAAGTATTCTTGCAAGTTGCAACACAAAGTGCCAAAACTGCGAAAAGTGCATTATATAATTTCTTGGCAATTACATTTTAATAATAATCTTTCATTCATATGTGATCACATGTTAAAGTGAGGCGTAGTTTTTTTTTTTTTTTTTGAGAAGCCCCGAGCGGGGGAAGTATCATTGAATCAAGTCATTGTTTACCAGAGTAATAATGAAATTCGGGAGAGCAGTAGGAATAGGGAGGGTACTAAAAGCTACTTTAGCAAGGGCATGCGCAACGGAATTACTTTCCCTAAACACGTGGGAACAAATAAAAGAGTCTAAGTTCGTAGCCAACTGCTTGATAACTTCGAACAAATGTCCTAGCGGGTGAAAGTTGTGGCTTGAATCCAATCTCCGGATTCCATTGACAACAGCGAGGCAATCCCCTTCTAGTATAATGCGACTCCAACCCTTTGAGATTCCAAACTCCAGCCCACATATCATAGCCATAACTTCCGCTGCCTCGGGTTCAAGAAGGAAATTCTGTTTTACCGAGTTCCATTCCAAACAATTTCCAGATTGTTCGCGGGCAATCAGCCCGAAGCCAACACATCCGGACTTGAAATCGATTGACGCATCTACATTAATCTTCACAAAATCAGTGGGAGGAGGTTTCCAATTAGAGTCGGCTGGCCTAGAACGTGTCATGTTAGAAAGCATGTTGAGAGAAACCTTAAACCTGTTAAAAAAATTTAGTGCTAGTTGCACAACTTCTCCAGGAGTAAAAGCTACATCATCCCAAAGTACTTTGTTTCGGCTATACCATATCCACCATGCCAATGTAACTGCGTATCCTAATTCAAAAGGATCCAAGTTGCTATACAAAACCAAAAACCAGTCCCTAACATCAAGAGAATTGCAATAGTAGGTAGAAATAGACAAACCGGATAGAGCCCAGCATTGTCTAGCAAAATCGCATAATAACAAGCAGTGTATTACAGATTCCCCCCCATTATCACAACGAATGCACGAATCGGACAGAAGTAATCGTCTATGGTAGAGAGCAGCCCTTACCTGTAAAGCATCCCGACAACAAGTCCACAAGAATTGTCGGACTTTAGGTGGTGCCTTCAAAGCCTAGATGCGGTTCCAATTGAATGGCTGACCGGAGTTAGATGATCCCGAAGGTGAAGCTGAATCTGCACGTAACAAACTCCGACATAGCCTATAAGCCGATTTGACCGTAAATAACCCAAGTTTCTCGTAGTGCCAAATCATCTTATCCGGGCAGTTCGTGTGGTGAATTGGGATGGACAGAATGCATTGACTATCCTCATTGAGGAAGAGATCCTCAACTAACTCCCTATTCCACGTTCCCGTGGCAAAGTCAATCAAAGTACTTACTTTGGCATCATTTTGGAGAAGATGGGGGGAGTGATGATTTTGAGAGAGTGTGTTCTAGGTAGCCAATTGTCCCCCCAAATATTAATATCGAATCCATTACCCACTCTCCATCTAATGCCTGCTGAAACGATCCTCTTAGAAGCCCATATACTACGCCAAGTAAGTGATGGGGCAGAACCTAACTTGGAGTTGAGGATGTCGTTATTAGGAAAGTATCTGGCTTTTAAAATGCGGCTAAGAAGTGAGTTAGGGAAGTAGATTATGCGCCAAACTTGTTTCGCAAGGAGAGCCAAGTTAAAAGCCTCTAGGTCCCTAAACCCCATGCCTCCGTCTCGTTTACTATCGCAAAGTTTTCCCCAGCTAATCCAGTGTATCTTCTTCGCATCTTTTTCGTCCCACCAAAAGCTAGCAATCAAGGATTCGATCTCCTTAATCAAGTAACTAGGGAGCTTGAAACAGCTCATCAAATACGATGGTATAGCTTGAACGACTGATTTTATTAAAACTTCCTTGCCGGATTTGGACAGCAACTTGGTACGCAGACTGTGGAGACGACTTCCGACCCTTTCCCTTATGTAGTCGAAAATCTCTTTTTTAGATTTCCCTGTAGAAAGAGGTAATCCTAGATATCTATCATGTTTAGACTCTCTACGGATAGGAAACAACTCCAGAATGGAAGAGATTGTATTCTCATCCGTATCCTTGGTGAAAACCACGCTCGACTTGTCCAAATTAATTTTTTGACCCGATGCCACTCCATAAGCTTGTAGGAGGTTGTTCACATAAATAGCAGCCTCTTCCGTGGCTTGACAAAAAATGAGGGTGTCATATGCGAATAGGAGGTGTGAAACTTGCGGAGCTCCAGGACAAATCTCAACACCCGCTAAGTGGCCCCTTTCTTCCTCCTGTAAGATCAACGAACTTAAACTCTCTGCACAGAATAAAAAGAGGTAAGGGGAAAGGGGGTCTCCTTGGCGGATACCCCTTTCCGGCTTTACAGATCCAAATTGAGTACCATTCAACACAAACGAGTTAAGATACAGATGAGACACAAGTCATAATAAGGTTAACAAAATGAGAATCGAACCCTAAGCGGATCATTACTTCCCTTAAGAACTCCCATTCTACTCTATCATAGGCTTTACTGAGATCCAACTTGATGGCCATTCGACCGACCTTATTCCTAGATTGTTTTTTCAAGTAATGGTTAACTTCAAAAGCGACAAGGACATTATCGGTTATTTGTCTCCCTGGAACGAAGGCAGATTGGAAATCAGAAATAACAGAGTTCATAATAGGTTTCAGGCGATTGGCTAAGGTTTTAGACGCTATTTTGTAAACAACATTACATAGACTAATGGGGCGAAATTGAGTCATATACTCGGGATTCTCACATTTAGGGATAAGGACAATATTCGTGAGGTTACAAGAGGCATCAAACACACCTTCATTTAAGAAAGCCAAGACCCATTTAGTGACATCTTTACCGACTATGGGCCAAAATTTCTGAAAAAACAAGGGGGGGAACCCATCTGGACCAGGGGATTTAAGGGGGTACATAGATGTAAGAGCACGATATACCTCTTCTGCAGTGTACGGCTGAAGTAGGTAGATATTATCTTCAGAACTCACCCTCGATCTCATGGCACCTAGCACCAAGTTGAACTCCTCATGCGAAGGACGGCTTGAAGTAAAAATATTACTGAAATAGTCACTAACCACGCGTTCAATATCCGTCACTTTTTTGCACCAAGTCCCATCCGCTTTCCTTAGACCTGAAATCATGTTTTTTTTCCTCCTCCCTGAAGCTCGGCTATGGAAATATCGTGTGTTTCGGTCTCCCTCTTTCATCCAGTGTGCTTTGGCTCTTTGTTGCCACATTTTCTCTTCCTTTTCTAAGAGACCATCTAACTCTGTATATAGCTCTTTCTCTTCTAGTTTTGAAGAAGCTGAGATCTTCCCCTTGCTCAAAATATGAATCCTCTTCCTAATTTTCGCAACTTTCTTTTTGATACCCCCAAAAGATGAGCCGCTCCACTTCACCAGTCCTTTCCTACATGAATCGAGTTTGTCCCAGACATCATTAGCAGAATTGAACGTATCATTGTCCCACGAGCTTTGAATAACTTTTGGGCAGTCTACATCCTCCAACCACATTGACTCGAACATAAAGCCTCTCTTTTTGCAACCCAATTGCTCGGACTCTTGATCGCGTATTTTTAAGAGAATAGGGCAGTGATCAGAACCACCAAAACTAAGATGTTCGACTGTACTAAAAGGAAATTTGTGTGACCATAAGTCAGAAGCGCACACTCTGTCAAGCCTAACTTTAGTAGTACGAGGGAACTCCCAATTATTAGACCAAGTGAAGGGAAAGCCCGAGAAACCAAGATCAGAGAGGCCCGAATCGTATAAGGCTTCGCGAAAATCCCTAAGTTGGTAGCCTGGAGTATGAGTAACACTCTCCTTTTCAGAATGAAATAGATGCGCATTAAAATCCCCTATACAGACCCACAGTTTAGAGCTTTTCGTCGCCAGCACACGAAGTAATTCCCAAGATTTATATCGAAGAGTCGAGTATGGTTCTCCATAAAAACCGGTCAAGCGCCACCCTGTGGGGTTGTTAGGCTCGAAAACATGAATATCGATATGGTTAGGAGAAAAAATCTGTAAGTCATCCTGAATATCTTTGTTCCATAAAATTTCTAATCCTCCAGAACGGCCTCTAGGATTAACATAAAAAGCATGCATGTCAAACTGAGATTTTAAACTATCAATCTTCCTACCTTGAGCTTTAGTTTCAGATAGGAAGATAAGGCGGGGGTTGTGGTCTCGAATGTGATATCCGAGGTAACGAACTGCCGATGAACCCCCTAAACTTCAGCAGTTCCAAGCGAGGCAATTCATGGCGATAGGCGGGGCTGCCTGGCAGCCTCCGCCTTTGTACTGGGGTTTCGTGCTTTTTTCAGGGGTCTATAAGCGATCACCTGAGTTGCTGTGGTCGGGCAGTTCGGGTCCAAATCAATAGGAGTGTTCGGATTCTCACCTGGGTCCTCGAGTTTCCTTTTACCGAGAGGAGCTGAAGGAGATTTGGTTGGTTTCTTATTGGTTTTATGGTTGGTGAGGGTAGATGGGGGCTTCATATTTTCTTTACCTGATGTTATTTTAGGTTCAGTGGTTGTGCGGGGAGCTTTGTTAGAATTTTCACCTGGTTCGATTTTGATAGGAACAATGTAGAGGTTGCTAAGTGGGGAAAGATTAGATGGATTCGAGCCATTTGGAGTAGAGAGAGCTTAAGGAGATGTTTTGATCGGCTGGGAAATAGGGGGTGGGGGAATTAGGATTTTCGAATTTGGGGGAATGGAGATAGCAGTGTTAGAAATGGGAGGTTGCAATTCAGGCACAGTGGAGCAGAGGATGTCTTGCGACTTAGTTGACCAATTCGGATATGGGTATGGGTCCTGTTTTCTTTTTTTTGGGTCAGGCTTAGGGGGTGGTTTGGGTATGATTATGGGCTCGGATTCGGGTTTAGGAGATAGGGTAGGGACGGGTTTGACTTGTGGTGTGGGGTTCGATTTGGTGAGGGTAGTAGACTTGTTAATTGTTTGGATAAGGAGCTCGGTTGGAAGAAGAGGAATATGTCTTGTTGAGGGGTCCGAACTATAAGCTTTCAAATAATTAGGATATTCTTGAGCAGCCATTTTGGGTGGATAAGGGTTGCTATGGGCCATATTCTGGATTTTGAGATTAAAGGATGGAGATGGGCCAGAGGTGTGGGCTGGGGTTTCGACGTGGGCCGATGGTGATGATTTCAGTGGGTTGTATATGGGCTGGTTCAACGTATTAGGTGAAGGGTGGAATTTATCCATACTTGAACTGTTATGTTGCACAAGATACTCAAAATTCTTACGGTGATTAGACTGCGCAAGAGTAGAGGAGATATTTGTAGAAATCAAATCAAGAGGGGTAACCGATTCCTTAAATTCTGGAGAAAGATTGCAATTTCCTTCTTTGACGGGATTCTCTTGATTTTTTTCCGAAATCTTAGTGCCTGACTGATTACCTTTCTCAAAATAACTTGGTTCCCGGAATTGAGTTCCGGTGACGTTAATTTCCGGCGATTTGTTGGAATCTGGTGGAGAAAAAATTCCGACACCTCTGACAGGCTTGGAAACGGAACTCGGCTTGTTTTTTCCCCTATTATCCACATATATACCTGCCATGGACTGCCAAATGGGGGTAGGATTAGGATTTCCGGTTGTGGTAACTCGAAGCCATTTACCGTATGGGAGTTCTTCCTGTGGTATCTCGGTTTCACCCTCATAACGTTTTTCGCAAGCAATGGACGTGTGAGTAAGCACACCACAGTAATAACAAAAGTTAGGCATCCTTTCATAGCTAAAAGAGACAACTATGATATCCCCCCTATCACTCTTAATTTTCATGAATCTGGGCAACGGCTTAGTAATGTCAATTCCTACGCGTACCCGAATGCTTTCTCCAATCAGTTGGGGTTCTTAGGATCAGCCTGAAATCCTTGCGATTTACCAAGTCTGTTGCAAATAAGGTCCACCATGTTTTTATTTGCCTTATTCAGGGGTAATCCTTTGATATGGACATAGAATTCGCACCAATCGAGGTTAGTATCAGAAGGGTTCTCTTCCGGCATGATCGAGTTCAGAACAATGAGCTTTTTATCAAACGACCATGGGCCACCGTGCAAGGCCCTCTTCCAGTCAATCTTATGGAAAAAAGAGAAGATGAAACAACCATTACCAATTTGCTTAATATCGAGGCCTTTTCCCGGACTCCAAGCTTTGGTGAGAATTGTCTTAAGGGTCTCCATATTCACCGAACGAAGGCCTAGAATTCTGCCAACCAGAAGTAAATCGGTTGATGAGTTGTTTCCGTCCCAGTCTTCTCCCGAAATCACAACACCCTCCTCTATCTCAGTAATATTTAACTTAGAGCCGAACTCGAAATCAGAGGTCTCCATGGGGTTAGACACAAAGAGAGAAGACAAGATTCGTGGATAATCACGTACCTAGAACAGACGTAGTCCTGCAAAAGTACACACACAAAAAGGAGACAAAAGAGAGGAAAGGGTTAGCAACGTAGAAGGAAAATTAAACCAAAACCTTAACAAAACAAAGCAAGGAGAAGGCA
Source organism: Penstemon barbatus (assembly GCA_003313485.2). Taxonomy (NCBI): domain Eukaryota; kingdom Viridiplantae; phylum Streptophyta; class Magnoliopsida; order Lamiales; family Plantaginaceae; genus Penstemon; species Penstemon barbatus. Next base: position 48,805,226 of record CM064884.1, on the reverse strand, counting down.
TGGAACACAGTAAAGACAAGATAATCGGAATGTAGAGCCAGGGCAAACATAATGATCCAAAACTATGAAGCAGGACTCTCCACAAGGGAGAGAGAAAAAGCTCTCGAAAAAAGAGAGAAATTATTTATTGTTGCAGGCGTAGTTTTCAATCACATGAAGTAGTTGGATTGAAGGTCGGAGCCAACCCATGGCCACCCCCTTACGACGGAAGAAAACTCACAGCCAGTTCTCAGACGGGGCCTGTGTGTGAACATGCAAAGAAGGGATTGCAAACAAGTATACAAGAGTGATGGTCAAATGGTCTTGGTATGGGTTTTGGGGTTGAACATAGATTGATTGAGAAGTAATGGCTGCCATCGTGAGTAAAATTATGAGGAAGAAGGAACAAAATCGAGGGGATTAAAAGAAGGACGACTAAGGTTTTCCTTGATGGCTATTTAGGGCTTAAAAAAGAAGAGATTCCTACAAAAAATTAATTTGATAATGACGTTCTACACCCTTTTCGTAGATGCGATGCCTATTGAAAGAAAATCATTAGATCCCAACGGGCAATGATAAAAATCTACCCACGGTCTACGCAACAGTTTCCTTCCTCAAAGTGTCACCTACCAGAATCTGCATAATATCAAGCATTCCAGGTGCTTGGACTGAAAACGTTGCGCTCGAGGACTAGGAGAGCCAAGGCGAATTTTTCAATCACTACAAAAGAAAGAATTAAGTACTCTAGCCAATTATTTGATGCAGGCGTAGTTTTCAATCACTACAAAAGAAAGAATTAAGTATTCTAGCCAATTATTTGGCACGACTTATTCAATGAATAAATTATAATATATGTGAAGAGTGAATAGTATTTTGGGTCCTCTTTATGGATTAAATTTTTTATTTTTGTCACTTTTAAGTTTTTTGTAGTAGATTGGTGCCTCTTATCAATGTAATATATGTATCACATTCGTCCCTCTTTATAACACATTTTTTCCTCTTAATTTTTTTGTAGCAAATTCGTCTATCTTATCAATGTAGTGTAATACATTAGTCCCTATTGAATACAAATTACATCAACTTTCGTCCACTTTAGAACATATTTTGAATTTAAGTGATATATTTTGTATTTAAGAGGGACTAATGTGTTCACAACATTGATAAGATGGACGAATTTGATACAAAAATTTTAAGAGGGACAAATGTTATATACTACATTGATAAGAGGGACCAATTTACTACAAAAAATTTAGGAAGGACGAAAGTGCAAAAATTAATCCATAAGAAGGATCAAAAGCGCGATTTACTCTATATGTGAATGCCGTACTAATTAATTTATTGGTTCATCTATAGTTTGTACCATAACTTGACCAAGTCATCATCTTGTTATATACTATGAGGTTTCACGTTGATAGGAAATCAAATAGTTTATTGTGATGGTCTAACATAATTTGAAGATTAATTCTACCGGAAGCCTAACTTCGTGACTGGCTCAACTTTTTTTATGGTTGGACCGTTGGAAGTGAGGAAATAAAATATACTTAGGCTGCGTTCGGTTAGGGGAATTGTCCCAAATTAGGTGTGATTTGGGCCGAGTACAATCTGAGTGATAAGGTATAATGGTGTTCGGCTGGGCCAAATAAATCACGGGCTGCCCGTCCAATTAAGTATGATTTGTGGGCCAGCCCGTCCAATTCGGCCGATTGTAATATCACCTCTGGAGTCCGGATTGGTAAGTAATGGCCCAATTAAAAAACTTCATGCCCAATTTGCCACTCTATACCCATATAATTACAAAAAAAAACCATGCACATATTACAAAAATGCCATCCAATTACTTATCTCCTACACACCTCATTCCCCTAACCGAACGCAGCCTAACCGAACGTAAGCTCCAGCAGCTGAAATATTTCCAGGCTGCGTTCGGTTAGGGGAATTGTCCCCAATTAGGTGTGATTTGGGCCGAGTACAATCTGAGTGATAAGGTATAATGGTGTTCGGTTGGGCCAAATAAATCACGGGCTGCCCGTCCAATTAAGTATGATTTGTGGGCCAGCCCGTCCAATTCGGCCGATTGTAATATCACCTCTGGAGTCCGGATTGGTAAGTAATGGCCCAATTAAAAAACTTCATGCCCAATTAGCCACTCTATACCCGTATAATTACAAAAAAAAAACCATGCACATATTACAAAAATGCCATCCAATTACTTATCTCCAACACACCTCAATTTCCAAACATTTCAGCTGCTGGAGCTTACGGGAAGGGAGGGAAAATAATTATTTCGCCATTTTAATTCTCCAATGTAAGTTTATTTCTTTTCCGATTTTTTTATGCATAAATTAGATCCATTCTTTGGAGTAATGTTGGTTCAATTTTTTCTCCAAAATGGTTCCATTTTAAAGCTTCACCATTTTTGAGTTTGAGATATGAGCTTCAATTTTGCTATTTTTTGGTTTGACAGTGAGGAGGCGAAGATCAACTTGCTCGGAGTTATCGACATTGTTGGATTTTTTCATCAATTCCTCCCTAATTTTTTTTTTTAAAATTCATTATGCATATTTTGTAACCTAGATCCTAACTATTTCAATTTTATTATTAGGAATAACAAATCAATGGTTAGGATTATTTGAAGTGGACGGATAGATCTTATCTCTGGTGAAGGGATAGAATTGTCCATAAATTTTAATTAGGTCAACCGAACACACAATTTTGGGCCGAGACAAGATTGTTAATTGGGCTAATATAATCTGCCGAACATGTGACAATTTAATTGGTCTGATTAGTTTAGTGACCCTAATTGGTAATTGGGCTGATTTTAAATCAGCCCAACCGAACGCAGCCTTACTTTCTACATGTGTAAATTATACTTACTTTCTACATTTGTTTTGGAAAACATACATAGAACCCCTTTTAATGTTTATTACAAGGATTTTTTTCGTGTTTTATTAATTGTTGCACACTTTTATTATATTAAATACTATTTTATCCTCCATACTCAATGTATTTACAATTATATTAAATTTATTTTATTTAATTAATATAAATTTTGAATTTCTTTTAGTATATAATATTATTAATTAAAACAAAATAAATATAAATTGTATCCGTCACCCACCAACCCCTCGCTATTGAATCCAAACTGCGCCAATTACTTTCAATAAAAAATTTCATTTTGCCAAATTTTTATGTGATTTGTTAGAAAATTATTCGTTGATGTTTGTATGCTCATTAATTAGTACTTCCGTTAGGTCATCTTCAATGTATCCACCACCCCTTCCCCTTCACCTTAGCAAAGTCATCTACAATGTATCAATCGCTAATTTCATTTAATTCCAATCAATTTACTTCCCCAATCTCACTTAATAATAATAATAATAATCACATGAAGAAAATTCGTTTAATAATAATAATAATAATAATAATAGCGCTTACATAAAAAAAGTTAATAATAATAATAATAATAATATTATTTCTATCAACAACAACCACGTCGGCCCGAAGAGGTTGTATATCCCTTGGAATGGACAAAGCTATACATTCCTCGATATAAAGCTCTATAACATAAGCATTAGAACCACACGAACTCCGTTAGACAATGAGTTGGCTAACGAGTGAAATTATGTGGTGACGTTCTGGGAGAGGATGCAAAACATGTACCTAGACAGCCAAACTATCAGGAAGCGACGATGGTCTTCATCGGTGATAGGCCATTGAGATTTCAAAAAAGCACTGATGATGACGCCATAGGAAGTAAGCTATATTGACCCAAACCAATAGCATTTGGTCAGTGGATGAAAGATGATCTACATTAACCCCATTGAAAGGGAAGTTAGTGAGGGCCTGAATATCCAACAAAGTTGGAGTCATCGAGCCACAATAAAAATAAAAGTTACAGTCGTACCGACTCCAAAAGGGTGCAACAGAACGGAACAGAGAGGGTGTGTATAGAAAAAAAACTATTGCAAATTTGAATGGCATCATAGATGCCAACACGCTGCCATACAGCTCCGTACGCAGCCTCCAAGCATTTTGCTCACTTAAAGTAGTTGGATTGAAGGTCGGAGCCAACCCATGGCCACCCCCTTACGACGGAAGAAAACTCACAGCAGTTCTCAGACGGGGCCTGTGTGTGAACCTGCAAAGAAGGGATTGCAAACAAGTATACAAGAGCGATGGTCAAATGGTCTTGGTATGGGTTTTGGGGTTGAACATAGATTGATTGAGAAGTAATGGCTGCCATCGTGAGTAAAATTATGAGGAAGAAGGAACAAAATCGAGGGGATTAAAAGAAGGACGACTAAGGTTTTCCTTGATGGCGATTTAGGGCTTTTAAAAAAGAAGATATTCCTACAAAAAATTAATTTGATAATGACGTTCTACACCCTTTTCGTAGATACGATGCCCATTGAAAGAAAATCATTAGATCCCAACGGGCAATGATAAAAATCTACCCACGGTCTACGCAACAGTTTCCTTTCTCAAAGTGTCACCTACCAGAATCTGCATAATATCAAGCATTCCAGGTGCTTGGACTGAAAACGTTGCGCTCGAGGACTAGGAGATCCAAGGCGAACTTGAACCGCCAAATACATAGGCAAATAAATCCCCATAATAACATTAATTCAAATTATTCTAAAGTTTAGCAATTAATGTCAATCAACAGGTTCTGAGCTGGATGAATACATCTCCGATGACGATATTGCCACCAATGTGATACCATAAATTAATTAACAATTAACAATTCCCAAATTAGAACCGATGGAACGCATCGTCCCATCTGTGCTACCGTCATCATCGGTGCAGAAGTTTTAGGCATGGATTATCGACAAAATTCCGACTATGCTAACGGGACAATGTCCGATGAGAACACTGCCATCGAATCATTGTCATATAGTTTGTCTATTAACAAATCCGATGAAACTAAAGTCATTACATAAATAACGTTGTCCCACATAAGTACTCAACAATCGTGATTGACTAAGTCTCCTAATTGCACGCACAATTTAAGGGAAGTTGCAACTGAATCTACCACCAATCCGAACTCATTGCTAGATTTCAAAAGCTATCAATGGAAGACAAGTCCCTCCCCAGATAGTCTATAAACAAAGATCATGAGTTAACATTGAAAAAATATACCCTTCCCATAAAAACTCTCATTCTGCTACGAGTTAGTCAAGCATATATACCATCGATGACTATCTTCAAAAAGCTCCACAACATGGACTTCACAACTAATCATAGCTCGTGGTGATTTGCACATTTTTTTTATTTTTATCTTTTGTGATGAATCAATAGTTTGTAATAGGATAGAACATTCGCAATATAAACATCTTTTACATAGCAATCTTTTTAAATTAATGTGTATTCCGATTGTTATTCAATAAATCGTGCTTGTGTCTTTCTCAGTTTAGCATAATTTGTACACACACGCATCGTTTGCACGACCCAATGATTCAACATGTACTTGGATTGAACCCCACCCATTAATTGAATGTCCAAATGGGTCCACCCATCACAGAAGCCCATTAACATATTAAAGTCCATACATTTAATTTAACACACAAATATCGGACTTTTATATATTACCCTATAAGGCTAATATAATGAGAGAATTGCATTTTTGGTACTATGATTTAGGTTAACTCTTACTTTTGTACATTGTTTTATGTGCCCAACACATTTGGTACTTCACGTTAATAAATTGGACACTTTTGGTATAGCCGTTAAGTGGTGACATGGCAGTTAAGTTGTTGGGATTCGGTAAGATAAACAAGCCCTAGGCACAGCGGAATTTAATAATTTTTAGGACCTCTTACGGAATCTTGCCAGGATACTACTCTAGTTGTATATATATGAATATTAAATAAACGATAGTATAAACAGTTGCACGTTATACCTATCTCCTTGCAAATCCAAGTTGGCAGACGAAGTCAAGTTTCTCCCTCGGTTGATCAATCCTATGCCCTGCAGCAGCGCCCCACGTGTTGCGCCTCTATGGGTTGATACACCACAATTACACGAAAATAATATATCTTGATCGGCTAGAACACAAGATATATTAAGATCTAAGGTTAGGGAACAATATTGAAACGAAAAACGAAATCGAAAAATTCTTCCTAATGAAGAAGGTGTTTGGTCGATTTCTAGTTGGGAGAGGAGAGGGAGAGTTTTTCTTGACTTGGCTTTTAGGCCCTTAAAGTTATTTGTGAGATATGAGACATAGTCTCTTATTTATAGTTATCTCATTAACCTAATCCTCCTAGGATTAGGACTCCAAGTCTCCTACATGGGCCATGGCCCTTTTAATTAGAAGACTAAGTCTTCCTAATTAATTCATGGTCCAGTTAATTAATTTTGACCAAGCTTTATTTAATCTCCCAATTAAATAGCCCAATTAATTAACTACTCTCCCAATTAATTAAATTAGACTCCAAGTCTATTTAATTAATTCTTCCTATAATTAATTAAATCCAACTTAATTAATTAACCCACAAATTAAATTCCAATTTAATTTATAATCTTGATCCAATTCCAATCGGATCCAGTTTGTTCCAATTGGGTCGACCCAGTCACCAATCGACCCAGTCGACCCAGTTGTTTCCTTTTCCTTCGCTTTTGCTTCATGTGTATTGTGTATGCCCCCATAGGTTCACCACATAATTGGCCGTGGGTTATAATTAAATATTAATTCAATTATTCAAGCATTAAATACTTTTAAATCAGTTGAACACTCTGTCGACTGACCATTTCAAAATTAGCACCCCTGTCAATTTAGGAATTCTCCTACACTCCACGGTCGATGTCTGACCACAAGCCCATGGAGCCCAATTACTGGTGAATTAATTCAGTGAACCTTTTAACTCATTTACAATTTCCATATACACCATAATCTCTCCATCGATCAATCTCCCAGTCGAGACTTAAGGGTATGGTCTTTCATCGGTTCCCCTTTTCTTTTGTCTTGACCTTATGCATTCTAGTCTCGAAATAATTCTCTTTGACTTAATCTTTATGAGCTACTTACATAAAGTCGTCAGATACCTCAGCCGAGGATATCACTAGAATTAATTTCTCACAGAAATCCATAGGAGAATTTCCCAACCTATCAAGTCGGGTCAATGGATCATTTGTTGATGATATGAACTTGCATACGAGTTCCTCTATACCCAACATGAGTCCAAAGAGACCTTCTGGTAATCTCCAGTCAGTCGGAACTCACATCAAAGTATAGACGTTCTCGCACCAGATAAACCCTATCACCTCAAGTATTTAGGGATCGTTCATCGTATACTATTGTAAATTGGAATAACTTCATCCCCGATATGCGACTACCGCTTCCATGGTGAGTTATTTCCTAATTGGGGTATTCAGTGCATTTGCCATCCCAGCAAGCCACCCACTTATGTGTATCGACTATCCCAGTCACGCTCGTGGACCCCAGCGTTCTCCAGTTCATCGGAGTATACACAATAGTGAGAGTCTAACCGAATCCAACGATGTCCTATCTCGATTGGATTCTACGACTCTTGAATATGTTCTAGATCACGGCCTTAGAGATCAGTCCACGGGTTGTCCCATAGCCCTGTGATCTAAGGACTTCTATCCTTATGCGTAGATAATTATTACATAAGTTAAAGTTGACCATATATAAATGCATTTATTAATCCAATCGAATGGTCCTTTCAATTAAATGCAGCCAAAACAGTTGGCTTGCAGGACACTATTCTATCATAAGTCTAATTACATAATATGTCGTTACTTATGTTGACTGATAATTTTACCCCATAACATTTCAAACTACCAAAAAGCTGCACATCTGAAGATTTAGTGACGATTTTAGTTTACAATGTTGCCAAATTTCAAAATTGCAATAAGACCATGTGTAGACCAATTTGGATATTTTACTTCTTATATTTAAATAACTAATTTGATTTATAAATAATATTAATAAATTAAATAATACTACTTTTAAATTAAAGTAAGATTATTTAATTTGTTAATATTGTTTATACATACACGATGAATTAATTAATCTATACTATTACTAAAAGTGTGAATAATTTAAATTTTTTTCTTTTTTTTTAAGACAAAAATGTCCTTATTCAAGTTGTAAAGTATACTAATAAAATATAATTAGACATGAATTTTCCTTAAATTTTCTCATAAAAAATTTGGTAGGAAAATATTTTAAGAAATTTGTAACTTCCTTTCATCCTAACCAAATACCATGAATATGGAAGAAAAACAAAAATATATTAGACATGAAATATTATTATAGTTATTTCCTACATTAACTCCAATAATTAAGAAATTAACTCCTACATCACTTTTACAATTTTATTATTGTTTATAACACATAAAAATAAAAATAAACTATTATTTTGAATATTTGCTAAAATATATATGTAAAATTATTATAATGCTATATCAATATGTTGTTATGTATAAAGCTTTATCACTCATAAAGATGGATAACAGCTTCTCACAACACTCTTCTTACAGATTCACTCAGAAAATGATTTTTCTTTTTCCTTCAACTCTGCTTTAGTTAACAAATAACTTCCGCAGGCAAGTGAGCTGTTCTTGAGTTTTTGAGACTTAGAAGATTTTCCTTCGAAGAATAATCTCTGTTTTGTGTTGTAGCTACTTCTCTCTCAAAACTCTTGAACTATTTATACTCTCGGTTTTGAAAAATGTCCGTTGAAAAAAGACAAAGTTCAATTCCTCGAGTACTGGTCCTTGAACTCTGCGAACGGCTCTCTGCGACTGCTGTACTTTCTGTCAGTCGCATTTAATGCACTAAGCTGATATAAGGATTTCTTCAATCATTTGCCATAAATACCCTTCTTCTTCAGCATTTATTACTCCAAGTGCATTTATTACCGTTGAGGGGACTTCCTGATCGTCTTTACTTGGCTGATTAAGATCTATCGTCTGATGATGTACCGAGCTGATCTCAAAAGTTGAACTAATCTGATTTGAGTCGGCTGATTTTCACCAAACTGATTTCTTCCTTCAGCGGCAGATCAGTAATCTTTTGGACCAAGTTGAATTTTGACTCGTCTGATTTGTCTTTAGGTTGGTCAAAATTCTTCCAAGGGTTTTTACTAAGTGTTCCTTACTTAGCTGATCTTGATGTTTTGGAAATCATCAAAACCTCCCTTTAATTTCTAACTTTCTTGTCCTTCAATCTTCATCTTCATCCAACAGCTTTTTTAGTTCCATAGGATATACCTACTTGCAATGTTGGTACCATTGGATACGAAAATGCAAATTTGATACCGTAGAATAGGTTTTCATTGCAACTTTGATATCAACCCCAATTTTTCTCCAAAGTTAATGATAATTTAACCCCTATAAAATACATAATGATCATTTTACCCCCTCGTGGTTTAAAAAAGAGCATTTTACCCCCTAAAAATTTGTAAAAGTTTCACATCGTCTCCCTGATATTTTTATAGCCGGCACTTTATCCACTTTTGTTACGATAATGTGGCATTTTACCCCATTTGTTATGACAAATGTGACACTCTATGTTATAAAATAGTTTGCATGCCTACTCTCAATTTCGGTAAGTGAGTTACACTATCCGGCTGAAGGGGGTAAATTGCTTCATTAAATTTTTACAGGGGGTAAATTGAACATTATGCATTTCATAGGAGGTAAAGTGCCATTAAATTCGAAGAAAAATTGGGTTTGGTAAAAATTGCAATGAAAACCTAACTATGCAAATGTGCATTTTCGTATGCAATGGTACCAAAAGTGCAAGTTAGTCTATCCTATGGTATCAAAAAAATAATTTTCCCCTTAGTGAACTACGTAATCATTATTTGACATGAGAAACATTACCTCAATTTTTTTTCATGAAAATCTTTTCGAGAAAAACATGTGAAGTAAGTTAAAAAACGGATGAAAATCAATGAAAATTGGTGAAATCGATCAAATAAATTTTATGTAATTAATGAAAACATGTGAAATTGATCTGAATAAAATTTATGAACAATGGTGAAGTAGGTGAAATGGTGAAATCGGCAATAAAAATTGCCGGTAAAATCGATAAATACATCTGAATAGATGAAAATTCTGGTGATTTTTGTGAAAAAATAGAAAACAAATCGATGAAATCAATGAATAATGGTTGAAATGTATGAAGAATGGATTAAATCATTGAGAAAAGGTTAAATTCTGTGAATTAATGAAAATTCAAGTGAATTTTTTTTTTAAAAAAACATGTGAAATATAAGCTAAATTGATAAAAATAAGTAAAATCATAAAAAAAAAAAAAAAAGTTTAACTAGAAATAACAGTGTGAATAAAACCAGTAGATTTTTTTTTTCTTTGAATAGGAGAAAACAAAAGAAATCGATGGAAAAATAGGAAAAACAATGGACAATAGGTTATAATTGATCAAGAACGAGTAAATCAGTAAAAAAATATAAAACCAGTAAGAATCAAAAAATTGAATCAAAACTAATTTATATAAAAAAATTAGTATTAAATATGTGAAAACCTGGTAAATCGATGAAAAAGGCTAAAGTCGATGAAAATATGTGAAAATTTGTTAAACTGATAAAAATGAATGAAGTCAATAAAATGAAAAAAGTTCAACCAACAAAAACAAAGTCGAAACATTAGAAAAATGGTTTGAAACAAAAAAAACTAAAGAAATCGATGAAAATACCCATGATGAAGTTAATATATTGAATATTAGTCATTAATATGTGCTATTTTATGACATAATGAAGTTAATTTTACTCTGATTTACAACAAAATACCACTGAAATTAAATAGACACGTACAACGTATGTGCACTTTAAACCAGTGAAAAAAATGCATGTGAATCTTAAATACATTTGAAATCAATAAAAAAATCGGGTAAAATTTGTGAAAATGGATGAAAACGGGTAAAATCGGTTAACATAAAGATCAAGTTGGTGAAAATATGTGAAATCGGTGGAGATAATGGATTTCTATGAAAAATTATTAACCAGTGAAATCCACTAAAATTGGGTAAAGCTGGTTAATAAATGATAAAATCGATCAAAAACGTAAAGTTGATAATAAGAACATATTTAATCAATGAAAATTAAGGTGAATAACATGTGAAATTAGTGAAAAACATGAAAAATAGATAAAAACGGGTTAAAATGGTAAAAACGAGTGAAATAAGTTAAAAATAGTTTAACTGGTGGAAAATAGTTTAAACTGAAGAAAAAAACCAAAGAATCAACAAAAAATGAAAAAACAATGAAAAATGTTATAACCGATAAAAAAGGGGATAAATCGCTAAAAAAATAAATAAACCAGACAAACAAAATTTAGACAGTGAGAACATAAGACTTGGTGAATGTTAGGGTGAAATTTGTAAAGAAACGAATAAAATCAGTCAAAAAATCTTAAAGTCGGTGAAAACATGTTTAATCAATGAAAAATTTAAGTGAATAGCATGGAAAATCAATGAAATAGGTGAAAACGTGTTAAACTTTAACCGACAAAAACAAGGTGAAATTGGAAGAAAATGGATTAAATTGGAAAAAAGATCGACAAAAATCGGGAAAACAATGAAAAATGTTATATTTGATTAAAAAGAGGAAAAATCGAAAAAAAAAAAATTAAACAGTGAAAACATATGAACCGATGAAACTTCGGGTGAAATTGGTAAACACTGGTGAAGTTGGTGAAAAAACTGATGAAACCAGTTAGAAAAAAGGCTCGTGAAATCGATATAATTTATGAAAAAACGGATAAAACCTGTGTAATCGACGAATAACAGATAAACTTGACATGAAAACTACTATTATTTAATGCACTAAATAATGTTCTTCTGATCTTATTTTAGAACCAATTTTATTAGATGAAATGACTAAATCAGTCATCATTTTATATTTTATTTCAACTATTCAAAACCATCATTTTTTTTATAAACCAATAATAGTTAATAAAAATAAATCTCATAAAAAATAAATTGATCAGTCATAAATATATGATATTCTATGACATAAAAATGGCTAATTTTACTCTAATTTATGAAAAATATCCATAAAATTAAGGCTAAACACGTACAACGTACATGCACTTTTCTAGTAGTCTAAAAAGGACCCAAGACTTTTGGCTTCTCACTTAACTAGTTAGATCGGAACTTTGAGTAGATCTGCAACGCAATACCTCTCCGAGTGTGTAAAGATATCTAAAAGAATGGCTGAAGAAGTTCAAACTGAGGCAATCGCGGAGCTGCTGAATACTTTAAAGAACGTAGTGGCGGATCATATGAAACTGATCAAGGATGCGCCGGAACAGCTAAATCAGCTGGAGAACAATCTTCGGCTTATGAAAGCTTTCCTGAAAGACGAGAAATAAGAGCGAACAGTTCAAAGAATATGAGAGACAGATAAGGGAGGTTGTTTATTTAATGGAGGACACCATCCGAAGTTGCAACGCCCGTGCTGGATTGGAAAAGCCCAAGAGTTTTAGTCTGAGATTTTTCAGTGGAGAGAGTTTCAAGAAAGCGAAACAGGTCGGGGATGTCAATGAAATCAAGGTGAAACAACTCTTCACCAACGTTCATGACCAACTTCAAAAAATTGCTCCTGCCGCCGCCGCCTAGGGTTGTAATCGAGCCGAGTAGTATCGAACGACACACTGTTCAAGCTTGGTTTGATTTTTATCGAGCTTGAAATTTTATGTTTGAGCTTGGTTTGATTTTCAATTGAGCCGAGCTCAAACGAGCTTTTATCGAACGAGCTCGAGCCGAGTATCAAGTAGCTTGATATTTTACATGTGTTTTTTTAATTTTTAGCTTATCGAGTCGAGCTCGAGCCGAGCTTTAAAAGTTATCGAACGAAAAAAGATGTTCAAGCTTGTTCGATTAGTGTCACGAACCGAGCTCAAACGAGCTTTTATCGAACAAGCTCGAGTCGAGTATCGAGTAGCTTGGTTCGATCTTCAGCCCTACCGTCGCCTCTAACACAAATGCTCAAGGATCAAGGGACCAAAGCGAACAGGTGAACATTAAGTTAATTTTACTTGAAATACTCAAACTTACACCAAAGGACGAAAACATGAGAGGGTCAATTGTATTGATCTTACAACTTAACTTGTTCTTGAACAAAATGGTCTCCCGGTCTCACGAAATTGAATGAAACTCCTACCAAATGAATATTGGGCATAGTAATATTCATGAAACTCAGATTTCAATTTTTATTACTGTTTCTTTTCCTATATAATAATAAGTTTGATAAAAATTAATTATTTTTCTCCTTCAAAACCCAATATCTAAACTCAATCTAAACAATATCTCATCTTTTTACAAGGTCAATTTGTCAGACCTAATATAAATGGTATTTCAAATGTTTCGCCGAAATTGATATGCCCAAAAACCCAAGCAAACTGAAGCAAAACCTAATCAAATGAACCATAAATTTCTAACTATAAGAATTGTTAGGATCTATTTGTCTCGCTTTTCATAGAGCATTTTGGTGTTCTCCGGAAAGCTAAACAAACAATATTTATTTTCTTTCCAGAAATAAACTTATTTTATCTTAATTTTCAAACATAATCTCATTTTCAAAAGGTTCATTTCTCTCTGTAAATAAAGCCTAAAGAAACTTTAATTTGATTTCACATAAAGGTAAGTTATCTCTTACACTGCATATTTTTAGAGGAAATTATATTTTTTATACCAAATTTTTACCTAATTTAAACATTTGATACCAAACTTTTAAAAAAGACACATTTAATACTAAAAGTGAAGGAATTTTTTCACATTTCGTTTCTCTGCCAATTTTTGTATTCTTTACATGGCTGGAAAGCTCCTGACGAGAGCTTTCTAATGGTACACATTTCAGTTCCGAAAACGCAATAAATAATTCGCAAAAAATTAATAAAGTTTTGGGATATTAATCAAAATTAAATCAAATATTATATTCTACAACACTACAAGAAAAATGAATTTTAGTGACATTATTTAAATTGTCACACTTTGCATATATTTAATGATAAAAATATTAATTTGTCACAATAACAATAGTGACAAGTGCAATAGTGACAAAATATATTCTTAAGTTGTCACTAATGGCTATTAGTGAAAAGTTTATGGAACTTAAGTTGTCACTATTGACAATTAGTGACACCCTTTCAGTGACAACCTAGTGACAGTAAATATTGTCACTATGATTTAGTGACAACTTTTTAGTTGTCACTTCCGGGGTATCACTAAATGTCAATAGTGACAACTTTTTCACATTTCTTGTCACTATTATGTCTATATACATCATTTTAGTGACAATATTTAAATTCTTGTCACTTTGTCATTTACTATTTTATCACTAAAATTCAATTTTTTTGTAGTGCAAGGAATCATACCACAATAATTTTCAGATATGATATATGGCACATAAACGAGCTATGGTCAAAATTTTAGAGCATAATTTTAAACATATCAAAAGTCATCATTAAGCTCAAGCAAATGTGAAAAAGTCATCAAATTCTGATATTAAATATGTATTTTTTGAATGTTTGGTACCATGTTTCTAAACTAGATAAAAATTTTGTATGGAAAATGCAATTCCCTCCATATTTTAAATGATAACATGATTTCACATAAATTAACATGTGTTACACTATTTATCTTTTTCAGTAATTTTAAAAAAAAATCCTACTCATTTCTAACATTTATACCTACTATTTTGTCTCATATCTAATAAGCCATATAAATACCTTTATAATAATCGATAAACTTTCTATAATCTCAATTTATTTATGAAACAAATTTAACAAAAAGCAAGACAAACATGGTTTTAAATTCCCCCCCCCCCCCCCCCCACTTATACAGTGGACTACAATTGTGGGAAAATGTGTAATGCGTATCTTGCTTGCCCGAGTATAAAGTATCCCAGTTGCTTATCGGTGTATAAAACTACCTTTATATAATTAATTGCAGACCTATAAAAGCTAAGGGACGAGTTTTGCAACTTGGCCGAAACTCTTACATGTTTATAGTCCTTTTGGAGCTTTAATTTTTTTCCTATAGATCTGTCTTCATTTGATTATCACTTTTGTGGGTGAATTTCAAATATTCTACCTCATATGACCCACTTAATTATGTCATTACGGCCCTTGGAAGATTGATTATCCACACAGATAATCTTTAATATATGATCAGTGGTAATGCAACGGATAGTTTTAATTTCCAATTATAAGTATATCTCAAAGTTATTAACTTTTCAACAATCATTCCTGTAAGTTGGAATAAAATATTTGATATTGACAGGTTCGGAGGCATGAAAATATAGTTGGTTTTGAAGATGAGATGGAGAAATTATTCAGATATCTCAGCGAAGAACCAAATAAAGTTGAAGTTGAAGTTATCGCCATAACTGGCATGCCTGGAATTGGAAAGACAACACTGCCACCGAAGATTTATAATGATCCCAAGATTCAATCTACATTCCCCATTTGCATTTGGGTTAACGTTTCTCAAGAGTTCAACGAAAAGAATGTATTGCTCTCTATTCTAAAAAAGTTCACCCCGGAAGATATGTCTAGCAAGAATGTCGATCATTTAGCCAATTATGTGATTGATTATGTTGGATAAGGATGAAGATGAAAAACACTGAAATCAATTAGTAAAGGGTGGTTTTGATGATTTTCAAAACCTAAGATCAGCTTAGTATGGAAAACTTAGTTGTAAAATACCTTAGAAGAATTTTGACCAATTAAGAAGACTATCAGAAGGGTCAAAGATTCAAGGTCCAGAAGACTACTGATCTGCTGAAGGAAAGAAATCAGACTGGTGAAGATCAGCCGACTCAAATCAGATTTGTTCAAGTTTGGGATCAACTCTGTTCATCATCAGACTTGCACTTTCGATCAGCCAAGTGAAAATGATCAAAAAGTCTACCCAACGGTAATAAATGCCCCTGGAAGTAATAAATGCTGAAGTACAAGGTTATTAAAGACAAATGATTGAAGAAAGACCTCGTATTAGCTTGGTGCATTTAATGCTGCCTGACAGAAAGGACAGTCTGCAGTACTGTCACTGTGCAGAGAGCCGTTCACGGATTTTAAGGACCAGAAATCAAGAGATTTGAATTTTGTCTCTCTTCAACGGACATAATTCAAAGAGTGACTATAAATAGCTGAAGAGACGGAAAGGAAGAAGACACAACTTCTGAGAGATTGAAGTCAAAGCCAAAATATTTTCTAAGTCTCAAAAGCTCAAGAACAGCTCACTCGTCTGCTGAACGTCATTTGTTGACAGAAGCCGTTGAAGTTCAAGAAAACATTTTCTGAGTGAATCTGTAAGAGAAAAGAGTTGTGAGGAGTAGATATTCATCTTAGTGAGTGATATTACTTCAGAGAATAAGATTTTCTTTGTGATTTCCTATTACGAACTTGTGGCTGATCATTTGTTGTGAAGCACAAAGATAGTATATTGTAAACAGTGTGTTTATAGTATAATCCAAGATCTAAGTGACTTGGAAGAGTGGACTAAAGGATTTCAATCCATATAACCACTATAAAAATTCTGGTGTTTGTTTCTGCATAAGTTTTTCTGCATATTTTCAGATCTGCATAAAACACTTTATAAAACTGTTTGAAAATTAATTTAAAGGAGTTTACAAAACTGGGGACAAAATTTTCAAACTACTAAGTTTACTTGTGAAAAACACTTTAAAAATCCGCTGCAAGTACTCTAGTATTGAAACTGATTTTAACAAAAATCAGCTAAGTAATTATCAGATTAGTGGTCAACAAAGCTGTTCAAAGATTTGTTCGCGATCAGACTTGTAAATTTACTGTTCGGTAACAGCTTAGTTTGTTTAAGTTTGAACAACAGTTTTGAAGTTTAAAATTAGAATAAAAAGTTTCAGATGTCTATTCACCCCCCCCCCCCCCTCTAGACCTCATCTGACAACTTGGGACCAACAAGTGGTATCAGAGCAGGTGGTTCATTAGAATCAGCTGCCTGATCAACGAGCTTGATCCGAGTGTTTTTCAAAAGTTTCAAACTTTTCAAAAGAGCATCCTTTTGAAAAACTAAAATTTTTGAAAAATGGATTGTATCAGTCATGTTCCCCACATAGCTGGTATGAGCTTTGAAGACTGGAAGATCAGAATGGAGATCTTCTAAGCTGCCTACAATGATAACATGTACATATGTATCATCAAATGTCCATTCAAATTCACCAAGACTATAAAGGTTGATGAAGTCGATATAGTGGTGGAGAAAGACTTAACAGAGATGACAGCTGAAGAAATCAAGCTGTACAATCTGGATAAAGTTGTCCGTTTCATCATGACCAAGGCCCTTGACAACGACAGATTTGACAAAGTCAAGTCAAGCACTGCAAGACTGCCAAAGAAATGTGGGATAAGGTTCGTGATATGAGCGAAGGAAACGACGCTATCAAAGAGCATCAGCTGAGTGTTGCTCTGGAAAAGCTGGACAACTTCAAAATGAAGTCTGCGGAAACCATTGATCAGATGGATACAAGGTTTACAAGGACGCTGAATGAAGTTTTAAAGTTTGGAAAAACCTTCACTGATAAGGATATAACCGTCAGAGTGCTGAAGGCTCTACCTCCTAAGTTCAACATGAAGGTGACAGTCATGGAAGAGTCAAGAGACTTGGGAAAGATCTCACTCACCGAGCTGTTCACAGTACGCAAGGCGTACGAGTATAAACTGCCAAGAATGGGTGTTGAAGAAACCTCAACTTCAAGTCCCACAACTGCCCTGGTTGCTGCTGAAAATCCTAGAAGGCCAGCCTATAAAAGCAAAGACGTGGACTCTATAAAAGCAAAGACGTGGACTCATCTGATGAAGCCACAATACTCAACAAAAAGAAATACACTGCTGGGGACGTTGCATTGCTGATGAATAATTTCAAGAAGTTCTACAAACGAAAAATGAAGAACAAATACAACAATACTTCTACTTCTAACCCTACTTCTTCTTCTCAAGATAAAAGTTCTTATAAATCTAAAATGATGTGCTATAACTGCAGGAAATTGGGTCATTTCATCAGAGACTGCCCATATCCTAAAGCTGAAAAGTACACTGAAGAAGAAAAGAGAATCAGAAAAGAAAGAAAGCATCAAAAAGGCAAGGTGCTGGTAGCAGAAGCGGAAAAGCTAGCTGCTGTCTACTCATCAAATTCGAATTCAGATACTTCTGATGAAGAGTCTTCTGATGAAGAGATGACCTGCTCTTCTCTGCCTGATGGCTAAGGAATCTGATGGCTCTGAGGATGATGAGGTAACTCCTCTAGATAATGAATTATTTAACTCATTTGAACAAATGATGCTTAACAATACTACTATTGCTGAAGCATTTAGTAACCTTAAGGAAGAGATGATATTGCTAAGAGTGCAAAACAGTTCAGTGAAACTCAAGGCTGAAAAGCCAAAAGAATCAGATGAATATAATCAGCTTGAGCAAGAAAATGAATCTCTGAAAGCTGAATGTGAAGTCCTTAAAGGAAAAATCATGGAACTTGAAAAGTCAATTGAGTCTCATGAAAAGTCAACTGTTGCATTCACTCTTATCTCTAGTAAAAAGAAGAAACCTTTAGATCAGGATAAGTTAGAACTGAGCCATACTGAAAAATTCATATCAGCTGACAACAGTAAGGTCATTTTGTATGTTCAGACTACTAAACCTGCTTCACCTGAGAAAGTGTTAAAGGAGACAAAAACTCCTAAGGCTAAAAAGAGCAAAGAGCCTAGTGTAGGGGAAAACAGACTGGTAAGTCCACACAGAAGGATGTCTTCTGATAAGGCCAAAACCAATCAGACTAGTGATAAAACTAAGTCGTCTGTTAATAAGCAAGCATCTAGTAAACCAAAGAAGCATAAAAATAATAAAAATCAAAATGCTTAGTATGGAAATGAGTCTTATTATGTGCAACCTGCTGCATATCCTCCTATGTATCATGCACCTCAATTTCCGACTTACTATTCACCATATCCTGCTCATCCAATGCATGCATATCCTGCTTATCATGCATCTTATTCTGCTTATGAACATTATCCTTATCATGCTGATTATCAACAACATGGCAAATCTGATGAACGTGATAAAGGCAAAACTGTTCATGCTCCTGTTGAAACTCAGAAACCTAAGAAGCCTAAGACATCAACTTCTTGGGTTGTCAAATGTGGAACTAATCCTTCAGGACCCTCTCAATAAGGGTACCTAAAACAATTTTATTTTGTTTTGTAGGTTAGGATTAGGAGTAGGAGTAAAGTAGAGAAGACCTGGTACTTGGACAGTGGCTGTTCAAGACAC
Source organism: Penstemon barbatus (assembly GCA_003313485.2). Classification (NCBI taxonomy): domain Eukaryota; kingdom Viridiplantae; phylum Streptophyta; class Magnoliopsida; order Lamiales; family Plantaginaceae; genus Penstemon; species Penstemon barbatus. The sequence continues at coordinate 48,785,954 of CM064884.1, read as the reverse complement.
ATGTGTGGAAACATACATGAGCTGACTGATGTTGTTGCTGTGGATGGTCCAAATGTGACATTTGGAGATAGCAAGGAAGGCAAGATTGTAGCAAGTGGAAAGCTGATCAAAGGCAACATTGAGATTTCTGACGTCTCTTATGTTAAAGGCCTCAATACAATTTGCTTAGCATAAGTCAATTTTGTGACAAAGGATATTCAGTCATCTTCTCAACAGATAAGTGCTACGTTGAACAGATTGGTACAAAGAAGGTCCTTTTATCTGGAAGACGACAAGGGAATGTCTACACAGTGGACTGGAATTCTGTTGACAAGAATTCAAGTGTTTGTTTGGTGGCATCAACACCAAGTGAAGTCAGTTGGTTGTGGCACAAAAGAATGAATCATGTGAATTTCAAGACCATCAACAGACTTATCAAGAATGATCTGGTAGAAGGAATTCCAAAGACAGTCATGAGCAAAGATAAGCTTTGTGACGCATGTCAGAAGGGTAAACAAATCAAGTCATCATTCAAAAGCAAGAAGCATCAATCATCTGGAAGGATCTTGGAGCTGCTACATATGGACTTGTTTGGACCCATTGATCCAATCAGCAATGGTGGAAAGAAATACTGCCTAGCTGTTGTGGATAATTATTCAAGATACACTTGGGTAATTTTCATGAAGAAGAAAAGCGAGACCGAGTAGCATCTTACAAATTTGATGGAGCAGATTCAGAACAAAAAGAGTATGAAAATACTAAAGATCAGATCAGATAGAGGGACTTAATTTACAAACTCTACTGTTGAAGAATATTGTAATGCCAGAGGAATCAGTCATGAATACTCTGCTGCCAGAACCCCTCAACAAAATGGAGTTGCTGAAAGGAGAAACAGAACTCTGAAGGAAGCTACCAGAACCAAGATAGCTGAAGCTAAGCTGCCTCAAAGACTTTGGGCAGAAGCAACAAATACAGCATGCTTTACCCAAAACAGATGCATGATCAACAAGCACCAAAACAAGACTCCATATGAAGTTTGGAACAACAGAAAGCCAAACATTCATTACTTTAGAATTTTTGGTTGTAAATGCTTTGTTTTAAATAATGGGAAAAATCACCTTACTGCTTTTGCAGAGAAGGCTGATGAAGCAGTATTTGTAGGATATTCTACTATTAGTAAAGATTACAGAGTCTTTATCAAAAGAACTTTACTTATAGAAGAATCCATTCATGTAGTATTTGATGAACCTAGTCAATCTTCTGAAAAGAATCAAAATACTGATCAGAATCTGTCTACTGATTTTCAAAAATTGAGTGTTGAAAAGAATGAAGAATATATTCTCATCATACTACCTAATCTCAACTCAGCTGCAAACTCAAGTGCTGTTCAAAATCACAATGTTGATTGTCTAACAGAGAAGTTGCAAACAGCTGACAGACCAGAGAATGTTCAACAGACAAGTGCTGTTCAACAGACTACTACTGGAACTCCAACATTAGTGTTGCAAGATCAAAACAGAGGACAACATTATGATTTGCAACCTGATCTTAGATGGCTCAAGAATCACCCACCAGAGCTGGTGATTGGTGATCCTTTGGATAGAGTAAAGACAAGGAGAGCTGCTGCAAGTGAAGCAATGTTTGTCAGCTTCTTATCTCAAATTGAGCCCAAACAGATTGAAGAAGCTCTTAGTGATTCAAACTGGATTGAAGCTATGCAAGAGGAGCTAAATCAATTTGAAAGGAATGAAGTCTGGTACTTAGTTCCTAGACCAAGTCATCAAAGAGTTATTGGCACCAAATGGGTATTCAGGAACAAAATGAATGAAGATGGCGTGGTCACCAGAAATAAAGCAAGACTAGTTGCCAAAGGCTATTGTCAAGACGAAGGTATTGACTTTGATGAAACTTTTGCACCAGTAGGAAGATTAGAGGCAATCAGACTCTTTCTTGCTTATGCTGCTCATAAGAATTTCACAGTCTATCAGATGGATGTGAAATCAGCTTTTCTCAATGGAGAATTGCAAGAAGAAGTTTATGTTGAACAACCACCTGGATTTGAAGCTTATCAAGAAGAAGACAAGGTGTATCGTCTGAAGAAAGCCCTCTATGGACTGAAACAGGCTCCAAGAGCATGGTATGATACCTTATCTGATTTTCTTTTAATTAAAGAATTTCGCAAAGGTAAGGTTGACAAGACCCTGTTCACTATTGAATAGGAAGAACATATTTTACTTGTGCAAATATATGTGGACGACATCATTTTTGGTTCAACAAATCAACAGATGTGTGATAAGTTCTCAAAGCTGATGCAGAACAAGTTTGAAATGAGCATGCTGGGAGAACTTAATTATTTTCTTGGCTTGCAAGTGAGACAGTTGTCTGATGGAATATTCATCAGCCAAGCAAAATACACAAAGGATCTGTTCAAGAAATTTGGTATGGAAAATAGCTCTACTGCTAATATTCCAATGTCTACTAGTCTTCGTTTGGATAAAGATGAAGATGGAAAATCAGTGGACATAACCAAGTACAGAGGAATTATTGGGTCACTATTGTACTTAACAGCTAGCAGACCTGATATTATGTACTCTGTTGGGATTTGTGCGAGGTATCAATCAAATCCTAAGGAATCTCATCTCCTAGCTGCCAAAAGGATACTCAAATATCTTAAAGGTACTGAAGATTTGGGATTGTGGTATCCTAGGGAATCTGGATTTGAACTTATTGGATATTCAGATTCTAACCTTGCTGGCTGCAAGATTGACAGGAAAAGCACAACATGTGCCTGTCAGTTCTTAGGTAGTCGTCTGATCTCTTGGATGAGTAAGAAACAAACTTCAGTATCCATATCAACTGCTGAAGCTGAATATATTAGCTGCTGGAGCTTGCTGTGCACAAATATTATGGTTGAAGCATCAAATAGAAGATTACAACATAAAAATCACTGGAATACCTATCTACTGTGACAATACAAATGCAATCAGCCTTACTCAGAATACTACAAGTCATTCAAGGACTAAACATATTGAGATCGAACATCATTTCATTAGAGATCATGTGGAGAAAGGAAATGTCATGATAGAATATGTGTTTACTGAAAATCAGATTGCTGACATCTTCACAAAACCTCTAAGTGAGACAAGGTTTTCAACTCTAAGAGCTATACTAGGTCTACTAAAATTGGATGCATAAGCTGAGGGGAACTCATCAGAAGACTGAAGTTCAACAACTTACACATCATATTATCTTTAAGGATTAACTCTCAACAGACTAGTTAACTTATGAATTCTTAAAGTCAGGGGGAACGTGTAAGACTAGCGGTACTTCTGATTAAATGATGAAATTTGTTAATGAAAGTTAGTTGAAGTTATGTTTTCATCAGAAGATCAAAGTCTTGAAGATTGAAGATTAATTATCCTGCTGGATTGACAAACAGTCGAGGAAGGTTATCAGTTATTGGCTTTCACTGATAGCAATCTGTCATCAGTACGGTAGTCCCATCAGATAAGTAATTTAGTTTACTCGTCTGATCAGTAAAGTAAAAGCTTACTGTTTAAAAACGTTTTATTTAAAAATGCGCTTTTACAAGTATGATAAGGCGGTTCGTATTCCCGCCTGTCTTTAAATGCTTTTTGAATTTGAAAATGCGTAACTGACGCCGCACGATCAGGACTGACAAGAAGCGAATCTAACGGTTGCCTGGTATCACGGAAACCGAAATACCCTAACTCTATAAATCCATATCTGATCAGACTTGTCGTTCTTTACGCACCCTAAAATACTTAGAGCATTTGTGAGAAAATTCCTTGCATCCTATCTTCTGCAAATCTTGTTCTTTCACTAACTTCCACAGATTCACTATGATTTAAAGTCAAGAAGCCAAGGCGGAGGGTATGTATCTTGTTTACGATGCATACTATCAATCTGGTACTGAATTGATGAAGCAACTGTTGGAGAAATTCAAAGCTGCCTCTCTGGTGAATTTCATGGAGCTGCACGAAGGTCTGGTCTGGAAGGACCAAGTCTTGGAGTATTACAGGACTGCTGAGGTGGATTTCACGAAGAGAGAGATTAAGGCCACTATTGGGGGTAAATCCATAATCATAACCCCTGTTCTGCTTCACGAGACGTTTGGTCTGCTAAACAGTGGTCGACATGATGTCACCACTCTTGCTGAAGAAATACTTCAAGATTTCTGGGCAATCTGTGCCAAGGAGGGTGAGATGTTGACTGGCAACATCAAGAAAAAGCAACTCAAGGATGAATATCAGCGTATGGCTGATATGGTTGCGAAGCTGATAGAGAATTGCACATTCTCTTTGGATGCTGTCACTATGAAGAGATATAGCATAATGGTGGCTATCTTCTATGCTTTGGAAGTAAACTGGTCAGTTGTCGTCTGGTACATACTGGCTCACTTTCATGAGAAGAAAGGCAAGAAGTCTTCTCAACAGACGAATCACAGAATCACCTTAAGCTATCTGCTTCACAACATGGGTTGTGAAATGACAAATGGGAAGGAAATTCACACTGCTAAGGCAATGGCCAAGTACGTGCCTGTCATGAAAAGGAAAGCTGATGAGGTCGAAGCTGATGAAGATTTAGAGGAACCCAAGGAAAAGGTTCCTGCCAAAAGGCAAAGGAAATTGGTGAAAACAGCTCAGCTTGCTGTTGAAAAGAAGAAAGCTGATGAGCCTAAGGAAGTGGCTCAGAAGAAGAAGATCAAGACATCTGTTCAAACAACTCAGCCAGCTGTTGAAGCCAGAACAGAAAAGTCTGGGGCAAAGGAGGTAGCTGATGCCATCATCAATTTGACTACTGCGGATATTAAGAATATGTCTCCTGCCTCATCTTCAAGAACTCCATCTGCTGAACATCCTGATGAGACAGTTGTTCACAGGACGAGAAGTCAACTTCGAGATACAGGTGCTTCCATGCCTGTTCAAGGAGAAAGGACAAAAGGAACCATAAGGAAAATAATGACTTTTGTTGACTCACCCACTGGGTTAACATATTTGGTAAGAGAAAGTCCTCATTCAGCAGAGAGGCCTGCTGGTGCTGAGGAAACGTCTGTTACTGAAAAGACTGATGCTCAACAGACTGCTCCAAAAGAACCAACAACTGAGGTTGCTCAACCTCAAGATGATCCAGATGTGATGATCATCAAGCCAATAGCAGCTGCACCCATTGCATCTGCTGGTCCTGCTCCTGCCCAAGCTGACAAAGGGAAAAGAAAGATTCTTATCAAAAGGAAGAAAATTTATGCTGCTGATAAGAAAAAGAGGGAGGAAGCCGAGCAGAGAAAAAGAGACGAACATGAGGAGAAAAGGGTCCTTGAACTCAGCAAGATTCAAGCTGAAAAGGATGAACAGAGAAGGAAGATGTCTGAAGCAGAACGTAAGGCTGCTGAAGATGCTGAACTTTCTGTGGTCATTGAGCTGAGCAAGACGAATGCTCATGGACCTGTTCATGCTGGTGGGATCAAGATTGGTGAATCTAAATAAGCTAAGCCAAAGATGCCTGCTGGCACTGTCAAGCCAAAGGCCAAGTTTGAAGTTAGAAGATCATTTGATATTATTAATTCTGATAAATCTATCTTCAACAGGTTTGAGAAGGCCTTAGCTTATTTTGATCAGAAATTGATGCTCAAGACTTTATTCACTCATGAGAAGCCAAGGTACATGAAGTGGAGAGACTATAGGATGAATAAGTCTGTTGAAGAGCTTCAGAGTTGGAAGGAGTTGGCTGATGAAGAAAGGTGGGTTCTTCAATGGGTGAATACTGACTCCATATCGCAAGCCTTGGATCCTGACTTCATCAGAGATGCTATGCATCAGTATGCCAAGGACTTTGCTACTGATGAAGCAAAGATTATTGCCAACACTTAGCCTGGAAAAAGAAGAAAATCTGATGATCCTGTTGAAATGGCCATTCAAATTGCTGTGATGACTGCCCTGAAGAAATGGGCTGCTAAGTCAAGATATCAGAAAGGATCTTCCAGTGAGCTGCCCTCGCTTTCAAGTATTCAATAGATCACTTTTGGCAAAGAAGTGCAAGATTACTATGAAATGCCTGAGGTAAAGGCATCTGCCCCAAACCTGTGGCCTGTTGTGAGACAAATTCGTCAAACAACAACCTTTACTGATGACGGCAAAATCATAAGTAAAATCTTTGAAGATGTCACTGATCAGCCCAAAGCTGTTAATGAACCCATAGCAATTGAGTGGAAAGCTAAGGAGTCCCATGCTGATCAAGAGACTGAACTGAAAGATGCCCTATCCACCAGGAGAGTGAAGATGACCAAGCTGCTGATCCTACTGCTTCATCAGCTGATTTGCTTTCATCACTGATGGAAGCTTTCCAATTGTTAATGGAAAATTCAATAAGGGAAATGGAAGAGACGAACATCACGCAGTTAAAGAAAATGCAGCAAGAATTGGCAGAATCTAACAGGCTACAGCTTGAGCACATGCAATTACTTACTGCAAGAACAATAAAGAATGCAATTGATAATTTTCCTCTGCCTGAGGATCATACTAGGCAGATGACTCAGAGTGTTGTGGAGATGAACAGGAATATTGAAGATGTAAAGGCTGATGTCAATCATCTTCATACTGCCTTGAAAAGAGCTGAAAACAACATTGCTGATCTTAGTGCTACCTTCATCAAAATCAACGACGAAGAGAAAGCAGTTAATGTTGGACTGTTGCAAGAAGTCACTAAAGCTGGAGATATTATCCATGAAGAACTTGCCACTATGCAACTCAACATTGATTGTCTTAATGATTAGAATGACATCATCAGCACCTCTCTCAATCATCTAACTGCCAGCCATGATGTAGCAAATCAGAACATCATAGTTTTATGTGCGGCAATGAAGATTCAGTCAGTTGCACTCAACCCTCCTATCAAACCTGCTAGTGTCACAAATTCTGATGATGACAAAAAGGGGGAAGAGAAGAAGGAAGAGCCAACTCTTCAAACTGTTGCTGCTGAAACCAGTCAAGTAGTTAAAAAAAGCTGAGAAAGCTGCTGCTACTAAACCTAAAGAGACTGATGCTGCTGAAAAAACTGGAAAGGTAGAAGGCAAAGACGAAGCTGCTGAAGAATCCAAGGATTCTGATGGAGAAAAATCAGAGCCCTATACCAAGTACAAAAATGAAGAGAGGATCAAGAGAAAGATAGACGAGTTAGCAAAAGAGCAGGAAATCAAAGAGAAGATGGAAGTTGCTAAGTCTAATCTACTCTTGGATGATGATGCTGATGAAGTTGAAGAAGAATCTTCGTATGAATATGAAGAAATGCTTGAAGGAGATGATGAAGAAGCTGATAGTTAGTATAGGCAAATCCATTGTAATCAGTTATCTTTATTTCTTTTTCAGTCATCCTATCTGAACAGAAATTGTAACTTGTAATCATTATCATATTATCAGTAAAAAGTACAAGTTCTGTTTCCAACACATCTTTTCTATCTCAGAAAATTTTGAGGATCAAAACTTTAGTATAGGTAAAACAGGTACTTAGCTGAAGTTTTGTCATCATCATAAAGGGGGACATTGTTGGATAAGGATGAAGATGAAAAGCACTGAAGTCAATTAGTAAAGGGTGGTTTTGATGATTTCCAAAACCTAAGATCAGCTAAGTATGGAAAACTTAGTTGTAAAATCCCTTAGAAGAATTTTGACCAATTAAAAAGACTATCAGAATGGTCAAAGATTCAAGGTCCAGAAGAATACTGATCTGCTGAAGGAAATAAATTAGGCTGGTGAAGATCAGCCGACTCAAATCAGATTTGTTCAAGTTTGGGATCAGCTCTGTTCATCATCAGACTTGCACTTTAGATCAGCCAAGTGGAAAGGATCAAGAAGTCTACCCAATGGTAATAAATGCTGAATTACAAGGTTATTAAAGACAAATGATTGAAGAAAGACCTCGTATCAGCTTGGTGCATTTAATGCTGCCTGACAGAAAGGACAGTCTATAGTACTGTCACTATGCAGAGAGCCGTTCGCGGATTTTAAGGACCAGAAATCAAGAGATTTGAATTTTGTCTTTCTTCAACGGACATAATTCAAAGAGTGACTATAAATAGCTGAAGAGACGAAGGAAGGAAGAAGACACAACTTCTGATAGATTGAATTCAAAGCCAAAATATTTTATAAGTCTCAAAAGCTCAAGAACAGCTCACTCGTCTGCTAAACGACATTTGTTGACAGAAGCCGTTGAAGTTCAAGAAAACATTTTCTTAGTGAATCTGTAAGAGAAAAGAGTTGTGAGGAGTAGATATCCATCTTAGTGAGTGATATTACTTCAGAGAATAGGAGTTTCTTTGTGATTTCCTATTGCGAACTTGTGGCTGATAATTTGTTGTGAAGCACAATCAGAGTATATTGTAAACTGTCTGTTTATAGTATAACCCAAGATCTAAGTGACTTGGAAGAGTGGACTAAAGAATTTCAATTCATATAATCACTATAAAAATTCTGGTGTTTATTTCTGCATAAGTTTTTCTGCATATTTTCAGATCTGCATAAAACACTTTATAAAACTGTTTGAAAATTAATTTAAAGGAGTTTACAAAACTGGGGACAAAATTTTCAAACTACTAAGTTTACTTGTGAAAAACACTTTAAAAATCCGCTGCAAGTACTCTAGTATTAAAACTGATTTTAACAAAAATCAGCTAAGTAATTATTAGATTAGTGGTCAACAAAGCTGTTCAAAGATTTGTTCGCGATCAGCCTTGTAAACTTACTGTTCGGTAACAGTTTAGTCTGTTTAAGTTTGAACAACAGTTTTGAAGTTTAAAATTAGAATAAAAAGTTTCAGAGGTCTATTCAGTCCCCCCCCCCCCCCCCCCTCTCTAGACCTCATCTGACCACTTGGGACCAACATATTATTTGAAAGACAAACAATTCTTGATATATTTTGATGACATGTGGACGGTTCAAGCATGGGACAAAATCCAAGAAATCTTGCCTACTAGTAACAAGATGGGTAAAGTTTTAATTACTACCCGTTCAGATTACGTGGCTATGCTTGCAAATAATAAAAGACAGTTCCACAAGCTGCAATTGCTAGATAAAAACAAAAGTTGGGAACTCCTGAGTTAGAAGTATTTGGTGAGCTCTGTGATTGCCCATCTGAATTGCAAGAAGTTGGGAAACTTATTGCTGAGCGATGTGAAGGGCATCCCTGATGAAAGGTATTTTCGTCCGAACACTTGGTCCAATTATATCTCGCCACGTGGATGCTGATACCTGTTCTTCAGTAAGGAGCTCTTGTCGGTCAGATCGAATAGAACTCCTCTTTAGGATCCTAATCCTGCGTTCAAAGGAACTCGTCAGGTGTTGCCGGTTGGTTGATCCGGCGTTAACCCTCCGATGATAAAGTCAGTACAGATGATGATCTGAATAGCAGAAGTATATTAATTGTTTGTCCAAAATTACTTACCTTCCAAGAGCCCTAAATGCCTTCTATTTATAGTTTTCCAAAATGGATCTTTCGGGTCGAATCAAACGATATATTGAGGTCGAAGGGTCGTCTGGTGTGTACATCGAATCATAACAAATCAGCTAGTACTATATCTGATATTTATCGAACAGACCAGATTTAATTAGGATTCAATGTCGAATAGACCAGAATAATCAAAATTGGATGTCGAATAGAACAGATTAATCTGAACTATAAACTTGATGTCGAACAGAACAAATTAATCTGAACTGGATGTCGAATAGAACAGATTAATCTGAACTATAAACTTGATGTCGAACAGAACAGATTAATCTGAACTGGATGTCGAATAGAATCATGTTCATTGTATATAGACTAAGAGTTTTAATCCTGATATTGATTTATTTATATGACGTGGAGTATGCCAAGTTAGTGATCGAATATTTGATATATCAATCCCCTTGCAATAAAACTGATGGGAAAAGTTCTTGCAGAAAAAAACATAACGACAAGATTAGGAAGCCGTGAGAAGAAATGGGAAATGGTCCTGGAAAGCATTAAAAATAGTCTTTATCACGAAGACAAAGAGAAACGCATGAAAGATGTGATATCATTGAGTTACACTAGTTTGGATTATGATTTGATCTTTATTTGGGAATATTTCCTCAAAAGACTGAGATCCCAGTGGAAAGAGCTTGGAGAAAATTGCACAAGATAACTTGAATGAGCTTATTAAATGGAATTTAGTGAATGCTGATAAAAGAAATCCCGATGATTCGGTCAAATCATGTTCTGTGCACATCACATTAAGTGAATTCTGCAGAAATGAAGCTTCATACGAACAAAATAACATATTCCAAGAAATAAGAAGGTCCAATGATGGAACTTTTGTGCCTTCAGTACAACAAGTATATAAATATCGACGCCTTTGTATCAATTCTTGTGTCAAGGAGTTCCTCTTAAAGAATCCAAATGTGACACGTACACGTTCTTTTTTTGGTTTCTTAGAACATGAACCCATTAACCTGGAGGGCAAGGATATACCATCCATCACAGATTCCTTTGAACTGCTCAGGGTTTTAGATGCCAACACCATTAGATTCGCAAAATTTCCTACTAAGCTTACCAAACTAAATCATCTGAGGTACGTTATTCTTTCTGGTGATGAGTTTAAGGTTATTCCTGAAGCCATATCCAATCTCTGCAACGTACGGACTTTATAGTTTACACGTCATCACCTACCATCCAAATGAAAGCAGATATATGGAAGATGATGCAACTCAAGCATTTCAAGACGAAATCAACAATAATTTAAAAAAAGAATGGGAAAGGCAAAGGTGGTGAAAACCTTCAAATACTTAGTAGATTATCACCCGAAAGTTGCACGAATGATGTGTTTAATAAGGCCCAAAACCTAAAGACATTGGGGATTCGTGGTCAACTAGATAGGCTCTCGAGCTCAACATGCTTGGTTAAACTGGAACTTCTCGAAAAGTTGAAGATGATGAATGTACCACATGAAAAACCTCTGCAAGGACTTCCTCAATTCCCTCCACGTCTCAAGATTCTAACTCTATCAGGTACCTGTATGGATTGGTCGCATTTGTCTAATACAATGGGAAAACTTGATAAACTCGAGGTGCTCAAGTTAAAAGACAACGCATTCGTTGGAAATAGTTGGGAGGCTGTTGGGGGAGGCTTTCCACATCTTGAACTCTTGCACATTGAAGTCACAAATCTGAAAATTTGGACAGCCTCAGGTAAAAATGACTCATTTCCTCGACTGACAAGTATTGTACCTAAAAACTGCAAGGAACTAGAACAACTACCAATTCTCTACAAGTTGGGAAAACACATTGAGATGTTGTCCATGGAAGGTGTCTCCCAATCCGCAATTGACTCTGCAGAGAAAATAAAGACGGAGGCAGCAGGAAATTCAAGATCATAGCCGTTCCACCACCTGAAACAATTACAAATTAAGTTCTACATACATTCTTCATTGGCCCGGTAAGAAATATATGTTTTTTTTTTTTTTTAATTTATGTCTGGTGTTTGAGATATAAAAGGCTAAGAAAATAATTTTAACAAGACAAAATAGACTTATTATTTCATCAAGATAATAAGGCTACAATATTTTGAGGCTTTTTGCACTAAGCCTTCATACAAGAGAATAATTTATCTTCTCAAAACTAACTTGCTAATTGATTAATTTTTTTCTATATATAAAATTCTACATACTACATACATATATATAGGCATATGAACCACCTTTGTACTCTACACTAGAAGCAACTAGATTAATTTATTGGTGCAAACTAATCTTCTTGAGAGTTTTTTAATGCTAAGACTTTGATCTCATTTGTTGCTTTGGATGACTAGAATGCAATTCTAGATAAATCTTTTGTGTTGCCAACTTTGACTATAAATCATCAAAGTATGATTTCTTCATGCTTAAAGTTCTTCATGCTTAAATAACTTCTTCATGCTTAAATAACATCATGCTTAAGCAATTATGAATTAATTTTAATACTTTCAAATCCCTTAATTATGACTTTGCATGTTTTAATTTTCCTTGAAAGCTCTTTCCACACATCCCTTCATTTAAACTACAACTTAAAGTGAATCATTCTCTGAATGCATTAATTGTTTAAAAATAGTGTTATAAATTCATTAATTCAAATTAATTAAATGATTAGATTAGTTTTGAACTTTTGAAAACTTGTCTTATGGCACAAATATTATGCATCTAGCCACAATTGAATACATAGGTCAACATTTGGGATACTTGTCAATAGATGGATATATGTGATATAAAAGTATGACATTAATCTCGTTTCAAGCTCCTTCCTTTCATGTAGTAAGATAAAAATATAAATTTTAATGCTTAACTTCACAATGATTCTGATCCTTGCAGGCATTACCATGTGATCTCCACGTCAATTCGCCCCTAGCTACCAATTGCTCGACTGAATAACTTCTTAATATATATATTGGCATGTGTTTTCTGTAAGTTCAGAAATTCAGAATCAGAAGCATTTTCAATATCTTATGCAATTGTTGTTTTTCCTTAGCTATTGGCATGTGTTTTCTGTAAGTTCATATGGATTTTGGATTGCATGTACCTTTTACCAGACAATTCCAATAAAGCTCAATGAGTACGATGGATTGAAATCATGCATTGAAGAACCTTACCACGTTGTTGATGGAAAATCCTTGCACTCTTGTGTCATTTGATTTGTAAAGATCATCTCACTAAATTCAGAACTATTCAGAACATATTAAGCCTTGTAATTGAGAAGAAAATAACAACAGTGTATATTGAAATTAATGGAGAGTTTTACATATATAAAAACTAAATATGAAATTAAATCTAAAAATGAATGAATATGTAACGGTTCGGCGTAGCAACCGTCCACCGAGACCCAACCCGAAGTATATGACTTGATCATGGTTTAGTTAGTCTATTAGTCTTGCTAAACTTTGGCAGTTATATCCTGATTTATTATTTTATCTTATCTATAACTTGAACAGTTATATTAGTATTTTAACTCTATCTATGTGAGTATTTAGAGGGAAGCTATTAGACTTTGTAACTATTCAGCAAATATTTTCATCTAAATCTTCTTACTTCTATGAGAAATATTATTGGATTCCTTGAGATTGTATCAATTTGTATATATCTAGAGCCAGACTGCGATTATATCAACGCTCTGCTCAAATCCATGGCAACAAACAAGGAACGATTAGATGGCTTGGAGAATTCGGTTCAAGAGATCAGATCATCACTTGAACAATTAATTCAATTGCAAACAAAAGGATCTAATCAAAATCGTCATCGAAATCCTACGGCACGAACGAATAGTCGTTCACCACAGCCATCGGATTATTCATCAGGTTTAGATAATAGTGAAGAAACTCACATATCTAATGTGTCGGTGAGGAGCAGATTATCGAAACAAGGAAAAAATTGGAATCAATTCAGAATGGATTTTCCAAAATTTTTCGGTGAAGAACCGCGGGTGTGGTTGAATCGAGTGAAACAATTCTTTTTGGAAAATGACATCCATGGATCAAGAAAGGTGACCATGGCATCCTTCCATCTGGACGGTTGCTACGCCGAACCGTTACAGAATAAAATCTAAACCTATTACATATATTTGTAACAGAATAATAATGGCTAATCTTACATCTATTTGTAACAGAATAAACACTTCTTCAAAAAGCACATCTTCAATAATCTGCAAACGGTAATTTGCTTAAACCTCTTCTTCAATGGCTAATATTTCCTTTTGAATCTCCAATCTGTGCTTTGTCACTCTCCCGCAAGGTGGAGAGTGAATATTAATGTGTCCAAATTTTGTACCCGAGGGCAATTAAGAGATTACACTAAGTTGCATAAATAAGAGATTTGTAACGTCTTTATCATAAACTCTCGTAACGTCTGCAACGTCTGTAACGTCTTTGTATTTATTACTTGTAACATCTTTCCTAAAAAGACTATTATACCCCTGTATGTACCTATAAATAGGTCGCCCTATTTCCGAACAGAAGAAACCAACTGACTATTACAATTAAAATACAATTTTTCTCTCAATATCTGTATGCAGATCTTACTTTATTATTGTGATGTTGTTATAGATTGAAGGGCTTATTCTATCTTTGCCCTGAACATTTTTATACCACATCATAATTGGCGCCGTCTGTGAGAACGATTGGTCTGCATCGTCGTTTCCAAGAGAAGTGGAGCGAAAAAGAGACAAGTGGCCTTTACGTTACTCAAGAAGGAAAAGGGCACGATCTTTATTATGTTTCCGGCCCAAAAATCCGAAACAACCGCCTACCAACAACCACCTACCACTTTTCCGGTTTGATCGAACCTCTACCCTTTCATCCTGTGTCTTGGTCTTGCTTCACATCTATGCTTCACGGGTTTCTAAATCCAAGCATCCATGAAATTCAAGAATCTCGGAGAACTTATGCCCAATCTGTTTCACTGAATTTTTGGGCTATTGCAAAATGGCCCCAAAGGTCAGCCAATATTGCAAGTCTCCCAAAAATTGGACAAGATTGCACAAATGAAATATCTCAAGATTACAAAGGAGGTAAAATTTAAATTTTGTCTTCCAATTAAAATTAATATTATTTACTTACGGACACATGAAACCAATAATAAATGAATCTCTAAAACTACAAACGGTAAACCGATGGTCTCTTCGCGATAAAAAAGGGTAAATTGATCATCCCTAAAAAATTAAAGGGTAAATCGGTCATCCCTAAACGATCGAGGGTAAATCGGTCATCTCTAGAGATCAAAGGGTGAATCGATCATCCCTCCGCAAAATGCTAGTGGGTAAATTGGTCATCCTTCAACGATCAAAAGGGGTAGTCCGGTCGTCTCTCGGCACCAAACAAAAAAAAAAATAAAGAAAGAAGGAGACAACAACGACAACGACGATAGAATACTATCAAAGTAAAAAAACAGCGTGAATCAAGTTACACTTGTGGCTGAAATTTAAATTTATCTTTACTACATTTACTTTCAAGTGATAATATTTGACCACACAAATTTGTATTTTACATGCAATTATGGCTTTGGGAGGCAACTTTTGACAAACAGATATCTCAAAGAAGAATATTTACTCCATATAAGAAAGATCAGCTAAAGAAAAGGAGCAGCCCTACTCTTCACCAAATTTACAAGGGGAGCGTGTCTAAGCACTGTACTCTTTTTTCCTTCGTCCAAGTTTTTGTCCCAATGAGTTTTTCTTGATAAGGTTTTAACGAGGCAGTGTTACACGCTTATTTATCACATATGGAGGTATGATGTTCGTAGCTACAATGCCCAGATACTTAAATCAAGTTTTGACAATAAACGCTCGCGTAATTATTCCCGAAACTGGGGGGCAATATGATGTGTCCAAATTTTGTACCCGAGGGCAATTAAGAGATTACACTAAGTTGCATAAATAAGAGTTTTGTAACGTCTTTATCATAAACTCTCGTAACGTCTGTAACGTCCTTGTATTTATTACTTGTAATGTCTTTCCTGAAAAGACTATTATATCCCTGTATGTACCTATAAATAGGTTGCCCTATTTCCGAACAGAAGAAACCAACTGACTATTACAATTACAATACAATTTTTCTCTCAATATCTGTATGCAAATCTTACTTTATTATTGTGATGTTGTTATAGATTGAAGGGCTTATTCTATCTTTGCCCTGAACATTTTTATACCACATCAAATATTAATCACTCCCATCTTGGACATAATCCGGTAAATGGTGGTTTAGATAAAGGTTTAGTGAAAATATCTGATAATTGAGCTGTGGAAGAAATGGGCAACAGTTTGATATTTCTTCGAGAAATATGTGCTTAGTCCGCTTGTGATGGTTAGATATATAAAATCATAATTATTTATTCTTTATTACTTTAATTAATATTAAATATTTTTAATTATATAATTTATTATTTAATAAATATTAAATAGATTAATATTATTATATAAATCTAATATTTGAAAAGAATGTGTTTTCTTAATTTTTTTAGATTTATGTTAAAGTATTATTATTTATTTTATTAATATTATTTATGAATCAAATTAGTTATTTAAATTTAAGAAGTACAATATCCAAATTGGTCTGCACGTGGTCTTTATTGGGTCTATTTTGAAATTCGGCAACATTGTAGACTAAAATCGTCACGAAATCTTGAGATGTGGGGCTTTTTTGGTAGTCTGAAATGTTATCGGGTAAAATTATCAGTCAACATAATTAATGATATTAATTTTGCTATTAGACTTAACTGACGCGTCACCTCTTAACGGCTATATCAAAAGTGTCACAATTTGTTAACACGATGTACCAAATATGTTAGACACGTAAAGTGATATACAAAAGGTGGAAATTGACCTAAATTGCAGTATCAAAAATGTAATTTTCTCTCATTATATTAGCCTTATTGGGTAATCTATAAAAGCCCGATATTTGTGTGTTGAATTAAATGTATGGACTATATATGTTAATGGGCTTATGTGATGGGTGGACCCATTTAAATATTCAATTAATGGGTGGGGTTCAATCCAAATGCATGTTGAATCAGTATTGGTCATGCAAATGATGCGTATGTTAAAATTATGCTAAACCGAGAAAGATATAAGCATGGTTTATTGAATAACAATCGGAATACACATTAATTTAGAGAGATTGCCGTCAATGACCTATCCTACTATTGATTCATCACAAAAGATAAAAAATATAAAATAACAAAAAATGTGCAAGTCACAATAATCAATGATTAGTTAAGTGTGAAGTCCAAGTTGTAAAGCTTTTCGAAGCAAGTTGTTGATGGTATATATGCTTGATTGACTCGTAGCAGAGTGAGAGTTTTTTTGTGAAGGGTGTCCTTTTTCAATGTTAACTCAGGATCTTTGTTTATAGATTTTCCGGGGAGTGGATTTTCCTTCCATTGATAGCTTTTGAAATATAGCAATGAGTTCGAATTGATGGTAGGTTCAGTTGCAACTCCCCTTAAATTGTGCGTGCAATTAGGAGACTTAGTCATCATGTTTGTTGAGTACTTATGTGGGGCAACGTTGTTTATGTAGCGAGTTTAGTTCCATCGGATTTTTTAACGGGCAAACTATATGACAATGATTCGATGGTAGTTTTCTCATCGGACATTGTCCCATTAGCATAGTCAGAATTGTGCCAATATTCAATTTAGTAGGTATTAGGTATCATAACAACTAAACTGCCAGCTAGCATCTGATAAATTTATTTACTTTCTTTAGGCATAGGAGCTATGAGTAGGTGATAACTCTGTGAAAATAGAGTTATCGCGTATACTTTTTGAGTATTTTTTACAAATATTTGTGAGTTGTTTGGGATTTTAATGCATATTTCATTTATTAGAGTCGATTCATATATTTAATTTTTTCAGAATAGTCTTTAATTTTTTTATACTAATTAGATATGTTTTCTTGTAGGAATAATTGAACTAAGGAAGTCTAAATTCAATTGAGGTCCATGAATTGTTGAGGGTGTCATTGATACAAAAACATAAAGGCAAGGGCTGGAAGTGCAAATATAGCCCAATTTTGATAATATGGACACTTTTATACGGCAAGACTCTTCTTTAGATTGTGGGCTTGCCCAATGAAGCATGATTGGAATATCAATTAAAAGTTCATTAGCAAGAAGACTTCTACTACAAGTAGGAGTCTAAATCAGGCAACAAAATCAAGAAGAAGAAAAAGGGTTTAGATATAACACGCAAGAGACACACGACGCAAAGAGGAGAAGAGAATCACAACTCACAATCATCACACTTCGGCCAATTCCGTTAATTTTGATGTAGAGAAAACCATGAGCTCTTTGCTATTTGATTTCATTTTTTTTGTTATCATGAACTAATTTCGTTTAGCCTAGAATTTTAAGGATCCATGTTTTGCGAATAAAGTTTTGTTATCTTTTCTAATTTTAATTTAAGTGATTTTTTATTCCTATTCATCGATATTCATTTATCTAATTTTGTGCTAATTACCGTCAAATTGATTGATCACCTGTTTACTTTTTCTTGATTGAACCTGGGAAGAGAATATTGAGAATAGAAGAGAAATTAAATAGTGGGTTGTTCGTTAGTATAGGAATTTACCCGATACTCCTATATCCAAATTAGGTTCTAAGATTTACACATGTTATTAATTATACTAACTTAGGAATAAGTTTAGTAAGTTAATTGCATAAGTTCTTGGGTGATTCGGAAGATACTTAAGGATAGAAGTGAGCCCTAGGATAGCGAATAAGAATCGCTAGTTAAGATTAGGAAGTTAATCAAGAATAGGAGCATAACATTGGTGAAGTTTAAACTTTAGACCCTTTTCTCATTGATTTTCTCTTTAGCATTTTAAGCGTCATCTTTAGATTAATTAATTTTTAGTTTTAGTAGTTAGTAAGCCAACCAACAATACTATTTACATCTTAGTTGAATTAGAATAGGAATTAAAGTAGGGAATTTGATAGAAATTTAGTTTCAAATCCTCGTGGGTTCGATACTCTTAAACTTACTCTTTATTACTTGTTAGATACGTACACTTGCGTTTATTTGCGTGTGTAAAATCTGCAACAAGTTTTTGGCGCCATTGCCAGGGACTTTGATAATTGATAATTTACCAAGTTCAACTTTTATTTTTATTTTATTCGATTATTCTGACGTTTAAATTTTTCCCTTTGCAGGTACTCATACCTAGTTTATGCGCAGAGATAAAATATCTGATTTAGTAGCTTTTGATCCAGACATTGAGAGAACTTTCAGACAATGAAGAGAGCTAAACAAGAAGGGAGGAAAATCTGTTCTAATGGATAATCAACCTGGAGTTCAGCCATTACAGAATGAAAGTCCGGTGAATCAACAGTGGTCAATCAGCCAATGGGTCCACACAATCCTGCCGAGATAGAAAGACCCATTAATGAATACATAACACCAATATTGGGTGTTCTAGATTCAAGCATTGTCAGACCAAATATTGAAGCAGATCACTTTAAGGTGAAACCGGTAATGCTGAATCTGATAAACTCCTCTGCTATATTTCAGGATTGGCTATGGAAGATCCTCACGCCCATTTGAAGAATTTTATGAAAATTTGCGACTCATTCAAATTAAATGGGGTTACAGCTGATCAACTTAGAATGAAACTATTCTCCTTTTCCTTAAGGGATCGAGCTTGAGTCTGGCTAAACTCAATGCCACCTAACTCGATCATATCTTGGACTGATTTGACTGAAAAATTCCTAAGGAAATATTATCCACCCACCAAGAGTGTGAAAGTTCGAATGGATATTCACTCATTCCAACAAACAGAGGGAGAGTCACTCTATGATGCATGGGAAAGGTTCAAGGGGCTAATGACACAGTGTCCACAACATGGAATTCCTGGTTAGCAACTGATACATATAGGTTAGCAACTGATACATATCTTCTACATTGGATTAAGGGGACAGATAAAGACCATTCTTGATGCAGCTGCATGAGGGACATT
Source organism: Penstemon barbatus (assembly GCA_003313485.2). Classification (NCBI taxonomy): domain Eukaryota; kingdom Viridiplantae; phylum Streptophyta; class Magnoliopsida; order Lamiales; family Plantaginaceae; genus Penstemon; species Penstemon barbatus. The sequence goes on along the minus strand of CM064884.1, from coordinate 48,766,479 downwards.
TTTGGGAAAGACATATACAAATGCCTACGATGTGTTAGAAAGAATGACCTACAACAATTACCAATGGGCATCTGAACGCTCATCAGTAAAACTTGCACCTGGAAAATTTGAGTTGGATACAATGACATCAATGCAAGCACAATTAGCCGTGTTAACCAGGAAGATTGATGGGTTAAGTATGAGTAAACCTGGAGCTAACTCGTTTCAAGCTCAACCAGTGAATATGATCCATAACCCAAATGTTTTTTGTATCATTTGTAGGGGAGAACATCCATATGAAAACTGCCCTTCAAATTCGGAGTCATCATGCTATGTGGGAAATAATCGGAACAACCAAGGGTATAATCCTTACTCTAACAGCTATAATCATGTGTGGCGAAACCATCCTAACTTTTCATGGAGCAATAATCAGCACGCTGGACAGCGCTCAAACAATGCCAAAAATCAGCAAATCTCACTAGGTTTTTAAGGTCAACAAAAACAACCTCCAGTGGACAACAAACCATCGCAAGAAGAGGTGTTTACGCAGTTCATGAGCTAGACAACTGCATCTATTCGAAACTTAGAAACCCAAATGACTTAATTATCACAAGATAGGCAGCACAGACCTCCAGGCTCACTCCCGAGTGACACTGAAAACCCAAGGGCTAATCATAATGGACACTGAAAGGCAATCACTCGGAGAAATGGTAGAGAATTCGAAGAGCCCAGCAGACCACAAGCTCGAGTTAAGGATCCCAAGATAGTTCAAGACAAATTTGAGGACTCTGAAATATTAAAAAAGATAATAAGGTGGAAAATGAGAGTGAGAAGAAAGATGTAACCATTCTACCGGAAATCAAACCTCCACCACCATTTCTCAAAGATTTCAACAACAAAAGAAGAATGATCAATTCAGAAAATTCCTTGATATCTTGAAACAACTTCACATCAACATTCCGTTGGTTGAGCAATCAACCAGATGACAAACTACGTCAAATTCATGAAGGGTGTTCTTTCAAGAAAGCGGAGATTAGGAGAATTCGAGACTGTGGCTCTCATAGAAGAATGCAGCGCAATTTTGTAAAATAAGCTTCCGCTAAAATCAAGGATCCTGGTAGTTATATCATTCCATATAATATTGACGATAAGTACGTGAGAAAAGCATTATGCGACTTAGGGCCATCATCAATCTAATGCCAAAATTCGTCTTTCAAAAGTTCGGAATTGGGGAAGCAAGGCCAATCACGGTAACTCTTCAGTTAGCAGATCGTTCCATTACATACACCGAAGGAAAGATTGAGGACGTTCTGGTGAAAGTAGATAAGTTTATCTCCCCAGTTGACTTTATTGTGTTAGATTATGAGGCAGATTCGAATGTAACCACCATTTTGGGAAGACTATTCTTAGCTACTGGAAGGGCACTAATTGACGTGCAATAAGGTGAATTAACCATGAGGGTGCAGGAAGAGAAGATTACATTCAACGTGTTTCAAGCTATGAAACACACTGATGACGAGGAGGAATGCTCATCAATATGCATGATCGACTGATAAGTCACTAAGACTTTTGAGAAAACTAGGTACCAAGATCCGTTGGAAGCGGTATTTATGTTGGATTCTGGGATATAGATGATGAAGAAATTGTGAAAAGTGTGGCATTCTTACAAGCAAATTCGCGAGTTAGCAACCAAATCAAGAAAGTTGAAAAGTTGGAAATGCCAACTTGCAAGCCTCATAAACCATCAATCGAAGAACCACCCTCGTTGGATTTGAACCATTATCGGCACACTTACAATATGAATACTTGGGAGAGTCATCCACATTGCCAGTGATCATCTCTGCGAATCTCTTCGAAACCCAAAAGGAGAAATTACTGAGAGTCCTTCGAAATCATATACGAGCCATTGGGTGGACCATTTCAGACATTAAGGGTATTAGTCCTGCCTTTTGCATGCTTGAAATCTTACTTGAAGTTGAGAAAAAGGGATAAGTCGAACATCAATCATGAAAGAGGTAGTCAAGAAGGAAATCATCAAGTGGTTGGATTCAAGAATTATTTTCCCTAATCCAGACAGTGCATGGGTTAGTCCAGTTCAGTGCGTTCCGAAGAAATGTGGTATGACAGTGGATAAAAATCAAAACAATGAGTTAATCCCTTCGAGAACTGTCACGGGTTGGCGTGTATGTATGGACTACCGAAAACAGAACAAAGCAACAAGAATAGATCACTTCGCGCTATCATTCATTGATCAGATGTTAGATAGACTCGCAGGAAGGGCTTATTTTTGTTTTTGAAAATTAGAAGTAATGTGTGATGATAGGATAGTGACCAGCAAGCCAGTTCAATAAGCTTGTAATAGGTCTATTCTGTATAAGACAATCTTTGATTTTATAATAATACGCATGTTTATTTATATATGTATAAGGATAAACAATGGCCAACTTCATCTCTCGCGAATACATTTAAGCGATTGGTTGAAACTCTTAGATTACATTAGACTATGGGACGATTCACTTCAGTACTGAGTGCAATCATGAAGCAGTCTCAAAGGTCGTAATCTTAAAACTGTTCCAAGTCATAGATTCCGAACGAGACGGGGTATCGTAGGAATCGCCAAGACTTGTACAAGTATGCATGATTCACATGGAGTGAATTTGTAGCGTTTCATGAGCAAGGCATTTGAGGCCAGTGCATATGAGTAGGTGGTTCAATGGAAGATTGAACGCATTGAACTACCCTAATAGAGAAACCCATTGTGGAAGCGCATGTCGCATATCGGTGATGGGATGTTTCTCAAGGATTATAATAGTGTACGATTTAGTCCTTTGACTTAAGGTGCTAGGGCGAATTCGGTGCATGAAAGTGCGTACATAGATCTAGGTATAGGCCACTTAGCTTGGTCATAACATGCCTAGGTTGGGTGCGTATGGACATGTACGCGAGTGGTTAGTGCCAATATGGAATCTATTGACTCATCGTAATGGATGAGAGAATTTCCTATACGATTCTTAGATAATATATCCAAAGGAATCTATGGCCGTAGTCAGTGACGGATTTGGAAAAGGGGTTTCCAAATTTAAGAGTCACACTGGAATATTATCTTGAATTAGAAAGTATAGTTATCGAGACAAATTTAGAGGTGCCGATCAATTCACACACCCTAAGTCTTGATCGGGAATATTAGTCGATAGAAGGACCGTATGTACATGGTAATTATATGAAACGAGATTCACAAATATCAATTCACCCGAAGTTGAGCTTCATGGGCTTGTGGCTAGACATCGACCATGAAATGTAGGTACTTCTGAGTTAATAGAGGATTTGATTCTTGGAGTGGTCAATTAAAGGTTGTTTAATTGACCGGAGCAATTTATTGTTCATAAATTAAATCACGAAGAATTCGTGGGCCTGCTGCCAATTGATGGTGAACCCAGAGAGTCACACACAATACAATTGGACGGTGACTGTTAAAAAAGGACATAAAAGGAATTAATTGATTTAAAGGTAATTAAATCAATTAAATGAATTAAAGTATTAATTCAAGTGGGAGATTAATTAATTGGTTGACTTAATTAATTAAATACTTAATTAAGTTGCTAATTAATTATATAAAATAAATATTGATTTATTTGGATTGGACATTTAATTAAAGTAGTTAATTAAATGAAAGGCTTCCAAGACATGGGCCTTAATTAAAAACCCATAAGGAGTCTTGCAAACCTAGGTCAAACAGAAGTCTATAAATAGAGTTCTACCAGAGCTCAGAAAGCTAACACCCAAGCACAAAAACCCTGAGCTCCTTCTCTGACCTAGCCGCCCCCTCCCCTGCGCCGCCCCTAGCTGCCGCCGCCTATCCTTGGCCGTGAGCTGCTGTGCCGCCGCCGCACCACCTCCCTCGTTCCACCGTGTTAGATCTTGCCTTGCCAAGTAGATCTGTACAGTCCTGCAATAACAAATCTCCTTGATCCAGTTCTGAGCCTAAGACTAGGAGGTGTTACCAGAATCGAGTTGGTGTGGATTATCTTTGGAGGTGAGACACTTGGATCACTCCTGTGAACCAGATCCAGATTCAGAATCAGAACTGAAGGTTGCCACCACCTTGCCCGTGGTGAGGTAAATCGCAAAAGCCCCCTTGTTTAATTCATTGTGTGTTTTTGTTTCATGCTTTCGTATATATAATCTGGAGATTCGTATATAGGACCTTGGGTGCTTCGAAAAATTTTAAAATTCCGCACTGTATGTTGTTCTGACAATCGAGGCAACCCAACCACTAACCCAACAGTGGTATCAGAGCCAAGTCCATCATTATTATACGAAAAGCCTGAACATAATGTGTTTTTACCATATATGTTTAATTATGTATATGTAAACACATGATAATTATGTTCTGTAAATTGATTCTTACTTGTTATGACTAGATCTATGATTGGGTAAAACTGCTTTTTCAGATCTGTGCCGTTTTTATAGTTTTTGAAAACTTCAAGACTTTTGTGCAATTGAAATCGCAAATTAGGGTTTTAGGGGCTGAAAATTAAATTTTTTCGAATCTGGAAATTTCAAAATTACTGGACTGTTTTGCAAATCTGGTCGCACATATTTTTAGGGTCGTTTTGTAATTTCTGAAAGTTTGGGGACTATTTTGCAATTACCGAAAATTCAGGGAAAATTGAAAATTTTCAGAATTCAAAATTTTATATTCTGGTAGCTGCCCGAATCTGCTCAGGGGTGTTTTTGTAACTTTTTAAAAGTTTTTGGGTCAAAGTGCAAATTTTGAAAGTTGAGGGGCGAAAATGCAATTTTCAAAAGTTGAAAAACAGAATCTGAATTTGAGCAGAAAATTTATTTTTGTTTACCCGAATATTCATTTTTGTCATAATTAGTAGTGACTAAAAAGTAAAAATCATGGGACGTTAGTTTTAAAAGGATATAAAATGAATTAATTGATTTAAAGGTAATTAAATCAATTAAATGAATTAAAGTGTTAATTTAAGTGGGAGATTAATTAATTAGTTGATTTAATTAAATTTTTAATTAATTAATTAAAGGAAATATTAATTTATTAATATGGATTGAGTTTTTAATTAAAGTAGTTAATTAAAAGAAGACTTCCAAGACATGAGCCTTTTATCAAAAGCCCATAAGAAGTCTTGCAAACCTAGGTCAAGTAGAAGACTTATAAATAGGGTTCTGCATGAGCTCAAATAGCTAACACCCTAGCACAAAACCCTATGTCTTCTCTGCCCTAGTAGCCGCCGTCCCAAACCCTGCGCCGCCACCAATAGTCGCCGCCTCCTGCTAGCCGTGAGCTGCTATAGTGCCGCCGTGAGTTCTCCCTCGTTCCTCCGTGCTGGATCTTGCCCTGCCAAGTAGATCTGCACAGTCCTACAGTAACAAACCTCTTAGATCTAGTTCTTAGCCTAAGACTAGGAGGTGTTGCCAGAATCCAGTTGGTGTGGACTAAACTCTGGAGGTGAGACATTTGGATCACTCCCGTTAACCAGAATTAGAATCAGAGTTGGAGGTTGCCACCACCTAGCCTGTGGTGAGGTAAAAATCGAAACCCCCTTGTTTTAATACATTGTGTGTTTTGTTTCATGCTTTCATATACATAATATGGAGATTAATATATGGGACCTTGGGTGCTTCGAAATTTTTTAAAATTCCGCACTTTTGTTGTTCTGACAATCGAGGCAACCCAACAGTGGTATCAGAGCCAACTCCATACTTATTATACGAAAAGCCTGAACATAATGTGTGTTCACCGTATATGTCTAATTATGTATATGTAAACACGTGATAATTATGTTCTGTAAATTGATTCTTGCTTATTATGACGAGATCTATGATTGGGTAAAACTGCTTTTTCAGATTTGTGACGAATTTATAGTTTTTGAAAACTTCAGGACTTTTGTGCAATAAAATCGCATATTAGGGTTTTAAAGGGTTGAAAATTCGAATATTTAGAATTTGGAAATTTCAAAAATACTGAACTGTTTTGCAAATCTGGTTGCATAGCTTTTTGGGGTCATTTTGTAATTTCTGAATGTTTGGGGACTATTTTGCAATTACCGAAACTTCAAGGGTCTGTTTTTGAAAAATCAAAAATTTTCAGAATTCAAAATTTTATTTTCTGGTCTGCTGCCCGAATTTGTTCTGGGGTGTTTTCGTAACATTTTAAAGGTTTTGGGGTCAAAATGCAATTTTCAAAAGTTGAAAAACAGAATCTGAATTTGAGCAGAAAATTTATTTTTGTTTACCCGAATATTTATTTTGTCATAATTAGTAGTGACTAAAAGGTAAGAATCATAGGAAGTTAGTTTTAAAAGGTTGTTTTAAAATTAAGAAAGAAATAGGTAAAGGATGTTTGCATGTTTCTTGCTCTACGTGAACTGGTTACGTGGTTTTCGATCGAGCCGAGCCTTGACCTTAGGTTAGATGTGATTGGTTTAATATATTGCTTGGTTTTTATTAGGGCCTGCGAGCCTATTATTTTTTTTGGGCCACTTTGAGCCTTTGTAATAGAATAGGGCTTTACTGCTTTCCTAGTTTAGTATAAAGGCCCGTTTACAAGCAAGGTGGGAACCCAAGAAGATATGAAGGCCATGTATGCATGGTACATTGTGTAATAGCATAGAGCTTTATGAGAACCCTTTAGATTGACCAATAGGGCCAACATCATTGGCTCGATGATGGCCTGCATAGGAGGCTTCCGATCGAAAACATATTGTGGTAGTATGCATGCTAGGCTTGTATGGCTTTTAATTATTCGTCGATTTATATTTAGCTTGTATGAGATGCGCGCTAGAATTTAGATCGTAATAAAAGATAAAGCATAATTGAATCGGTGAGATCTCGAGGAGAGTTAATATAACTTTCAAACCAGAAATTCCCCTCTCGAATCAAATATTAAGTCGATTGGGTACATTTAAAATGAGGTTTTAAAGATCCAAGCCTTCCATCAATAGGAACTATAGTATGTTGTCTACTTATTGACGGAGGTGATCCAGAGTCTGGCACCCGAGTCAATGAAATGGGCAATACACGAAACTCCTTGATTCTTGTTTTTTAACTAAACTCGACAAGGGTGAGGACTGGTCGGGATGTGAAGATCGACCGATAACTAGCTACGGAGAATTCACGACCGGGCCTGTTGCTCATCGAGATTGATGGGTTTTACTTAACGATTAGTAGCATTTATTATGTAGCAGTGCTAGATAAATGTGAAAACTGAGGCAAAATAGCTTGAAGGTTGTGGAGTAACACAATTGGTAAAAGTATACCTACCTGGAGAATTAATTGTATGGCCACGAGTCGTGGGTGCAACTAATTGCTGCTGGGACGTCAAGACCTGCTAGGAATTAAATTTCCCGAGCAATCAAAGGGGTGATTGTTTCGATAAAATAGTGGGAGAACTTTTACGAAACAAGACCAAAATTCGATAATTATAAGTATTAGACATAAGATCAGTAAGCTAAACGTTGTCTTCTTTCCATTTGTAGATATTAAGTACAATGTCTAAGAATCCATTATCAGTTATCCTCGACGCAAACAAGTTGAATGGCTCAAATTTTGTTGAATGGCTGAGAAATCTCAGAATTGTCCTCGACTCCGAGCGACGAAGCTATGTGCTCGACACACCCATGCCTGCTGCACCCGCAGCACGAGCTACTGAGGAACAACGAACCGCCCATGCTAAAAGGGTTGATGATGATCTTCAGGTTCGCTGCCTCATGCTAGCCTCGATGTCAAGTGAACTGCAGAAACAGCACGCTGAAATACCGCTTGCTGTAGATATACTTCTCCATCTCCAGCAGATGTTTGGAGAGAGGTGTCGCACTGAAAGGTTCGCGACCACTAAGGAGCTCTTTTATCTCAAGATGGCTGAGGGAAGCAGTGTCAAGGATCACTGTCTACGATTCATCAACCTGGTTGAAAAACTGGGGCGATTGGACGTGGATTTGCATGCTGATCTTAGCACCGACCTCCTCCTCCATACGCTGCCCCGTTCTTTCGACCAGTTCGTGTTGAACTTCAACATGGAGGATAGAACCCTCGCTCTTCACGAACTGACCAATTTGTTGGTAACGGCAGAATCGACTCTCAAGAAAGAGAAGCCGGTAATGATTGCACACTAATCGAAGGCTGCAAAGCCCAAGAGAGGTAAAAAGAAGAAGAAGGTGTTTTCTTCGAAGGCAGTCAAAAAGGTGGTTGAAAAGAAGCGCAAGAGCCCAGAAGACGAATGTTTCCACTGCAAGAAAGCAGGGCACTGGAAAAGGAACTGCCCAGACTACCTAAAGATGAAACTGGTAGTCAAAGGTATTTTCTTGGTTGAAGTTAATATTTCTATTAACTGTGCATCGTGGGTGTTAGACACCGCAGCAGGTTCTCATATCTGCAATGGTTTGCAGGTGATGGTAGCAGTAAGATACCTGAAGCCCGGGGATAGAATCCTGCATTTTGGAAACGGAGCTAGGATCGCCGCTGAGGCTGTAGGGGACGTGGAATTAGTTTTAGGAAATTTTACTTTGGTTTTAAGGGATTGTCTATACGTACCAAACATTATTAAGAACATCATTTCTATTCCTATGTTGGATATTGATGGTTTTAATTTTTCCATTCAAAATTGAGCTTTTTGCATATTTAAAGGTGGTTTAATGTATGCTCGTGGTACTTTGATAGATGGTCTGTATTCCCTAAAACCTATAAATTCCGACATCATGCACATTCAATCTAGAAAAAGAAAATATGATAATCAAACTCCACAACTCTGGCACGCTAGACTTGGACATATTTCCAAGAGTAGGATTCAAAAGCTGGTTTCCTCTTAGGCTCTTGAAATAAAGAACTTGGATGAAATCCCAACTTGCGAATCTTGTCTCAAAGGAAAGATGACCAAATCACCCTTCATAGGGAATCCCGAGCGAACCAAGCAAACATTGGATTTAATCCATACTGACGTTTGTGGACCATTGAGTGTCAATGCGAGAGGAGGATTCTCTTACTTCGTAACATTCACCGATGATTTTAGTCATTATGGATACGTGTATCTTATGAAACACAAATCCGAAACTTTTGAGAAATTCAAAGAGTTTCGAATGGAAGTTGAGAACCAACTTGGACATAGTATTAAAGCACTTCGATCTGACAGAGGTGGTGAGTACTTAAGCCAATAATTCCTTGATTATCTAAAAGAGAATGGAATTCTCGCCCAGCGAACTCCCCCTAGGACGCCCCAACTCAATGGAGTGTCTGAGCGGAGGAATCAAACTTTGTTGGACATGGTTCGTTCCATGATGAGCTTTGCTGATCTTCCCTTTTCGTTTTGGGGCTTAGCCCTATTAACTGCCTCGAAGATACTAAACATAGTACCTTCGAAGTCAGTGCCAACAACACCGCACCAAGTATGGTATGGTAAAGCACCCGTGTATTCGTACTTACGAGTATGGGGATCTCCAGCGTATGTAAAGAACAAGAAGGGAGATAAGCTAGATAGTAGATCTAGTTTGTGCAAATTTGTGGGGTATCCAAAGGAATCCATTGGATACCTGTTCTTCGATCCTAAAGAACGTAATATGTTCGTGTCTAGGAAAGCCCACTTCTTGGAAGAGGATTTCCTCACCAACCGAAATGGGACAATCGTAGAACTTGATGAAGTCCAGGAATCGGACCTATCCCCACAAACAGTGGAAGCTGAACCAGAATTTATTGAACCTACTCGTACACCTACTCTTCGAAGGTCTGATCGAATTCAAGGAGCCAGAGCGATTTGGTTTCATTCACGAAAATGAGAAAGTTGATAGTGATCCAAAGACTTTTCAGGAAGCGATGCCAGAGATAGACTCGGGTGCGTGGCTCGAAGCCATGCAATCCGAAATGGATTCCATGCATTCCAACAAGGTTTGGACCTTGGTCGATCCACCTGAGGGAACTATCCCTGTAGGATGCAAATGGATCTTCAAGCGTAAGCTTGGAATGAATGGAGAGATATTAACTCATAAAGCTCGCTTAGTGGAGAAAGGGTATTCTCAAAGGCCTGGAATAGACTATAAGGAAACCTTCTCTCCCGTGGCGATGTCGAAATCCATTCGGATACTACTTGCCATAGCCGCGTGGCATGACTACGAAATATGGCAAATGGACGTAAAGACCGCCTTTCTCAATGGAGACATTGACAAGGAGATCTTTATGCAACAACCTGAAGGTTTTGCGTCCAAAGGAAGTGAGCACAAACTTTGTAAACTTCAAATGTCAATCTATGGCCTCAAACAGGCGTCCCGAACCTGGAACATATGATTTGATGAGACAGTCAAAGCATTTGGCTTCATCAAAAACGTATATGAACCTTGTGTATACAAGAAAAATAGTGGGAGCTCGATACAATTCATTGTTTTGTACGTCGATGACATTTTGTTAATCGGAGATGATATCAAGATGTTAGCGTAGACTAAAGCGTGGTTATCCGCGCAGTTCTCCATGAAAGATATGGGAGACGCATCTTACGTATTGGGAATACGTATCTATAGGGATAGATCGAAGAAGATGATAGGACTCTCCCAATCTCAGTACATCAACACTATTTTGAAGAGATTCAAAATGGAAGAATCCAAGAGAGGATTGCTTCCAATGAGACATGGTATCTCTCTTTCTAAATCAATGTGCCCTACAACCGACGAAGAAAAGACGAGAATGTCTCTCATACCTTATGCCTCTGCTATAGGGAGCATAATGTATGCGATGTTGTGTACTCGACCAGACGTAGCACACGCTCTATGTGTAACGAGCCGCTATCAGTCAAATCCAGGCGAAGAGCACTGGACTGCCGTAAAAGCAATCATAAAGTACCTGCGAAGGACTAAGGATATGTTTTTGGTCTACGGTGGTAGTGGAGAACTGAAACTTGAAGGATTCACTGATTCGAGTTTCCAGTCTAACGTGGATGATTTTAAATCCAACTCTGGATACATATTCCGCATCAATGGTGGAGCAATCAGTTGGAAAAGCTGTAAACAGTCTACCACTGCCGACTCAACCACAGAAGCAGAATATATCGAAGCATCAGATGCGGCAAAAGAAAGTGTATGGATGAAAAACTTCATCCAAGAATTGGATGTTGTTCCTAGCATTGTTGAACCTGTAGTAGTCTTCTGTGACAACAACGGGGCGATAGCTCAAGTGAAGGAGCCGAGATCACACCATCAATCCAAACACGTACAGTGGAAATACCATGTGATCAGGGAGATCATTGGTAGAGGAGACATGCACATGGAGTATGTCAAATCGGAAAACAACGTAGCTGACCCACTAACTAAGCCACTTTCCCAAAAGGCGTTCGAGGGACATCTAGAAAAGATGGGCCTTAGAAACATCGGTGAATGGCTTTAAGGCAAGTGGGAGATTGATAAGATAGTGCCCAGCAAGCCAGTTCAATAAGCTTGTAATAGGTCTATTCTGTATAAGACAATCTTTGATTTTATAATAACACGCATGTTTATTTATATATGTATAAGGATAAACAATGGCCAACTTCATCTCTCACGAATACATTTAAGCGATTGGTTGAAACTCTTAGATTACATTAGACTATGGGACGATTCACTTCAGTACTGAGTGCAATCATGAAGCAGTCTCAAAGGTCGTAATCTTAAAACTGTTCCAAGTCATAGATTTCGAACGAGACGGGGTATCGTAGGAATTGCCAAGACTTGTACAAGTATGCATGATTCACATGGAGTGAATTTGTAGCGTTTCATGAGCAAGGCATTTGAGGCCAGTGCATACGAGTAGGTGGTTCAATGGAAGATTGAACGCATCGAACGACCCGAACAGAGAAACCCATTGTGGAAGCGCATGTCGCATATCGGTGATGGGATGTTTCTCAAGGATTATAATAATGTAAGATTTAGTCCTTTGACTTGAAGTGCTAGGGCGAATTCGGTGCATGACAGTGCGTACTTAGATCTAGGTATAGGCCACTTAGCTTGGTCATAACATGCCTAGGTTGGGTGCGTATGGACATGTACGCGAGTGGTTAGTGCCAATATGGAATCTATTGACTCATCGTAATGGATGAGAGAATTTCCTATACGATTCTTAGATAATATATCCAAAGGAATCTACGGCCGTAGTCAGTGACGGATTTGGAAAAGGGGTTTCCAAATTTAAGAGTCACACTCGAATATTATCCTGAATTAGAAAGTATAGTTATCGAGACAAATTTAGAGGTGCCGATCAATTCACACACCCTAAGTCTTGATCGGGAATATTAGTCGATAGAAGGACCGTATGTACATGGTAATTATATGAAACGAGGTTCACAAATATCAATTCACCTGAAGTTGGGCATCATGGGCTTGTGGCTAGACATCGACCATGAAGTGTAGGTACTCCTGAGTTAATAGAGGATTTGATTCTTGGAGTGGTCAATTAAAGGTTGTTTAGTTGACCGGAGAAATTTATTGTTCATAAATTAAATCACTGATCTTACGTGTTTTCGTGTATCCGAGCTGGGTGGTGTAAAATGCCGATGCTAATGAATTCAGATGGAAATAAAAGATCAATAGTATTATTTTCAGAATGGTCGAATACAGATTACAAGAATTGAGAGTCCTATCCGAGCATTATTGGATGCCGTACAAGCTAGAGGGTGAAATACATATAAGAAAGCCTACGCTATACTTCCTATGTAATTCCGAGCAGTAGCCTCGGAGGAAGAGCACCTGGGAAGTTGTGTCGTCCTCATGAATTCTTGGGATATTTATAGCTGAGCTGATGGGCTTGGGCCTAGCCTCGGCCCAACAGTACCCTTCGATCTCGGGTTCTCTTCATAGGCTCGGAACAGTTTATTTAGAACCCTGGGTCTGCTTGTCGTTCCTGGGGACATGATTTGGTGTTGTTCGATCCGCACTGAGCCCACGAGGGCAGGAGATCCAAATTACCCCTCATCAATATTCCCCCACTTCTCGAGCGTAAAGTGGATCTTGCGCTCGAAGAAGTACAAGCTATGTTGCACATTGGTATGAGATGAGCCGCTCGGAATATGTTTCGGTTATGCCTCGTTAAAAACCTAACTCGGAAAAACCCATTGGGATAAAAACCGAGCTAGGGAAAAAGAGTACATATACAAGAAACAATATATCAGCATGTTAAAAAGATAACCTTGTCGTCCACTATTTGTATAGGACCTCTAAATTGTAATATTCCTTATTATTCCGCGATGCTTCATTCAATTCCTCAACGAACGCTTTCTAAATTTTCTGATAGTAATATAAAAAGATCAATGGAATACCGCGGGGACAAATTCCAAGGAATATATCCTATAATTTGGAAAGTGAAGGATCAAGAGTGCAATTCTCAGAAGGATAACTTTAAATTTTTACCCAGAGTAAGTTCAACCATCGTGGTTACTCGGGGACCTGTTTGCAATTTTACCTTTTTAACCCCGTATATATAAGTTGACTCGTTGAAAAATTACTTACATATCACATTCTCTCTTGAGCTCGGAGCATTCGAGTCGAAAAAAGTTATTGCTCTAGTATATTTGTTTTCCAATCCATATTGTCAAGTTCTAGAAGTTCAAGGGGCAAAAATAAGGTCGGAGAGAACCAAGAGTACGACCCTTTGCTAAAGCTTGTTGACGATTACGAAGATGGAGAATTTCATCAAGAAGAAGAATATGTTGACCCGACTGAAGATCTAGAGGAAAATGTGGTCGAGAAACTCAGCATCGGCGGGGGCCTTCGTCAGGATTTTTAAACATACGCTTCCTTCTGACACCGCTACCTCGAACAGGTCAGAGCTTCCCGCCGATCAAACTTCCTGTTATTTTTCCAAAAAGGATCGCGTATACCTCGAGGCGGAGTTCGGGAAGTTTCTTCCCAAGGGGTTTTCGATCGTCATTCCTTCTTACATCGAGCCTGTCACTGAGCCTCCGGCAGGCTGTCAAGCCTTCTATGAGAATCAATTCCCTTGTGGCTTGCGTATTCCTTTCATTCCACTCATTAGAAACATCTTGACTTTCTTTTCGCTTTCCCCCGCTCAGCTTCTCCCACACTCTGTTGCGTATATTGTAGCATTCAGCGCTCTTATGGAGGCCAAGGGGGGAGAGGCCTCTTTCAGTAATTTTTGGCAAATATTCCGAATGGACCTGTGCAAAGGTTCAAATGCGGGGTTCGTGTCCATCCGTCAGCGGTCGAAGCGGCCTTTTCTTACGAATATAACAACGGAAAAGAGTAAAGGTTGGAAGAGGAGGTTCTTTTTTATAAAAGGCCCTGATGTTCCAATATCAGAAGGTAGCTCGAAAACAAGACCATATCGATGGGATGGTGCAAACTCTTGGTCATATGGTCCTCGCAGGATTAAAGAGAAACTCAATCACCGTCTCTCCGATGAATTTCTCGAGCAATTGGCGGTCCAATCCTTACCAAACCAAGCTTTTAGTCCAGGAAGGTGTTTTGCGGTTGGCTGGGTTGAGCCACTGTGACTATCCTGCTCCAATGATCAAATACTCTTGTCCTTTACCCAATCAACCCTTCGAAGGATCTCTTGCGCAGTTTGGTGATTTGCCAACTTCTGCTGCTCTTCCTCTTGCCCCTCTTTCTTTGGGTATATTTTTAGTTTCTTCGTATTTTGAAGTATGTCAGGTGAATTCTTCTTGTTTAAACTTGTGTGCACCTTGTGTTTCCTTTTGCAGGTCGAATTGTTGAGAGGTTTAGACTGTCCGCTGCCAGCTTGGTTGGAGATACACCTTTCTACTTCGATCCGATACCATACACTTCCGAAAGAAAAGCGCATATAGGTAATTTAGGCGGAAGTACGATTGAGATACCAGTTACACTTCCCAATCTGAGAGGGCTTGGTACTATGAGTTCCTTGAATTCTGCCACTGCTGGACCTCTTCGAACTCTGTTTTCCCCTGATACTTCTGCTCTTTCGTCCGTTGGTTATAGTCAACATTCTTGGAACCGGATTCTGGGTGTTCAGGAGTTTGAGAAGCTCCAGAGTCGAAAGAGGAATGCCGACCATTCAGGACCCTCAAGGAGGGTAAAACCCTTTGGTGTAAGCTCTAACTCAGTTCCGTGTCGAGAGGGTCGGTCGGAACCTGACGTGGCAGATTTCATGGACGAACATTTCCGCGGTAGCAGGGCTGCGAGATACCCTGAAGATGGGACTATTCAGACCGATCTGGATTCAGGTGGTGAAAACGAATTTGATAAAGCCACTAGAATTTATATGGCCAGTCGGTTTAAGCGGGATATGTTGCTTCAAACCGTCAAGGGTAATTTTGAGGTTCTGAGTGATTTGTCTCGAATGTACCATGATAACTCTGTGAAAACAGTGTTATCAAGTCTATTTACTTAACTCATTCGATTATTCTTATTAGAGTTTTGATAGAATCTTAGGCAATTTTAGTTAGTTTTGTATTTTGTCGCTCGAGTCATTGGTTTAATTGTTTTGTGCATGAATTGAGATATTTTCTTATATATTGTGTTCATATTTGTAGGCCCGAGCTACTTTGGATCTAAGAACATGATTGGAAGCGAAGAACAACAAATTAAAGATCAAATGAAGTCAACTAGTGCAAGAACGAAGAAGCTGTCAGAAATGTTGTTGTGCACTCCGAGGACCATAACTCTTTCAAGGAAGCTCCAATGAAGTTGAATTTCGACTATGATGTAGAGGAATGAGTTAGCTACACCACAGATTTTACGGATCTTGATTTGGAGTTCGGAGCTGAGAGTTATGACACGTGCAAAACTGTCGCGATTTTCAGCGGGCTTTTAAGAGAGTTCTTGGGCCCAAAGTCTCCTACTTGGACTCAACTTGGTAGATCTATTTAAGGACTTCTAGGTCACGAAATTACACATCTTTGAATCAGCTCTAAACATATTTCTTTCATAGAATACACCTACAACATCAAAGATCTACTTAGAGAAAGATTGAAGAAGAAAAGAGAGAAGTCCTGAAGATCACCCAAGCAAGAAGAACGCAATATTGAAGATCTTTATCTCAGATTCATCATTTTGTCTATAAAACCACATGAACTCAGATTCGTTTTCATTTATTATTTTCTTCTTATATTTATCATGAACTAATTCTTTAGGATCTAGGGTTTTTATGAAACTATGTTACTTTGATTATTTTTATTGGATTATTCGTAGTTAGGGGCAATTCTTGTGTTTGATTTAATTTCGTTCTCTATGCTTGCAACTTGACTGATCACCTAGTTGTTAGATTTAATATTCTTTTCGAACTTGGAAAAGGGAGATTAGGATTAGATAGGAAATTGAATAGTAAACGACTCTTAGTATAGGAATATACTTAAGGCGTTTATACCCGTTACATGAGGTTCGTGTTTAATGCTTTGTGTTATTTATGAATCACCTAGGAATAGGATCGATTTGTATAATACATTAGGTTCTTACGTAATTCGGAAGATACATAGGAATATACTTGAATCCTCGGGTAGCACTCTTGTCACCACAATAATTACGAAAATCTCAATTGGGCAATCGATAGATAACATAGTGGATTATAACCCTAGGTTTCTCTTCTCATTATTCGAACTAAATCCAAGTACTTAGGTTAGTTAAATCATTTAGTTAATCTAGTTAATTAAAACCCAAAAGCACATTTGAATTTGGAACCAAATTATAAGTAAATTAGGAATTGGAATTGGTAGATATTAGTCAAGTCCCTGTGGAGACGATACTCTTATACTTACTTTTTATTACTTGTTCGATACGTGCACTTGCGTTTATTTGCGTGTGTAAATTCCGCAACAAGTTTTTGGCGCCGTTGCCGGGGACTTGCAACATTTATTTGCCAATTTTTATTTTTGATTTTTCTTTTGTTTGGTTCCTAGTTAGTTATTCTTTTTTTTTTTTTTCTTCGTTCTCTTCATTTGATATGAATCATAACAATTATCATTGGCTTAATGAAGGAACGACTTGTGTGTATTGTGCAGGTGAACACTCGTACGATCGTTGCCCACTGAATTCAAATTCATGGTTATACATGGATCAATTTCAGGAGAGTCAGTATGGTCAGAATCTTCACCCCAACAACTACAATTCAGGGTGGGGGACTAACCCAAATGTTCCATGGAGCGATGATCTGGGGAGTAATCAATACACAAACTTCATGATGACCAACTCGTTCATACCTCCAAGCTATCAAGAGTATTCTCACCCACCACCAACAGAACCAAGTATTGCATTTATGATAGCATTCACCGATTGTATGGAGGAGATGAAAAAGATCGGCTCTTCATGGAGCAATAATCAGCACGCTGGACAGGGATCAATCAATGCCACAACTCAGCAGCAGCAAAATCCACCAGGCTCTCAAGGTCAACAAAAACAACCACTAGTGGATAATACACTATCGCTAGAAGAAACACTGAAGCAGTTTATAAACCATACATATGCATTTTTCGACCAGACAAATGCATCTATTCGAGACTTAGAAACCCAAAGAAATGCAACAAATGCATCTATTCGAAACCTAGAAACCCAAATGGCTCAATTAGCTCAAGATAGGCAGCACATACCTCAAGACTCACTCTTAAATGAAGAGGATAATTCGATGTTATCAGATACTAAACCGAGCGAGACAAATTCTCTTATTGTTGAGAGTGAAATAGAGCAGCCTTGTAGAAATAAATGGACAAGTTTCGATGTTCTTCATAACAAGGAGATCCCGGATGCAGAAGAAAATATCTTAATCATTCCGAAGGACGAAGACATCGAGGGAGACACCGAACTCGATAAGTCAATAACGTTGATAGATGTGATTGAAGTAATGGAGATAGAGGAGGATACAATTGAGTTTATCATACCTCCAATTTATGAATCAAAATGCGATGAATCTTATTTTGGTGTGGATGAGATATTAATGAGAGATACGCAAAAAGGAAGGGTTGATGATAAAACGAAGTACAATATGCATACCCATCCTCAAAGCGTGACTTGGATAAGAGTTGGTAAAGATTACAAGAGATTTGAACCTGGGGATAGAGCTTGTCGATTCGATACGAGGTTCAAATTTGTCCCAATTGAGCTTACAAGGGGAAGACCAAATTTCAGGACAACAAAGAAAGCAAAAAGGCCCGGACTTATGCTTGATCCGGATGGAACCCTATTTGATTATTGGCCACCTTAAAAGGGAAGTATCAAAGTCAAGCTAATGACTTAAAACTAAGCGCTTCTTGGGAGGCAACCCAAGCTTTCAATTTTTATTTTTGTCTTGTGTCTTGTTGCGGGTTTAATTTCTTTTTGTGTTTGTTTTGTGTGTAGATACATCGATGTTTTGGAGAATATTAAAAATTTGACGAAGAGGATAACACATCAAGGTAGAGGGTAACACAAATGAAAAATTCCAGAAGCTTGAAGCCATGGCACAACTTGAGTCAAGCCATGGCCTCAAAAAAAAAAAAAAAAAAAAAAAGAAAAAAAAAAGGAGGAAAAAGCAAGAGCTCGATCCGCCCTGGCGGAAAGATTTTCCGCCCCCGCAAACTAGATTCTGGAATTAGAGCAATTTTTTTTCATATTTCTCCGCCCCAGCGAACGAAATCTCCGCCCCAGCGAAATAGCTGCTGGAAATTTAAGCTAATTCTTCCATATTTCTCCGCCCCAGCGCAAGATTTCTCCGCCCCAGCAAAGTAGACTCTGGAATTTTAAGCTAACCCTTATCATCCAACCACCACAGCGAGCACCACTGAACAGCCGCACACCCTGCCCCCTTCCTCAGCCAAAACAACCCACATCCGCATCATTTTCCAATCCACCACCCTCTTCAGATCCAATCACCATCGCTATAACCATCTTCGCCAATCACCACGCTGCCGCTCTGAATGGGGATTTTGTTTACCAAGATGGAGCAACGAGCAATGGGCGCATACAATTCTCGGGGCGTATTCTTTTTCCAATTCTCATTTACATTGATGTACTCTGTTTTTGTTTGTTTGTTCTGTCGACCTCTTTTTACCTCTTTGAGTCGCAGTGGGGACACTGCTTAGTTTAAGTTTGGGGGTGAGGTTGCATTTACTTCGTGCATGCTAGGTCGACTTTGACTAAATTTTTTGAAATTTTATGTGTTTTTGAACGTTTTTTCTTGCACATTTTAAGCACGAATACATAATCGAGAATTTAGGATGACGTTAGAGAATTATAGTTAGAATAGAGCTTAAGAAATCCTTTTCTTGCCTACCTAATCTCTAGATTTGAGGGTTAAAATGCTAAGGATCTAAGTGATAGTTTTGCCTAAGTTTGGGGGGAATGATAACTTTAACAAGAACCAAATGACGCAAATAATTGAAAAACTATAAGTTAAATTCAAAGAAAATAACCTCACTTGTATGAGACCTGAAAAACCTCATCGCTTGAGACTTATACTTGCACTCCTCTAACTTGACTGCGATAAGATGAACGATATATGGGTGCATCGACTTAACTATTCTACTATTCTGCACTCCTCTATTTTGACTGCTTCTTTAGAACGAGTTATGAGTGTGAGTGGTGCTAAATATACTTAAGTTATGCTCGTTAATGAAGAAAATGCTAAGTGAAAGTTCAAACTTTAAAGGATTCCATAACTTCGACTGAAAGCTTTGCTAAAACTTAGTAATTAGTATGATAACCTAAGAAAATAGAGAATATGTATGACAATTTAGGAATTCATGCAATTAGGCTCAATGATTTTGAAGCTATAGTGATCTAAGTGATTCCGACATTCTCGTTTTATGTATACACACACACACACGCAGGAACTACATGATAGAATGCATAATGTTTTGAAATTGTTGGTTAGTAGTTTGACTTGGGATGCATGATTGTGAATGTTCGTGTCGTTGTTTAAGTTTTTGTCATTACTCGAGGACGAGCAATAGTTTAAGTTTGGGGGTGTGATAACTCTGTGAAAACAGTGTTATCAAGTCTATTTACTTAACTCATTCGATTATTCTTATTAGAGTTTTGATAGAATCTTAGGCAATTTTAGTTAGTTTTGTATTTTGTCGCTCGAGTCATTGGTTTAATTGTTTTGTGCATGAATTGAGATATTTTCTTATATATTGTGTTCATATTTGTAGGCCCGAGCTACTTTGGATCTAAGAACATGATCAGTTAGTGCAAGAACGAAGAAGTTGTCAGAAATGTTGTTGTGCACTCCGAGGACCATAACTCTTTCAAGGAAGCTCCAATGAAGTTGAATTTCGACTATGATGTAGAGGAATGAGTTAGCTACACCACAGATTTTACGGATCTTGATTTGGAGTTCGGAGCTGAGAGTTATGACACGTGCAAAACTGTCGCGCAAATCTGTCGCGATTTTCAGCGGGCTTTTAAGAGAGTTCTTGGGCCCAAAGTCTCCTACTTGGACTCAACTTGGTAGATCTATTTAAGGACTTCTAGGTCACGAAATTACACATCTTTGAATCAGCTCTAAACATATTTCTTTCATAGAATACACCTACAACATCAAAGATCTACTTAGAGAAAGATTGAAGAAGAAAAGAGAGAAGTCCTGAAGATCACCCAAGCAAGAAGAACGCAATATTGAAGATCTTTATCTCAGATTCATCATTTTGTCTATAAAACCACATGAACTCAGATTTGTTTTCCTTTATTATTTTCTTCTTATATTTATCATGAACTAATTCTTTAGGATCTAGGGTTTTTATGAAACTATGTTACTTTGATTATTTTTATTGGATTATTCATAGTTAGGGGCAATTCTTGTGTTTGATTTAATTTCGTTCTCTATGCTTGCAACTTGACTGATCACCTAGTTGTTAGATTTAATATTCTTTTCGAACTTGGAAAAGGGAGATTAGGATTAGATAGGAAATTGAATAGTAAACGACTCTTAGTATAGGAATATACTTAAGGCGTTTATACCCGTTACATGAGGTTCGTGTTTAATGCTTTGTGTTATTTATGAATCACCTAGGAATAGGATCGATTTGTATAATACATTAGGTTCTTACGTAATTCGGAAGATACATAGGAATATACTTGAATCCTCGGGTAGCACTCTTGTCACCACAATAATTACGAAAAATCTCAATTGGGCAATCGATAGATAACATAGTGGATTATAACCCTAGGTTTCTCTTCTCATTATTCGAACTAAATCCAAGTACTTAGGTTAGTTAAATCATTTAGTTAATCTAGTTAATTAAAACCCAAAAGCACATTTGAATTTGGAACCAAATTATAAGTAAATTAGGAATTGGAATTGGTTGATATCAAACTCTTCGATCTCAACTAGCAGAGACTCAACGAGAATTGTCCCAAGTGAAAGTAGAGCTGGAGAATGTAAATATGAAACGTTCCTCCTCTGTGGAGGAAGAATTGTTATCTGTAGTCACGGAAAAGAGCGCACTCGAAGATGAACTTAAGAGAGTCAAGATCGAACTTGAACAAACAAATCAAGATTCAGCTCGAGCCTATTCTCAAGGGGCAGAGGAGGCGGAAATTCCTGCCATACGAAAATTCCTTTGTTCCCCTGTTTTCGACCCTTTAGTTCAGATGAGGATTGGCGGAATCCTCCAAACTATCTTTTATAAGGGAGTTCAACAATTGATTTCGGCCGATAGGATTGAGGATAAAATGGAAGAATACCTCCTGTATATGAATCCTTTCAAAAATGCCGAAGGAAAAGACTATAAAGCTTCATCGTTACCCCAAGGAACTATAAACTAGCAAAGTCACCGTTTTGCCCCCTTAGTTGAGGAGTTTGGCGTTCCGATGCCTAACCCGGATTTGCTCGAGCGCTCCGACGACGATCCTCCTTCTGCCTCAGGAGAAAAGAACGAAGATGTTAACATAGATGATGTATCTGGTAAGGAAGATGATCGAGCCTTTGATCAGACTGATCCATTAAGCAGTGGTGGCGAAGACGGCGTTGATCCGAAAGCTGAGTTCGAGCATGCCAGAGGTGGCGACTCATAGTCTTGTAGTTAGGAATCAAATACATGTAACCCATTTTTGTAATCGGACTTGTTTTCTTTTCGATTTGATTCGTATGACTTGTAAATTCTAATTTTACAAACATTTGAACATCACTTGCCTTTCACAGTTCGATATCTTCTCGTATTCTATGCTCGAAATCTATTTATTCCATATAGAATCTTTCTTGAAAGTCGCGTCGATTCTTCTATCATATTAGGGTCTAGCGTCTATAAATATGAAGATCTCTTTAATTATTGTCAGAAATTATTTTCAGAGATCGGAGCTCTTCCTCTATATTCTGCATTCTTCAAATTTTTCGAGTCACTCCCCATTTATTATGGAAAATATACTAGGCAAGGCTATCGACCCCAAACAGTTGTTGGGTGGTTTGAAGAATAAAAACTCGTCCAAAGAGCAAAAACCTGCCAAGGAGGCCAAGCCCTCCAAATCCTCTTCTAAAACTTCTGTGTCTTCCCCAAAAGC
Source organism: Penstemon barbatus (assembly GCA_003313485.2). NCBI lineage: Eukaryota > Viridiplantae > Streptophyta > Magnoliopsida > Lamiales > Plantaginaceae > Penstemon > Penstemon barbatus. The sequence goes on along the minus strand of CM064884.1, from coordinate 48,744,064 downwards.
TCCTAAAGGAGGGGAAATTAAGAAAGAGAAAAGTGCTTCATCAAAGCAAACCAAAGGCAGTTCCAATAAGTCCATTATGGATGAGGAGCTTGAGGCTGCGTTCGGGGGTTCTTCCCCGAAAGTTGTCAATTCTTCGAGTGAAGACCCTGTTAGACAAAAAACTCCTGTTCCTTCTTCGAACAAAAGGCCTTATTCCAATGGGGTCACTCCCATTGAAGCTTTGCAGAACCTTGCTATTGGTAGCAAACCATCCTCTAATGATTCTTCACTCGTCCCCCCCGCAGGAGGTTTTAGCAAAAAGCCTAAGTTGGAGATTGGTGGAGGGGCTTCTGCTGAATCTTTAAGAATTGATAATCCTTCCGAACCCCGCGTTGATTCCGCTTCTCCGAAAGTTACTCCTTCCCCGCCCAAGGAGTCGAAAGACGGGTCTGCTTCTAAGGCTGATACCCTCGATAGTCTGTTGCGGGTTGATCTTACTTCTTCCAAAACCGACATGTCCAAGGAGAGAAATATAGAAGAGGTGTTCGAGTCTGGGTCGCACTTCCTGTTTCAGGTTTAATATATATATATATATATATATGTATATTTATTTATTTATTATTATTATTATTATTATTATTATTATTATTTTAACTTTACGGAACTTTTTAATAGGCCGGACAGGATTTTATCGAACTTAAAACGCTCGCTGAGCGGGAAACAAATCGGCATGCTGCTATTTCCCTCGAGCTGGAGGAGAAGAAAACCGAATTCGACCGCGTTTTTGCGGAGAAGCTCGCTTTAGAGAGAGAGAAGACTGCTAAAGAACATGGAGAAGAAATCCACAAGAAGCTGAATGAGGAGCTCAAGAAACTGAAAAGTCTTCACGAGCAGGAGAAACAAGACTTCGAGCGTCGAGAAAAGGAGGCCTACGATCGTGGATATGAAGTGGGATATGAGGCTCGTAATGCTGAGCTTCGAAAGATTTTCTCCGACAATAAGCTTCTCTAGATGTTGTCTTTTACTTTTCCAGACTTGCTGTATGGCTATACTGTTTTACTTTTGTGTGATCATGAATAATTTCTGACATTTTTATCCTCTGTGGTTTGTAATAATTTATTTATTTCCCGGATCGCATGCTCCTGTATAATTTGATGTGTTTTTTTTCATTCGTGCTTTAGCCTGCTTTCTTCGTTCGAACTTGAGGTCCCGACCATCGGGATTTCCGATCTTGATACACCAACTTCGCTCGTTTTCCAAGATCAGATCATTTTCTTTTTCCGCTCAAATTCTCGGGAAGCGTAACAGTCTGTTGATCCCAATCGTTCTTTTTGTTTTCTGCTAACCGTTAGATCTTTGAGAATAGCGCCTATAAATGGGGTCTTTCATTTTATAAAATTATTTGAAAGCAGATTCCTTAGACCATGCTGGTTAAAAGATGTTATTGCATGGCCCAACGTTTTGAACTTCGAGTTAGGATCTTTGCGGATTTTAAGTTGATTAGTACTTTCACTTCGACTAGGATACCTGCAGGCGAACGCTATTCCGACCTTGGAGGTCAAATAGCCTTATTGCTGACCACCCACGACCCAGGTAGCCCCCATGACCTTCTATGGTTTTGAGGAGGTTCAAACATTAAGTTTTTCAAGGGTGTTCGGCGGTTTGTTTGGTTCTTGCTTGAGGGTGTTAGGGGTGGTGCTTCGAGGATCGAGGTCCTCAATAAAGTATTCACGTTACACCTAGAAAAAGATGCGTTACCCCTCTCCTTTCTGAAGAATCATAAATAAAGGCAAAGCTTGCTGGCCTGACAGGCTCCTCCTATTCGAGTAAGGACATTATCGTCCGCCGAAAATTTCATAGGATTGCCTGTATCAAAAGATTGGTCTGATATGTAATAGGGGTTGATATTTTGTAAATTGTAATTGCTTGATATGTCGAGCTCGGAAATTAATAGTCTTTTTGATCGATCCTTATAATCGTTTTATTCAAATGTTGTACTTCATTGATCTCGGCCATTCTCGGATGAATTACCGATAACGTTTTCTTTATAGCTATACTCCGAATTTTCCTTCATGATTCTCTTTTGATGAGAGATTATAATGAATTCGAACAGGAAGAACTCGAGCAGGAATAATTTTGACATTTTCTTCACTTACCCAAATAGCTTCTGTATTTTCGGGAAACGTAACGGTCGGCGAATTTATTGCTTGTATCTTAGCCGTTAGTTTTATCAAAATCTGAGTCGTCGATTGCCTTTTCTTTTCACTATATATAGTTCCATAGTTACCTTCATATTTCTACGTTTCAGTAATTGTTTTGATCGGTTCTATGATTGAGCTTTTACTTCCTTTGACTATTATGTTTCGCTTTCTATCTCCAATGACACGGTTTGGGGTTCGAGCTCGAACTATATTCCTTTGTTGCTTTGGCTGCCTCCTAAGGCGACTTACTTCGATTAGGGTATCGACAGGCGAAACGAACTGCGACTGGGGTACCGGCAGGCGACCAGCTCTCTCTGATTCCAACCATTTAGGGCCGGTTCGAACTCCCGTATCCTGTCGCTCCACTCAGTCGGATAGTGGGTCAACTTGTTGAAGGATCTTTAAGGTTTTGATCTCAACTTCTTTTAGATGCTTTCGAAGCTGGTTCACAATATTCCAATTCGGGTTAGTGCGCACGGAAATCGACCGAGATTCCTCTCGCGCGCCGGTTCTTCATCAGCGGAAACTTAAAGCATTGGCATAGCTGCCACCACTTACTGATGAAGACCTAAGATCGGTTAAGAGTCCGGGAGCATGCTCCGATCTCGTTCTCCTCTGTTTCTTTACAAGTTCGAAGGTTTTCAACTCTTTTATAGTACCTGTAGTAGGACGTGATAAATGTAATTCTTTTTCTCTTTTGGATTCGACCTTCGTGTTTGTATTCGTAGAAAAGAAATAATCATAAATGTATTGAAGATCTTATGAATGAGAAATTTTCCTCTATATAGTTGTCGACACTTTTACTTTCGGTCTCTGTAATCTCGTAACTTTTGCGAGGTAATTTGAGACCCATAATAGATTTGAATTTTCATTTCTGTAATATTTGATCCTTCCGTGAGATATCTTCCATAGTTTAGATTCTTCTGGGATTATGGAACTTTCACCCTTAGTCGAACAAATAATAGTGGAGAAATAATATGACAAACTTTGATCGGTCTCGAATAATAATTTCGATCTAAGGGGCGTAGCAACGGCTTTCACCCTTAGTCGAACAAAGAATAGTGGAGAAATAATATGATAAAACTTTGATCGATCTCGAATAATAATTTCGATCTAAGGGGCGTAGCAACGACTTTCACCCTTAGTCGAACAAATAATAGTGGAGAAATAATATGATAAAACTTTGGTCGATCTCGAATAATTATGTTGATCTAAGGGGCGTAGCAACGACCTTCACCCTTAGTCGTTTCAGAGCATTTTTAGCCCGAGGGTCATAGCAACAGCTTTCACCCATTTAATAATTTCGATCTAAGGGGCGTAGCAACGGCTTTCACCCTTAGTCGTTTCAGAGCATTTTTAGCCCGAGGGTCATAGCAACAGCTTTCACCCATTTAATAATTTCGATCTAAGGGGCGTAGCAACGGCTTTCACCCTTAGTCGTTTCAGAACATTTTTAGCCCGAGGGTCATAGCAACTTTCACCCATTTAATAATTTCGATCTAAGGGGCGTAGCAACGGCTTTCACCCTTAGTCGTTTCAGAGCATTTTTAGCCCGAGGGTCATAGCGACAACTTTCACCCATTTAATAATTTCGATCTAAAGGGCGTAGCAACGGCATTCACCCTTAGTCGTTTCAGAGCATTTTTAGCCCGAGGGTCGTCACCCATATTTATTTTTCGATCCAAGGGGCGTAGCAACGGCTTTCACCCTTGGTCGACCTTCGAGGGTCGTAGCAACAGCTTTCACCCTTTTCAATAGTAGATGGAGACAAATAGAGATCGATAATAGACGAAATATAGACTGAGAATATCAGAATGTGTCGAATAAATAGGAATTTTGGCGAACTTTCTCTGAATAGAATATTCTGTTCGAAATAAACTTTTGATGAAATAATAATCTTCTATAATCGTGAGAACAGATGAAACATAACTAGATAGGAGGTAGTAAATAAGCCTAGGATTTGACAAATAATCCTTCTGTCTTGATAAGAATATTCTTTGCGAGATTCTTTGCTGTCGTAAATTTGATCTTTCCCAAACAGTTCCCCACTTATCGGGAATTGCAAGGGTCAACAAATCTTACCCGTTCACTTCGCGAATTATCTGCCGTTGGATTTCATTCACATTTCTCTATATAAAAGGTAGTCGCACCTATGGAGGTGTCTCATTCGTTGTGCTAGCATTTTATTTGTCCGATCATGGTGATCAAAATCATTATTCAATTAATACAACTATTCGAGCTCAGACTCCGATCGATCTTTAAGAGGAATAATCTTCGAGCGGAAGAAAAACTAACCCGACCTCGCTTAGGATATCGACAGGCAAGTACAATTTCCATCTGGAAAGCCAATAAGCCAGAATCACGGAGTTTGCAGGTCATAGCGCAGGTCTTCGAACAGAGACATGTTGCTACAATGCATTTAGGAAAACATAATGGGGAGAGAACGATCCAGAATACAGTTACCCGATGAACCGTGCGTTCGCCCCTTTGTCTTCGGAAGATCGTAAATAAAGTTAAAAGCCTGCGGGTCCAAAGGAGACTCCATGATCGGAGTTAAGTTACTCCGAGTAAACGATAAGATAGGAGACCGAAAATTTCATAGGATTGTAGAATCTAATGGGGTTCCTATGTAACATATTAGCTTGTGCTATAACCGAACTGTATCTTCCATAATTTTCCTTTGAAATCTTGTATCTTTGTAACAATGTTCATAAATTCCTTTTCTCTTTTCTTTGTTGATAAAGTATAATCGGATAGATTCTGCTCCTCAATAACTCAACCTCAAATCACTTAAAAAAAAATAATAAGGGAATAATCGAGCATCATTTTTCCCGAGTGACGAACAAAATATTCTGATAGACCTCAAATTACCAAGAAATACGTTGCAACTGAAAAATGCTGAATTTCCAAAGTTGTCGAGTAGACCGATTACAGCTTTTTAATTTGGACATCATTATTTGGTTGTAAAGAATAGCGGTTTTATATTTAGAATACCATGTTCACAAGGTTTGAATTTTAGATAAGTCTTCATGATCCCGGTGCTATCCTTTGAATAGGGTAATAAGTAAGAATTTTGTTCGAATAAATCCTTCGAACAACCCCCCCTTTTTACGTACCTCTATATCATCTGTTCTCCTAACCAAACAGGACCCTATTTCTCGGGAAACGTATCTGTCAGTTCATTTATTACGTACATCCTGACCGTTTGCGAACTGTTATCTGGGCCGTTGGTTCAACACCCTTCACTGCTATAAATAAGTCCATTCATTTATACGACATTCCTCACTTTTTCCTTTATGCTTCCTTCGATCCCCATGGGTCGAGTTTTAGATTTGATTCATATTACCTCTAAGATAAAGGATTTTGAGGTTAGACTTCGAACCCTGTTTTTCGATCTCGGTTCTTTTGGTGTAATCTTTTCCGCTTAGAATATTGACAGGCAAAAGGAAATGCGCCTAGAATACCGGCAGGCAACCTGTTTTCCAAGATATACCTTATCTGGTGCGGGTTAGAATTTCGGTTTTCTAGCGTAGCATCTGATCGGGCAGCTGGTTAATCTCAGAGGAGTTCTTTAAAACTGGAGCATCAGCTTCCTCGAGGGCTTTCTTGAAGGATAGTTCCTTCGAGCTCGCTTGGGGTAACTCCGCTGAGATAATCCTCCGCTGCACTGGTTCGGATTAGGATGTAGATAATGATCGGGTGTGACCATCATTGTTTAAAGATGAAGACCTAAGGTCGGTTTGAAACCCGTGATAGGAGCTCCGATCTATCTTTTATCCCATACGAAGACAGATGTGCGACACGTGGCGAGTGATTTTGCCACGAAGAAGCATTGCTGAGTTTTGCATCTGGAGCGATCTTAAAGGGAATGATGATTGAATATATTTATAACGGGGTAGAGTTTGTAGTAGGATAGGAGTAATCATATTGTATTTCTTTAAGCTCGAGATTTAATATCCGAGGCTTCGCTTGTAACCTGTTTGAATAATATAAGTAATAAAACTATGCCTTTTCAATTTCTTCGTTCGAATATTAGGGAGACTCGCTGGGATTTGTAAATATCGTGGAGTTATCCGTTCCCTTGAGTTGGGACCATGAATTTCTTTTAGAGATTGGACGGTTGCCCATCCTCGGCTGCGACCTTGAGGATTTATATAAATTGTCGCCGTTGTACTAATATTTGATTGTAGGATCACTAGAAACTGTCATCGAGCAAAAGTATGAACTCAAATTTATCCCAAATGACTCGAGAAAAATATCAGATAATCGATAAATAATCTATATAGATTATGCAACTGATTGAGAAAGAATTGGCTCATGTAATTTATTCCTGAGATTACTGATGATCGGAAAAAATAAATTTCGACCATTAATAAGCTGTAATCCCATAAATTCTCCTAACTTTTTTGTTGTGGGCGATATCTGTGAAACTTCTTATTCACTTATGAGTAGAGAATTGATCATTCGTGGAAAATAAATCCGACTTGGAATAGAATCATAAACTTAAAATCTGAAATTCGCCCCGTAGATTTTATTGACGAATGCTCGGCTGGTAGGAAGATTGCTCAGGAAAGTAAATGACGGAGTTTGCGGCTCTCCACTGATATACGTATTTCTCCTCTTAGTAAGCATATTTCAATCTAATACTCGAATAAGGCCCCACGGTGGGCGCCAATTGATCTTACGTGTTTTCGTGTATCCGAGCTGTGTGGTGTAAAATGCCGATGCTAATGAATTCAAATGGAAATAAAAGATCCATAGTATTATATTCAGAATGGTCGAATACAGATTACAAGAATTGAGAGTCCTATCCGAGCATTATTAGATGCCGTACAAGCTAGAGGGTGAAATACATATATGAAAGCCTACGCTATACTTCCTATGTAATTCCGAGCAGTAGCCTCGGAGGAAAAGCACCTGGGAAGTTGTGTCGTCCTCATAAATGCTTGGGATATTTATAGCTGAGCTGATGGGCTTGGGCCTAGCCTCGGCCCAACAGTACTCTTCGATCTCGGGTTCTCTTCATAGGCTCGGAACAGTTTATTTAGAACCCTGGGTCTGCTTGTCGTTCCTGGGGAGAGGATTTGGTGTTGTTCGATCCGCACTGAGCCCACGAGGGCAGGGGATCCAAATTACCCCTCATCAATCACGAAGAATTTGTGGGCCTGCTGCCAATTGATGGTGAACCCAGAGGGTCACACATAATACAATTGGACGGTGACTGTTGAAATAGGACATAAAAGGAATTAATTGATTTAAAGGTAATTAAATCAATTAAATGAATTAAAGTATTAATTCAAGTGGGAGATTAATTAATTGGTTGACTTAATTAATTAAATACTTAATTAAGTTGCTAATTAATTATATAAAAGAAATATTGATTTATTTGGATTGAGCATTTAATTAAAGTAGTTAATTAAATGAAGGCTTGCAAGACATGGGCCTTTAATTAAAAGTCCATAAGGAGTCTTGCAAACCTAGGTCAAATAGAAGTCTATAAATTGAGTTCTACCAGAGCTCAAAAAGCTAACACCCTAGCACAAAAACCCTGAGCTCCTTCTCTGACCTAGCCGCCCCCTCCTCTGTGCCGACCCTAGCTGCCGCCGCCTATCCTTGGCCGTGAGCTGCTGTGCCGCCGCCGCACCACCTCCCTCGTTCCACCGTGTTAGATCTTGCCTTGCCAAGTAGATCTGCACAGTCCTGCAATAACAAATCTCCTAGATCCAGTTCTGAGCCTAAGACTAGGAGGTGTTACCAGAATCCAGTTGGTGTGGACTATCTTTGGAGGTGAGACATTTGGATCACTCCTGTGAACAAGATCCAGATTCAGAATCAGAACTGAAGGTTGCCACCACCTTGCCCGTGGTGAGGTAAATCGCAAAACCCCTTGTTTAATTCATTGTGTGTTTTTGTTTCATGCTTTCGTATATATAATCTGGAGGTTCATATATGGGACCTTGGGTGCTTCGAAAAATTTTAAAATTCCGCACTGTATGTTGTTCTGACAATCGAGGCAACCCAACCACTAACCCAACATGTGATGCAAGTGATGTCACCCTTGGAGCTGTACTGGGACAAAAAAGGAACAAGATCTTTCACTCTATAGACTACGCAAGTAAAACTCTCACTATTACACGGTGGCTGAAAAAGAGTTGTTGGCTGTAGTGTTTGCTTTTGACAAGTTCCGAACGTATCTGTTAGGAACCAAGGTTATAGTATACACAGACCACTCTGCAATCAGATATTTGAATGAGAAGAAGGATGCTAAGCCGAGGCTAATTCGATGGGTACTCTTGTTACAAGATGTTGATCTCCAAATAAATGATAGAAAAGGAATTGAGAATCAAGTGGATGATCACTTGTCGAGATTGGAGGGAGGAAACAAAGAGTCAGACTCGATTCTGATCAATGAAGTCTTTCCAGATGAACAATTGTTTGCGGTAGATTTCTACATTATGTGAAGAATTTTATTTGGGATGAACCATACATGTTTAAGAAATGTGGGGATCAAATGATAATGAGGTGTATTCCCGATGAAGAGTTCGAAGAAATTCTGGGTAATTGTCACAATTCACCCTACGATGGGCACTTTAAAGGAGATCACACAACAACTAAAATTCTACAATCTGGTTTCTTTTGGCCCACCTTACATAAGGATGCTCATGAGTTTGTGAAGCGTTGTGATCAATGACAACGGGTTGGAAATTTAACTAGGCGTGACGAGATGCGACTGACTCTATGCTAGAGGTAGAGCTTTTTGATGTTTGGGGGGATCGACTTCATGGGACCCTTCATTCCTTCATTTGGAAATTGGTACATATTAGTTGCGGTTGATTACGTGTCTAAGTGGGTAGAGGTAAAATCATTTCCAAGTGATGATTCGAAGGTGGTGATGCAATTCATTAAGAAGCACATTTTCACAAGGTCTGGTACACTGAGAGCCATCATTACCGATCAAGAATCACACTTTTGCAATAAATATTTTGGTGATTTACACTCAAACCCCCTCAGGTTTAGGCATCTCATAAGAAACATCCCGATGTTTCAAAAATTACAAGGATACCCCCTCAGGTTTGGGCATATTACAACAAACCCCTTACGGCGTTAAAAATAGATGGAATCTAATGACGTCAGCAAACAAAAATTTGATTTTTCAAATTTAACCCTGGCTAAATATACCCACAGAGGGTGTCTATGTAACAAAATTATACTTCAGGGGGTGTCTATGTAATAATATCATACCACATGGGGTGTCTATGTAATAATATTATACTATAGGGGTGTATATATAATACTATTATACAACATGGGCTTTATTTGGAAGATTACAATAACTTCATGGGGTTACTTATAGCTAACGGTCATATTTTAAAAAATGATCAATGGATGTTATTGTTGGCCATATATTTTAAGTCCAGTTGTCATATATTAAAAAATGACCAATGGATGTTACTGTAAATCTCGGTGTGCACCAGCAACAATTATGGGTGCATTCTTCACACACCCTACACATTAATATTTTGATTATTGATATTTTAAACATCTCACACTACCTCTTGAATTTGATGATGACATTATCAAATTTGTGGGATGATATACAAAACTAAAAATAAACATTTGGACTGCTATTTATAACCAAAATGTGTGGTCAACAGTAACATCTAACGGTCATTTTTAAAAAATATGATAGTTGGCTACAAATAACTTCCTGAAGTTATATTGATCTTTCAAATACACCCTATGTGGTATGATATTATTACATATACACCCCCTGTGGTATGATATTATTATATAGACACCCCATGTGGTATAATATTATTACATAGACACCCCATGTGGGTATATTTAGCCAGGGTAAATTTGGAAAATTAAATTTCTTTTATGACATCATCAAATTTCGTCTATTTTTAACACCGTAAAGGGTTTCTTGTAATATGCCCAAACCTAAGAGGGTCTGAGTGTAAATCACCCTAAATATTTCAACGCTCTCTTAGCAAAATATGGTGTAAGGCGTAAAGTAGCAACTGCATATCATCTGCAGACGAATGGATAAACAGAGATCTCCAATCGAGAAATCAAGAAGATCTTAGAAAAAATTGTTAGTCCCACAAGAAAAGATGGGTCAAGGAAGTTGGATGATGCTCTTTGGGCATGATAGAAATAGTGTCCTGCAAGCCAGCTGTATGGCGAGCATTCAATTTTGATTAATAAATGCACTTTATTAAATGGTCATCTTTATCTTATGTAATAATTATCTACGCATAAGGATAGAAGTCCTTAGATCACAGGGCTATGAGACAACCCGTGGACTGATCTCCAAGGCCGTGATCTAGAACATATTCAAGAGTCATAGAATCCAATCGAGATAGGACATCATTTGATTCGATTAGACTCTCACTATTGTGTATACTCCGATGAACTGGAGAACGCGGGGGTCCACGAGCGTGACTGAGATAGTCGATACACATAAGTGGGTGGCTTGCTGGGATGGCAAGTGCACTGAATACCCCAATTAGGAAATAACTCACCATGGAAGCGGTAGTCGCATATCGGGGTTGAAGTTATTCCAATTTGCAATAGTATACGAGTAACAATCCCTAACTACTTGAGGTGATAGGGTTTATCTGGTGCGAGAACGTTCATGCTTTGATGTGAGTTCCGACTAACTGGAGATAATCAGAAAGTCTCTGTGAACTCGTGTAGGGTATGGAGGAACTCGTATGCAGATTCATATCATCAACAAAGGATCCATTGACCCGACTTGATAGGATGGGAAATTCTCCTATGGATTTCTGGGAGAAATTAATTCTGGTAAAATCTTTGACCAAAGTATCTGACGACTTTATGTAAGTAGCTCATAAAGATTAAGTCAAAGAGAATTTATTTCGAGACCAGAATACATAAGGTCAAGACAAAATAAAATGGAAACCGATGAAAGACCATACCCTTAAATCTCGACTGGGAGATTGATCGATGGAGAGATTATGTCGTATATGGAAATTGTAAATGATTAAAAGGTTCATTGAATTAATTCACCAGTGATTGGGCTCCATGGGCTTGTGGCCAGACATCGACCGTGGAGTGTAGGAGAATTCCTAAATTGGCAGGGGTGCTGATTTTGGATTGGTCAATCGACAGATTGTTCGATTGATTAAGAAAGTATTTAATACTTGAATAATTGAATTAATATTTAATTATAACACACGGCCAATTATGTGGTGAACCTATGGGGGCATACACAATACACATGAAGCGAAAGCGAAGGAAAAGGAAGCAACATGATCGACCAAATCGACTGGGTCGATTGGATCAACTGGGTCGCATAAATCGACTGGGTCGATTAAGTGACTGGGTTGACTGGGTCGACCCAATTGGAACAAAATAGAAAGCCAAAAATTCCAAGTCAAGCAAAAACACTCTCCCTCTCCCACTCTAGAAATCGGTCGAACACTCCCACCCTGTGGAGGAGTTCGATTTTTCGTTCTTGTTCAAATCCCGCTTCCTAATCCTAGATCTTAGTATATCTTGTGTTCTAACTGATCAAGATATATTATTTTCGTGTAATTGTTGTGTATCAACCCATAGAGGCGCAAAACGTGGGGCGCTGTAGCAGGGCTTGGATCGACTTTGCTGGAGGAGGAATCCGACTTCATTTTGCTGATTAAGGATTTGTAAGGAGACAGGTATAACATGTAAACTGTTTATACTGTCATTATTTTAATATTCATATATATATACATCTAGAGATTATCCTGGCAAGATTCCGTAAGAGGTCCTATAAAATTTTTAAATTCCGCTGTACCTAGGGCTGTTTATCTTACCGAATCCCAACAGTGGTATCAGAGCCAACTCTAGGCTTTGTATATATATGAATTTGAAAATTCTATGAATTAAATCATATGTTTGATTTATGTGGCTAGTTCTTTAACTTTGTATGTTTTAGGACTGTTTAGTTTAACTTGGAGTTAATGGATAATTTTAGATTCGAAAATTTTATCGTGTTAATTTTATTTTTGGATTGGGATTTAATTGAATCTGAATTTAATTAAATCATAAGTAATCGAAAAAAAAATATTTTTGGACCCAACCCGCGGTGGCACACGACGGTGCGCGGCAGCGCACTGCGGCTAGGCGGCCACCGCAAGTCGCTGCCTACGGCAGCGTGCGAGCAGCACGCTGGCCGCACACGTAGCACGCGATAGCAGCCTACAGGCTGCTGTCCGTGCGTTGCTGTTCGCGGCTGCCTGCTGCAGCACGCGCAGCGGCTGCTGCCGCGGGCAGCGCACGCGCGGTTTTCGTGGCCGCGCGTGGGCTGTCCACGTGGCAGTTCGTGATTGGCCTCGACTGGTTGATGTTTGGTTGGACTCTAATTCTGCCTATTTTGAAAATTCTGAAAATTTTAGAATTTTGGAAGATTAGGAAACTTGGAGTTTTTGGATAAGGTAGTTATTTTGTTAGACCTAAACACTACCTTAATTAAACTAATCTAAACAAAATAGAATTATCTTGAAAATCTTGGAGATTGGGAATATTTGGGAAACTTGGAATTTTGGATAAGGTAGGAATCTTAGAGATTTAGTCTACCTTAATTAACCAATTTTAATCAAGATAAGGTTTGTAGATTACTTAAAGCTCAAGTAAGAGCTAATTAATCTTAGAGGTTAATTGTTAATTCAAAATTAATTGACATAGATAATTTTTTAGAATTAAAATTAAAGGAGCCGGTAAATTTACATTTATGCCCTTATGTGAATTTATGCATGTTCTTGAGTGAATATGTGGATTGATCGATTTTGCCCTTAAGCCCTGTGTAGTTTTTGGTTTATTTATTTAATGGGTTGTAATTAAATGGGCCTGATTGGTGCCCTTGCTTGCGCAAACAAATGTAATAGAATAGGACCGTTTTAAATTTGTAAGCTAGGCTTATATTAGGCTTGGAGCGGAGAAGACCTCATGAAGACTTGGAGATCCGCATGGAGACCCATAACCTTGGAGGACATGGAGGCCCAAATTCATTACATGGAGGCCCAATCAAGCTGGATATTACAAGAAGGCCCATGATGTATGGGTTTGAAAATTGTAATAGTTAGGACATTTAATTTCCTCCCTAGACTGACCAATTGATTCATCACATGGCTCGTGATGAATCGCATAGGATGGGCAATCGATCAATCATATCCTGCTAGGTGATGAATGTTTACTTATATTCTTTGATGTATGTCTTGCATGCTTAGAATATATCACGTAAACAAGATAAAGCATAATCTGATGAGACCTCGCACAAGAAAACTTAAAACCTCCAATTGAACTTAAAATTCAATTAGAATATTAAATCGAATAACGGGCGCATATGAATATTCTCTACGGTCCGAGCCTATCCAATTTGTTGGTCCCAAGTGGTCAGATGAGGTCTAGAGGGGGGTGAATAGACCTCTGAAAATTTTTAGACTTAAAAACTTTTTAGTCTTCTGTCAGCAGACTAAGCTTATGAAGAACAGTAAGCTGACTATGCTGATCGTGAACAAATCTTGAACAGCAGAGTGACCACTCTTCTTATAATAACTTAGCTGATTTCAGCAAAATCAGTTTTACAAGAGTATACTTGCAGCGGATAATTTGAAAGCGTTTTTCACAAGTAGACTGAGTCTTTTAAAGATTTTATCCCCAGTTTTAAAAACTCCTTCAAAATCTTTAAAGTAATTCAAAGTGTTTATGCAATTTGAAATATGCAAGAAAACCTAAATGCAAAAGTAACACAAAGAATTTTTATAGTGGTTATTGTTGGGATATGGCTCGATTTGTCCTACAACAAAGTGCGGAATTTAAAATTTTTCGAGTCATCCAATGGTCCCATAAAAGAAGTCTCCATATTATGTATAAAAAAACATGAAACAAAAACGCACACAATGAATTAACAAGGGGGTTTTGCGATATACCTTACCACATGCAAGGTGGTGGAAACCTCCGACTTCGTTTCTGAATCTGGATCTGGTTCACAGGAGTGATCCAAGTGTCTCACCTCCAGGGATAGTCCACACGAATTGGATTCTGGCAACATCTCAAGATCTTAGGCTCAGAACTGGATTCAGGAGATTTGTTATTGCAGGATTGTGTTGAATCTCTTGACAGATCAAGATCTAACACAACGGAACAGGGAGATGGCGGCGGCGGCACCAAGGTAGCCCACGGCAGCAGGTGGCGGCGGCTTAAGATGGCGGCGGCGGCTAGGGTTTCTAGCTAAGGGGGCGCCGGCTACTAGGGCAAAAGGAGGCTAGGGTTTTTCTTTCAGGGTTTGTTACCCATTTGAGCTCTAGTTGTGCTCTATTTATAAGCTCCTTCTGACCTAGGTTTGCAAGACTCTTTATGGGCTTTAATTAATAGAAGCCCATGTCTTGCAATCCTTTATTTAATTAACAACTTTAATTAAATGCCCAATCTTGATAAATCATTATTTCTTTTACATAATTAATTAGCAACTCAATTATTAATTAAGTTAGCCAATTAATTAATCTCCCACTTGAATTAAATACTTTTAATTCATTTAATTGATTTAATTACCTTTAAATCAATTAATTCCTTTCACGTCCTTTTATAACAGTCACCGTCCAATTGTATTGTGTGTGACCCTCTGGGTTCACCATCAATTGGCAGCAGGCCCACGAATCCTTCGTGATTTAATTTATGAACAATAAATTGTTCCGGTCAATTAAACAACCTTTAATTGACCACTCCTAGAATTAAATCCTCTATTAATTCAGGAGTACCCACACTTCATGGTCGATGTCTAGCCATAAGCCCATGAAGCCCAACTTCAGGTGATTTGATATTTGTGAACCTCGTCTCATATAATTGCCATGTACATACGGTCCTTCTATCGACTAATATTCCCGATCAAGACTTAGGGTGTGTGAATTGATCGGCACCTCTAAATTTGTCTCGATAACTATACTTTCTAATTCAGGATAATATTCCTTTGTGACCTTCTAAATTTGGAAACCCCTTCCCAAATCCGTCACCGACTACGGCCGTAGATTCCTTGGAGATATTATCTAAGAATTGTATAGGAAATTCTCTCACCCATTACAGTGAGTCAATTGATTCCATATCGGTACTAACCACCCGCGTACATGTCCATACGCGCCCAACCTAGGCATGTTATGACCAAGCTACGTGGCCTATACCTAGATCTAAGTACGCACTTTCATGCACCGAATTCGCCCTAGCACCTCAAGTCAAAGGACTAAATCGTACACTATTATAATCCTTGAGAAACATCCCATCACCGATATGCGACATGCGCTTCCACAATGGGTTTCTCTGTTCGGGTCGTTCGATGCGTTCAATCTTCCATTGAACCACCTACTCGTATGCACTGGCCTCAAATGCCTTGCTCATGAAACGCTAAAAATTCACTCCATGTGAATCATGCATACTCGTACAAGTCTTTGCGATTCCTACGATACCCCGTCTCGTTTCGGAATCTATGACTTGGAACAGTTTTAAGATTACGACCTTTGAGACTGTTTCATGATTGCACTCAGTACTGAAGTGAATCGTCCCATAGTAAAATGTAATCTAAGGGTTTCAACCAATCGCTTAAATGTATTCGCGAGAGATGAAGTTGGCCATTGTTTATCCTTATACTCGTATAAATAAACGTGCGTATTATTACATTTATACTAAAGAAAGATAATGAAAGTTCCAATACAAGCTAAATATATTGGCTTGCAGGGCACTATTCCATCAGTTATATGGATAAAATCCTTTAGTCCACTCTTCCAGATTACTTAGATTCTGGGTTATACTATAAACACTAAGTTTACAATATCTCCACTTACACCTAAACAACAAATGAAAAGATTGTAAGCTCACAATAGGAAATCACTCAGAAAACCTATCCTTTGAAGTTAGATCACTCACAAAGATGGATCTCAACTCCGCACAACACTCAGCTAACACAAATTCACTCAGAAAGTGTTTTCTATTTGGCTTCAACTTGGTTTCTGTCAACAGATGACTTCACCAGACGAGTGAGCTGTTCTTGAGCTTCTTGAGACTTAGAGAAATTTCTGCTTCAAAAATAAAATCTCAGAATGTTGTTGTGTATCTCGCTCGTTGAACTCAGCTCTATTTATACTTGGATTTGAAAATATGATCGTTGAAGGAAATCACAATTCAAATCCATAGCCTTAGCCCAAATTCAGAACGGCTCGCTGCTACAGTCCTTTCTCTGCTGTACTTTCCTGTAGCAGCAATCATTTGCCATTACTACCTTTCTCTTACAGCATTTATTACACCAAGTGCATTTATTACCGTTGAACTATCTCATTGATCTCTTCTACTCTGCTGATCGAAGCAACCTGCTGATAGATACTCTGCTGATCAAACTCTGAACTAATCTGATTTTAGTCAGCTGATGGACTACCCTTCTGATTGCTGTTTCAGCATGAGATCAGTAGTCTTCTGGGCTTAGAACTTTGAACCCTTCTGATGTCTTCTTTACTTGTCCAAAATTCTTTTAAGGGACCTAAGCTTTCCACACTTAGCTGATTTTGACGTTTTGGAAATCATCAAAACCTTCCCTTATCTTCTTATCTTCTTTGCACTTCATCTTCATCTTCATCCAACAATTTCCCCCTTTTTGCTTAACATCAGGATTAAGCTGTTCTTCAGCTGAGTCCTTAGCAGCAGCAATTTCTTTATCAGTCTTTGTTGTTTCCTTAGGAGTTTCTTCAGCTTCAGTTTTATCAGCTTCCTCTTCTTCTTCTGCAATTGGCTGATCTACTGGTCTGCTAGTGCCTTCATTATCTTCATCAGCATTTTCATCTTCAGCAGCAGATTCCTCCAGTACTTCAGTGTCTTCAAATTCAGCAGTCTTTTCAAGAGATGTGCCATCTTGTCTATCTTGTTCTTCTTCACAAGGTACTATATCTTTCCCCTTTTTGTCATCATCAGCAGGGTTGATTGGATATTGTGGTAAGACTGGTGTTATCTGAAGTGAATCACAGAGAAGTTTGATGTTTTCTTCCATAGCATCAAGTTGAGCTTGCTGTCTTAGTTGATTGGCCTCAAAAGCATCCATTCTGTTAAGGACAACTTCTCCTTGGTCTCCTAGTTGAATCTGAGTTGCAAGTAACAGATCAGCAGATGCCTTGAAGTCCTTCATCATGTTTTCCAAAGTTTCATCCTCAGCTTGAATGGCCATTTCAACAGTTTCCTCAATCTGTCTCCAACCAGCAACAGTGCTTTTAGTTCTTCTCCTGATTACATCCATATCTTGACAGATGGACTTCACATTCTGAGCAGTATCTTCTATCAGAGAAGTGGGAACAGCAGCAGCTTTCTGGGTTGGTTGACTTAAAGCAGTCAACAGATTTGCAGTTAACTTCTCTTCCATTTCCTTCATTGATTTTGAAATCATCTTTTGGATTGAGTCCAACAGAGATGGCTGTAAGCTCTGAGAAGTAGAAATAACTTCAGTTGGAGCAGGAGATAAGGCAAGAGTTTCTGTTTCTGTTATCTGATCTGCTGAACCAGGAGTAATCTCTTTTTCCTTGGTCTCATCAGCCTGACTGGGAGTGCTTTCCTTCTCCTTAGTCTGATCAGCTGTTTCAGAATTGTCTTCCTTCTCCTTGATCTGATCAGCTGGATGTGGAGTGTTTTCCTTCTCCTTTATCTTATCAGCTAGTTCAGAAGTATCCTCCTTCTCTTTATTTTGATCAACAAGATCATAGGTACTTTCCTTTTCTTTATTTTGATCAGCAGGAGGTGCTTGGATCTTCTTAACATTGACAATAGTGCGCAATTTACCTGCATTATCTAAAGTAGACCTGTGAGTGATCCATGTTAAATCATCAATTGGAACAAATGGGGAGATTGGATCCTCAGGTAGTTCTTCATATGGCCTAATAGTAGGTCCATAAACAATTTGCTTTAGACTTGGAAGGGGAATCATAGTGCTTGGTTGTCCCTTCATCTTCCTAGTCTTTTTGGCCCAAGTTTCCATTGTTTGGGAAACTGCCAGCTTAATTGATCGTTCCTTAAGGTCTTCATTTTCAGCATACTGCTCAGGAACAGAATCATACAGCTTCTTTGCTTCAGCCTTTACAATATGACTGATCCTCAGTCTCAATTTATCCAAGAAAAATTCTGAGTCCAAAGCTTGAGTCAAAGAACCTGTCTCAAGCCACTTCAACACCCAGGCTTCTTCATCAGCAAAGGCTTTCCAACTTGCAATTTGATCTTTACTCTTGGTCAGACGATAGTCCATCCATCTGTTATATCTGACCTTCTCTTTATTGAACATCGTCAGACGAGTGATCTTTGCATTTTCATTATCCAACCTTGCAATAAACTCATCAAACACATCAGGGTCATCTCTGACAATCTCCAATGCCAGTTTTACCTCTGATCTTCTCTTTGGTTGAATTGTAGGGGTGGGCATGACTGGCTTGGGCTTGGTGGGATCTCTTTGTTCTCCAATTATAATACCACCAGCTTGCCTTGGACCATGAGAGTCCTTGGCACTTGCTTCTATGGCAGCAGCCAACTCTGCTGCTTCAACTGCATCTCTTTGTGCTTGAGTCATTTTACTGGCATCTTCCTCCAGTCTTTTGAGCTCAAGGGCCTTCAGGCGATCTTCTTCAGCCTTTGCAGTGGCCTTCCTTTGTCTCTCAGCTTCATCTAACTTCCTGTTTTCAGCCTCTGAGATAAAAGGAATCACAGTCTTTCCAGTCCTTAGCTTCTTTGCTTCAGGACTTTCCACAGTTTGTATTGGAGTGGCAGCAACAGGAGCAGGGTGCAGAAGGAGTACATCTCCTTCACTTTTTGTGCCAGTCTGCTGTTCTTCTCTATCTTCAGCAGACACTCCAACAGTTGAGTCTCCAGTAGGCTCATCAGCAGTCTCATCAGTAGGCTCTTCAATGATGATTGGTCTTTCTACTGGTGCTGGTGTCTCTCTTACTTTTTCAGGTGACTCTTCAGAGAAGGTAACCTTTCTTTTTGCCTTTGATTTTGTTATTCTTCCTCAAGGTTTAGGTCTAGGAGGTCCCCTTGCAGAACTCCTTGTCCTCATTCTCTTTGCAACTTGAGGAACAGGTTCATCTGATTCTGTTCTCTCAGGAGAAGATCCAGTCTCCATCCTCTCAAGTTCTTCAGTGAAATCATCAATTACTTTGTCAGGAATGACAATCTCAGGCTGAGCTGATCCAGCTTCAACAATAGTGCTTACTGTTTGATCAGCAGACCCACTGGTCTGACCAGTCTTCTTGCTTTTCTTGGCAGGGGCCTTAGCAGCCTTAGCAGGAGCCTTTCTCTTAGAAATACCCACACTTCTAACTGGCTCATACAGTTTGAATTCCTTGCCACCATGAACCACTTTTCCATTTGCCAATGAACATCTCAACCGTAGGAACAGATCACTGAGCAAAATGCCATAGTTTGTCTTCTTGTCACTTAGCAGATCAAATACATGAGCTGCCCAGTTAACTTTCAGTCCATAGTATATGCAAATCATAGTGTAAAATCTCCTTCTGGGTAAACCATCCAGAGAACTGGTGCTGCAGTCCAACACCTTCGCAATTATGTCAGCAAATCTCTGATACTCATCCTTCAATTGAGTTTTCATCAGAGACCCAGACATCTCCTCTCCCTCTTTAGCACAAACCAGCCGAAACTATTCCTCTTTCTCAGACCCTAGGTCTGTCACATCTCCTCCTTCGTTTTTCAGCCCATACACTTCACTCAATACAACAGCAGATATACAAATCTTCTTACCCCCAACCGTGGCAGTCATAGTAGTCTTATCATTGTTGAATTTCCTTGTTCTGTAGAAATCAGCAACGTCGTCCAAGAATACACGCTCGTCATGATCTTCCAGAACAGGCACCAATGATGATTCTTTGATTTTTACCATGATCTCCCTCATGAGATCCGTGCCAGTGGCGAAGAACTTGTCATAGCTTAGATATCTTCCTTCAGTGACATCCATTTCGTGATTAAGTGATGTAGAATCTGTGAGAATTTTAGAGCTAAAGAAACAGAGAGCTTAGAGAGTTAGAGAATTTTGGGAATTTTGTGTGCGTAAGACGACTGATCTGTTCAGATCGGATTTTATACGTTTCTTTTGATTTTGGTTTTCGTGATAAATGTGAACCGTAAGATTGATCTGACAGTTTTAAAATCGTGCGGGTGAGAATTGCGGACTTCAAATTTGTTAATTTAATGTCAGATGGGCGGGAAACTCAATCGGCACTTATCTGTTACTTATAAAAGCGTGTTTCAAAAGATGCGATTTATAACCATGCTTATATAATGTATCAGATGAGTAGAGTTTAACTTATCTGACAGACGAGTGATCTGTTATCTGATATTACTAGAGAAAGCCAATAGCTAATAATCTTCCTCTGTTGTTTGTCAATCCAGCAAGATAATTTGATCTTCAATCTTCAAGAACTAAGAACAGATCTTCTGATAACATAACTTCAACTAACTGTCATTAACAAATTTCATCTTTAGAACAGAAGTACCGCTAGTCTTACACGTTCCCCCTGTCTTTAAGAATTCATAAGTTAACTAGTCTGTTGAGAGTTAATCCTTGAATATGATAATGGATGATAGTGCTGATGAATTTTAGTCTTCTGATAAGTTCCCCCTCAGCTTATGCATCCAAATTTAGCAGTCCTAGTTCAGCTCTTAGAGTTGAAAACCTTACTTCACTTAAAGGTTTAGTGAAAATATCAGCAATCTGAATGTCTGTATGAACATACTCAATCATAACATTTCCTTTTTCCACATGATACTAATGAAGTGATGCTTGATCTCGATATGTTTAGTCCTTGAATGACTTGTAGTGTTCTGAGTAAGTGAGATTGCACTAGTATTGTCACAGTAGATTGGAATTCTACTGATCTTGATATTGTAGTCTTCTAGTTGATGTTTCAACCAAAGTATCTGTGCACAACATGCTCCAGCAGCTATATACTCAGCTTCAGTAGTAGATATGGATACTGAAGTCTGTTTCTTACTCATCCATGAGATCGGACGACTACCTAAAAATTGACAAGCACCTGTTGTGCTCTTCCTATCAATTTTGCAGCCAGCAAGGTCTGAATCTGAATATCCAATAAGCTCAAATCCAGATTCTCTAAGATACCACAATCTCAATTCTTGAGTGTCCTTGATATATTTCAGAATTCTCTTGGCAGCTAAGAGATGAGATTCCTTAGGATTTGATTGAAATCTCGCACAAACCCCAACAGAGTACATGATATCAGGTCTGCTAGTTGTTAAGTATAACAGTGACTCAATAATGCCTCTGTATTTGGTTATGTCCACTGATTTGCCATCTTCATCTTTATCCAAACGAACACTAGTAGATATTGGAACAGTAGAAGTGGAGCTAGTTTCCATACCAAATTTCTTAAATAGATCTCTTGTGTATTTTGATTGGTTGATGAATATTCCATCAGGCAACTGTCTAACTTGCAAACCAAGAAAATAATTGAGTTCACCCATCATGCTCATTTCAAACTTATTTTGCATCAGCTTGGAGAACTTGTCACACATCTGTTGGTTAGTTGAACCAAAAATAATATCGTCTACATATATTTGCACAAGTAATATATGATTCTCCCATTCAATTGTGAACAAGGTTTTGTCTACCTTACCTTTACGAAATCCTTTAATTAAAAGAAAATCAGATAGGGTATCATACCATGCTCTTGGAGCCTATTTCAGTCCATAGAGGGCTTTCTTCAGACGATACACCTTGTCTTCTTGTTGATAAGCTTCAAATCCATGCGGTTGTTCAACATACACTTCTTCTTGCAATTCTCCATTGAGAAATGCTGACTTCACATCCATCTGATAGACAGTGAAGTTCTTGTAAGCAGCATAGGCAAGAAACAGTCTGATTGCTTCAAGTCTTGCTACTGGTGCAAATGTTTCATCAAAGTCAATTCCTTCTTCTTGACAATAACCCTTGGCAACTAATCTTGCTTTATTTCTGGTAACAATACCATCTTCATTCATCTTATTTCTAAAAACTCATTTAGTGCCAATTACTCTTTGATGACTTGGTCTTGGAACTAAGTACCATACTTCGTTCCTTTCAAATTGATTCAACTCTTCTTGCATAGCTTCAATCCAGAAGGAATCACTGAGAGCTTCTTCAATTTGTTTAGGCTCTATTTGAGATAGAAAGCTGACAAACATGGCATCTTGTGCAGCAGCTCTTCTTGTTTTCACTCTATCCAAAGGATCACCAATCACTAACTCTGGTGGGTGATTCCTGAGCCATCTGAGATCAGGTTGCAGATCTGAATGTTGTCCTCTGTTTTGATCTTGCAACACTACTGTTGGAGATTCAGTAGTAGTCTGTTGAACATTTGTTGTCTGTTAAACAATCTCTGGTCTGTCAGCTGTTTGCGACTCGTCTGTTAGACAATCAATGATCTGATTTTGAACAGCACTTGAGTTGACAGCTGAGTTGAGATCAGGTAGTATGATTGGAACATATTCTTCATTATTTCCAACATTCAACTTCTGTAAATCAGTAGACATATCTTGATTAGTACTTTGATTCTTTTCAGAAGATTGACTTGGCTCATCAAATACTACATGAATGGATTATTCTATTAGTAATGTTCTTTTGTTAAAAACTCTATAAGCCTTACTAACAGTAGAGTATCCTACAAAAACAGCTTCATCAGCCTTTTCTGCAAATGCAGTAAGGTGATTTTTCCCATTATTTAACACAAAGCATTTACAACCAAAAATTTTAAAGTAATGAATGTTTGGCTTCCTGTTGTTCCAAACTTCATATGGAGTCTTGTTCTGATTTTTGTTGATCATGCATCTGTTCATGGGTAAAGCAGGCTGTATTTGTTGCTTCTGCCCAAAATCTTTGTAGCAGCTTAGCTTCAGCTATCATTGTTCTGACAGCTTCCTTCAGTGTTCTGTTTCTCCTTTCAGCAACACCATTCTGTTGAGGGGTTCTAGCAGCTGAATACTCATGATGTATTCCTTTGATATTACAATACTCTTCAACAGTAGAGTTTGTGAACTCTGTCCCTCTATCTGATCTGATCTTCAATATCTTTGTGCTTTTCTCATTCTGGATCAGTTCCATCAGATTAGTAAGATGTTCCTTGGTTTCACTTTTCTTTTTCATGAATATCACCCAAGTATATCATGAATAGTCATCCACAACAGCTAGGCAGTATTTCTTTCCACCATTGCTGACTGGATCAATGGGTCCAAATAAGTCCATGTGTAGCAGCTCCAAGATTCTTTCAGAAGATTGGTGCTTCTTGCTTTTGAACGATGACTTGATTTGTTTCCCTTTCTTACATACGTCACAGAGCTTATCTTTGCTCATGACTGTTTTTGGAATCCCTTCTACCAAATCATTATTTATCAATCTGTTTATGGTCTTGAAGTTTAAATGATTCATCCTTTTGTGCCACAGCCAACTAACTTCACTTGGTGTTAATGCCACCAAACAAACGTTTGAATTCTTGTCAGCAGAATTCCAGTCGACTATGTAGATATTTCCTTGTCGTCTTCCAGATAAAATTACCTTCTTTGTACCAATCTGTTCAACATAGCACTTATCTGTTGAGAAGATGGCTGAATATCCTTTGTCACAAAATTGACTTATGCTTAGCAGGTTGTACTTTAGGCCTTTAACATATGAGACGTCAGATATCTCAATGTTTCCTTTGATTAATCTTCATTTAGCTACAATCTTGCCTTCTTTGCTGTCTCCAAAATTAACATTTGGACCATGCACAGCAACAACATCAATCAGCTCATGTATGCTTCCACACATGTGCCTTGAACAACCACTGTCCAAGTACCAAATCTTCTCTACTTTACTCCTACTCCTAATCCTAACCTACAAAACAAAAATAAAATTGTTTTAGGTACCCTTATTGAGAGGGTCCTGGAGGATTAGTTCCACCTTTGACAACCCAAGATGTTGATGTCTTAGGCTTCTTAGGCTTCTGAGTTTTGACAGGAGCATGAACAGTTTCATCTTTATCATGTTTAGCAGATAAATCATGTTGATGATCAGTATGATAAGAAAAATGTTCATAAGCAGGGTAAGGTGCATGATAAGCAGGATATGCATGCATTGGATGAGCAGGGTAAGGTGCATAGTACGTTGGAAACTGATGTGCATGATACATAGGAGGATATGCTGCAGGTTGCACATAATATGACTCATTTCCATAACAAGCATTTTGATTTTTCTTATTCTTATGCTTCTTTGGTTTACTTGATGCTTACTCATTAACAGACGACTTAGTTTTACTACTAGTCTGTTTCAATTTAGCTTTATCAGCAGACTTCTTAGGACTCTGTTGTTTGGTCTTACTAGTCTGTTTACCTACACTAGGCTCTTTGCTCTTTTTAGCCTTAGGAGTTTTTGTCTCATTTACCACTTTCTCAGGTGAAGCAGGTTTAGTAGTTTGAACATGCAGAATGACCTTACTATTGTCAGCAGATATGAATTTTTCAGTATGATTCAATTCTAACTTATCCTGTTCTAAAGGCACTTCTGTTTACTAGACATATGAGTGGATGCAACAGATGATTTCTCATGAGACTCAATGACTTTTTCAAGTTCCATGATTTTTCCTTTATAAACTTCACATTCAGCTTTCAGAGATTCATGTTCTTGCTCAAGCTGTTTATATTCAGCTGATTCTCTTGACTTTTCAGCTGTGAGTTTCAGTGAACTATTTTACTCTTTTAGCAATATCATCTCTTCCTTAAGCTTTTCATATGCTTCATCAATACCAGTATTGTTAAGCATCATTTGTTCAAATGAATTAAATAATTCATTATCAAGAGGAGTTACCTCATCCTCAGAGTCATCAGATTCCTTGGCCATCAGACAGATAAGATCAGGGTTCTCTTCATCAGAAGACTCTTCATCAGAAGTGTCTGAGTCTGAATCAGAGGAGTAGACAGCAGTCATCTTTTCTGCTTCAGCCATCATTGCCTTGCCTCTCTGATGATTTCTTTCCTTTCTGATTCTCTTCTCTTCTTCAGTGTACTTCTCTGCTTTTGGATATGGACAGTCTCTGATGAAGTGTCCCAATTTCCTGCAGTTATAACACATTAGTTTTGCTTTATAATCATCTTTATCTTGAGAAGAAGAGTTAGGTTTAGAAGTAGAAGCATTGTTGTATTTGTTCTTCATTTTTCTTTTGTAGAACTTCTTGAAATTATTCATCAGCAATGCTACATCTCCAGCTGTGTACTCTTTTTTGTTGAGTAGTGTGGCTTCATCAGATGAGTCCACTTCTTTACTTCTCTGTGCTGGTCTTCTGGGATTTTCAACAGCAACTAAGGCAGTTGTGGGTCCTGAAGTTGAGGTTTCTTCAATTCCCATTCTTGGGCAGTTTATACTCGAATGCCTTGAGTACGGAGAACAATTCTGTAAGAGAGATCTTTCCCAAATCTCTTGATTCTTCCATAGCTGTCACATTCATGTTGAACTTAGGAGGTAAAGCCTTTAGTACTCTGACTGTGATTTCTTTGTCAGTAAAGGTTTTTCCCAACTTTAGAACTTCATTGAGTGTTCTGGTGAACCTGGTATCCATCTGATCAATGGTCTCTCCAGACTTCATTTTGAAGTTATCCAGTTTCTCCAAAGCAACAGTAAGTTGATGCTCTTTTATAGCATCATTGCCTTCGCTCATATCACGAACTTTGTCCCACATCTCCTTTGCAGTTTTGCAATGTTTGACTTTGTCAAACCGATCATTATCCAGGGCTTTAGTCATGATAAATCTTCCGACTTTATCCAGATTAAATAACTTTATTTCTTCTGGAGTCATCTCATGAAGATCTTTCTCCACCACGGTATCAACTTCATTAATCTTTATCGTCTTGGTGAATCTGAATGGACCTTTAATGATACATGTGTACATGTTGTCATTGTAGGCAGCTAAGATGATCTCCATTCTGATCTTTCAGTCTTCAAAAGACATACCAGCAATGTGGGGAACTTGGCTGATACAGTCCATTTTTCAAAAAG
Source organism: Penstemon barbatus (assembly GCA_003313485.2). Lineage (NCBI taxonomy): Eukaryota > Viridiplantae > Streptophyta > Magnoliopsida > Lamiales > Plantaginaceae > Penstemon > Penstemon barbatus. The sequence goes on along the minus strand of CM064884.1, from coordinate 48,717,832 downwards.
TTTTAATTTTTCAAAAATATGCTCTTTTGAAAAGTTTTGAAAACCTTTGAAAAACACTTGGATCAAGCTCGTTGATCAGGCAGCTGATTCTAATGAACCACCTGCTCTGATACCACTTGTTGGTCCCAAGTGGTCAGATGAGGTCTAGAGGGGGGGGTGAATAGACCTCTGAAAATTTTTTGACTTAAAAACTTTTTAGTCTTCTGTCAGCAGACTAAGCTTATGAAGAACAGTAAGCTGACTATGCTGATCGTGAACAAATCTTGAACAGCAGAGTGACCACTCTTCTTATAATAACTTAGCTGATTTCAGCAAAATCAGTTTTACAAGAGTATACTTGCAGCGGATAATTTAAAAGTGTTTTTCACAAGTAAACTAAGTCTATTAAAGATTTTATCCCCAGTTTAAAAACTCCTTCAAAATCTTTAAAGTAATTCAAAGTGTTTATGCAATTTTGAAATATGCAAGAAAACTTAAATGCAAAAGTAACACAAAGAATTTTTATAGTGGTTATATGGATAAAAATCCTTTAGTCCACTCTTCCAGATCACTTAGATTCTGGGTTATACTATAAACACAAAGTTTACAATATTCTCCACTTATACCTAAACAACAATTGAAAAGGCTGTATGCTCACAATAGGAAATCACTCAGAAAACCTATCCTCTGAAGTTAGATCACTCACAAAGATGGATCTCAACTCCGCACAACACTCAACTAACACAAATTCACTCAGAAAGTGTTTTCTATTTGGCTTCAACTTGGTTTCTGTCAACAGATGACTTCACCAGACAAGTGAGCTGTTCTTGAGCTTCTTGAGATTTAGAGAAATTTCTGCTTCGAAAACAAAACCTCAGAATGTTGTTGTGTATCTCGCTCATTGAAATCAGCTCTATTTATACTTGGATTTGAAAATATGACCGTTGAAGGAAATCACAATTCAAATCCATAGCCTTAGCCCAAATTCAGAACGGCTCCTTGCTACAGTCATTTCTCTGTTGTACTTTCCTGTAGCAGCATTAAATGCACCCTGCTGATCCGAGAGTAATCTTCAATCATTTTCCATTACCACCCTTCTCTTACATCTTTTATTACACCAAGTGCATTTATTACCGTTGAACTATCTCATTGATCTCTTCTACTCTGCTGATCGAAGCAACCCTGCTGATAGATACTCTGCTGATCAAACTCTGAACTAATCTGAGAGTCAGCTGATGGTCTACCCTTCTGATTGCTGTTTCAGCATGAGATCAGTAGTCTTCTGGGCTTTGAATTTTGAACCCTTCTGATGTCTTCTTTACTTGTTCAAAATTCTTCTAAGGGAACTAAGCTTTCCATACTTAGCTGATTTTGACATTTTGGAAATCATCAAAACCTTCCCTTATCTTTTTATCTTCTTTGCACTTCATCTTCATCTTCATCTTCATCCAACAATAGACATACTGTCAGAATACAAATCGTCTCATTTACAAAGGGATAAAAAAAGTAATATTACAAATCATCCAATAATAGTTATTGTCAGAAGTTATTTCTCATGCTTGTTGATCGCTCCTTGACACAACCTAATCGTCATCTAGTACTCCCTGACCGTCAGCGACCTCTCCATCATCGGCTCCATCGTTCGCTGCTTCTAGATTCTCCTTCTCGTCCTCTTGATCAACAAAATTACTATCGATCTCCGGGTTAATGTCTAAAGCAGGAGTCGGCAATGGCTTTCCAAACTCCTCAACAAGATGAGCCAATGGAAAATGTTGATAGTTGACGCTCGGCAGATCAGTAGAAGAGTATTCATCACCATAACGATTCAGACGTACATGCGTCGCCTCAATCCCAGCGCGACCATCTGATGAATCGCCTTTTTGAAAGTATTCTCAAGGAGCGGACCGACCATCTGATTCACCAAGGCAATGTGAACAGGGGAACTGAGGAACTCACGAATCACCCTCTCATCGTGGTTTCTACCATATCGATCTGTAAGACCGCTAAGAAGAAGGTCCTTATCATACTCCTCTAAGGAGGCTTGAAGATCTGCGACCTGAGATTCCAGCTCACTGATTCGAGTAGTACTTTGGAGTTGATAATTATCCAACTCCTTACCCAGACGATCGACCTGCCCCTGGGCACGAGAAGTCTCCAAAACTTTGTTTATGATTTCCTGGTCACCTTTCTTCGCTACCTGAAAATCCAAAATTGGATTGGGAAGGAACGAGGACGTAGAAGGACCGGCCTCTGAACCACTCGCCTTGTGAAGCAATGCTCTATTCTTCTCATCTAAAAATTCGCATTGTTGTCTCCAAAGAGCAGCTTCGTAGGCATACGACATCAGGCAAATATTTGTCTAAAGAACAAAAAAGGACGAATCAATGAGTTGTAAGCCCATTAGGAAAGTCAATAAAGAAACGTATTTAACAGCGAATACCTTCTCGGCATAAAGAGAAGCTTTTTGTAACTTCTCCAAAGGATCTTTCCGAAGCAGCTTATTGACATCACGAGTAAAAACACCGGATATAAGAATACGGGTTGCCTTGTCAACGGCATTCTCATTCTCGTCATGAATTAAAGAATCATTCTCCGGGTAACCAGCTGCTCTCTTCCCTTGTAAATGATCTTCGATCATCTCAACGACAGTGGGCTTCGGATGCTCTTCACCAAGCAGAGAAAGATCCTCACCTGAACGACCGTAGTAATGCCTTCTTCTTTTAACCGGATTGTCAATAGGATGGGGCATTGACCAACTACGACATCCGCGAATGCCAAGGGAAGTCTGAAGCTGGAAATGAGGATAACACTGTCCTGTCCCTTGGTAAACTGGAGCCTGCGCAATCGGAGGAGTTTCTTGAGATGAATCAGGAGATTCCTCTCTGTAATCCTCTGAATCATGGCCCAAATCCAACTTTCTCTTCTTGGACGCTCTCTGTTCGATTGGAAGATTCTCTACCGTTTTGGTAGATTTGGACATAACCATCTTCCCTTTTGAGGAGTGCCGAGAGTTTTCTACCATAAAAACTAAAGATAAACGAATTCTAAATTAGACGTGTTAGTAAAAGAAAATATAATGCGACATTATAATAAAAACGCTTACCCAGCGATTGAGAAGGGGAAGTGATTGGAAAAGTGTGAGGACTCAAACCCGCTTTACGGAGAAAAGCCTCACCAATAAGAAGAGCGCTCTGGTACTTGTCGACACGCATCCCCTTGATCTCGCCAACTAATTGTGGGTCGTCAGGAATAAAATGACCTGTAACTGAGCGACCACTAGAAATCCATTCGAAGCCATGGTCCCACGAGAATGGCTCGAAGGAACCGTCGGCTAACACAATATAAGAAGGGGGACGTACAAAGAAAAAATGAGATTTCCAGGCAGGATTGCTGGAAACTGGAGAATCGAAGATAGAGCGACTAGACTTTTGAATGGCGAAAAAGTATCCGCGGTTCGAGGAACTAGAAACGTTGAAACGAAACAATTGTGTAAAATTACGAAGTGAGGGCTGAAAGCCTTTTGCTATCATCAGAACTGAAAAGCACACAACAAAAGCCACGGAATTTGGGACTAGTTGTGTTAAAGAGACTAAATACTTTCAGAATATCAAGGAATAAGGCAGATAAGGGAAGACGCGGACCATAATTAAAATAGGCAGTATAAAAAGCCCGACAACCCTCCGGTGGAGAAGTAACTCTGTCGGAAGGAGAAGGGAGGATAATCTCAGAACCTTCCGGAAAGTACTTCGCATAATTATCCACGACCTCGTGGAAAGTCTCATCGGTATACGCACAAGCAAGATCCTCGATTGGTTCAGATATTTGAGGAGCAGTACCCTTGCCTTTCTTGACCCTGGCCGCAACCTCGGCGTCTGATATAATTCGTACCTTGAAGGTATCCTTATCAGGAATGGTGATTTCAGATACACCAGTCTGTTCTATTGGAGGGCTGGGAATTACCCCCTCCTCAATTATAGGGGCGACTCCTTCCATAATAGATGAAGAAGGTATCTTCGAATGTGAAGCCATTTTAAAGGGATCTTCGAAAAATATTGATCGATAAAAACAAAGTAGGGGAGAAATTATCGAGCAAGAAAGTTACTGCAAGAGTGTGGGAAGTAGAAAGTAAAAAGTGATTGAAACAACGAGCACCTATTTAGATACGAGGATGAAAAGACGTTTCGAACTTCTCGCGGCTAATCATATTCCCGCCAAACGATAAAGTCAGAACACGTCCTCGAGAAAAGAGTAACGGTTCAGCCCGAAAATGACAATACGACTATCTATGAAGTGATGCACTCTTTTCCTCACTTAGGATTTTTTCCCACAGGGTTTTTTCCAAGTAAGGTTTTTAACGAGGCACATTTCATAGAAAAGACAGTCGTAATAAACCATCTACTTCTACAAGCTTCTACTGCTTTTACGCTCGAAGAAGTGGGGGAGTACTGATGGGGGCTATTTCACACCCCGTATAATAACCAGAATGACTAGTCCTTATACGTTCGGACCGACCAGGAAGTCTAATTCACTGAAGAGCTGCCCGGTCCGATCTGCGCTATCAACCCTTGGCGACCAAGAGTGATGTCCGAGTTCCTTAAGGATTGCTATACCTAGTCCTATTAGGATTATGTTTCCTTGTAAAGCTAGGGCTAATATCATATAAATACCTAGTTAAACATTGTATTAGGGGACAGAAACAATCAGAGCTTGCGCCAACATACTCTGGCTTTCTGATAACATATTGAATAGAAAAGCTTTTGCTATACTATTTACATATACATCGTCTTGCTTACTTATTGTTCTTTACGTAATTGTTTCCTTGAGATTGATCCATCCGGAATAAAGTAACAAAGCCCTATAATCTATACCTAATTCGTCCTCTAACACATATCTGTATTGATTTAATCTAACCTAACGAAAAACGGTTAAATCATACCTGTCATTGTTGCAGCAGCAACTCCAGATGTAGCAGTTGCAATTGCTATCAACTTTCTGCATCTAAGATGGGCTAATAATGCGCGGTACAGAAATGTCTTTCCAGTTCCACCAGGTCCGTCAATAAAGAACATGTCACATTTACCTTCATATATGCGGTCTAATATCAATGAAAAAGCATTATGTTGTTCAAGATTTAATTTTTTTATGCTTCACAATCTTCTTCGGGTATTTCTATTGACATTTTGTCTCGTATCTCTCTAGGAAAATCATCTTGGACATTGTTAATATCAATTGGAATGATTGGAAGATCATATGATCTTATGCTTTTTCCCATGCTCTCCAAAAAAAAAATCCAGACTCTTCAATGTTTTGGAAACTTCTAGTTCAGGTGAGGTTCCTGATTCTCTTCGGAAGTCTTCCGACATTGCCTCCAAATATGTGTCCCAAAGGATTCGCACATTTGTTGGTTCACAATACACCAATAGGATTGCAAATAATCTTCGCAGTTCATGAGGCATCTGAAAAGTAATAGCTTCATTTAAACAATCAATTACACTTTGATCATATTCAAGCAAACCTCTTTTTTGTGCTGCCTCTTTGGAACTTGAGCACCATAATTCGTTCTCTGAAAAGATGTTGGACCTCTTATATGATTCAATAGGAATCTCAGATAATAACGTTCTCCTTCTATAGGATTAGCACCATTTATACGTCCTATAACACCTCCTTTTTTTCTTTTGTCCCAGCATTTATGTTTTTTGTCCCACACATAATGCTCTGGAAATTCGGTATAAAGATACCCTTTTGTTTCTTCATATCTTGAGCACTTAGAAAAGTACTCTGTAAGCATCGTTTTGCAGACATAATCCCCCATTAAAATATTGTTTAAATCTTGATTTGCCCAGTAAGTCACAAATTGTTGATTTGGGAGATGAAGTACCAAATTGATAACTACTGGGTATATTTCATTCAATTTGAATTCAAAAATTCTCCACATTGCTTCTTGAGTTGTGACCCATCGAGCATCTTGAAATTGTTTAATTTCATCAATTACATTATCCTCATCCTGGGTAATATGAACTACTACTCTTTCGTGTCCCTTATATATATATTTTACAGATATTTCACTGTTGTCACGCTAGAACATATCTTGACATTTATATGACAATTATATTTTGATAGCATATACGGATTATAAGGTACTACCCATTGGTTGTCGAGTTGTGCATTACGAATTCGAACTGTTAGTCCATTTCTTGTTCTCTTATATATTGGATATCCATCTTACCTTATTGTGCTTTCACAATAAGGTCGTAGATAATGAAATCTGCCATTTCTCCATCCACCATACGCAAATTCATTTGAGTTCTTTTCTCCACATGGTTCGCGCATCATGTTTTTTAAAACTAAATTATATAGTTCAGGATGTTTTCCTTGATCAGGAATCTCTGCACTAACAAACTTGTCAAACTACTTTGGAGTCATGATTTTATGTTCAGACTTCAAAATTATAAGCATATGAGCGTGTGGTAATCCCCTCTTTTGAAATTCAATTACATGGACCTGTGCAGCCACTTTTCCAAATATTTCTTTCTTAAATAGTTAATCTTTCAAATCTTGCAATTTTGCACGAAATACTCTTGAGGTCAAGTCAGGTTGATCTTGGGCTTTCTAGCCATCGTACAATTTTTCTTGTATTTCCTTTCAGACTGGATTGCAA
>CM064884.1:48653021-48711182 GCA_003313485.2 Penstemon barbatus | reverse complement strand
CCAATTACTAGGTCTTAGGCATATTGTACGAATATATCTCGATGTCTCACGAGTCGTGGGTCGAGCTATAGGAAGATATGTCTATTGCCTCGATGCACGAGTTTAGTGCCAAGGGAGGGGATAGCAAGGTTTTAGGCGCTGTCTCACGAGTCGTGGGGCGTCTAGGATTGAACTATTTCTCTCCACGAGTATTGGACATGATTTAACGCTAGTAAGTATGGATGTCTCACGAGTCGTGGGTCCATATCGAAAAACGAGGCTAAATGAACTTAAGGGTTAGCTGCGATGGTTAACCGTCAACGTAATCGACCACCAAGTGAATCAAATAGTATGGCTAACGAGTTGTGGGTACTAGGAGATTGCATTTGGGCCTTAATCCCGCTAGGATATTTTAAATTCCCGAAAATTATGTGGGGGCATAAGATTTTGATTAAAATAGTGGGAGTAATTTACAAATAAAAACCATGTTTGTAAATTGTGCATTTTAAATTAATCTTTCGCGTATTTATATCTTCGCTCGTCGTTTTGTAGATATAATGTCTAAGAATCCAATTTCCATCATACTTGATCAAAACAAATTAACTTGACCCAACTTCCATGACTGGGTCAGGAACCTTAAGATCATTCTCGCTTCTGAAAAGCGAGGTTTTGTCCTTGATGGGCCCCCTCCCGAACTTGCTAAGGATGCCGATGATACTGAGAAAGAAGCCGTGGATATGTGGCTTGACAATGACTTGCAGTCACGTTGTCTCATGTTGGCATCCATGTCGAATGAGCTTCAAAAGCAGCACGAGCATATGAAGTCTTCTTTTGAAATCTACACGCACCTGAATGGTCTATTTGGGGTGCAAAGTAGATATGAGCGGTATGAAACTGCCAAGACTTTGCAACAAACAAGGATGGCTGAAGGTGCTGATGTTCGATCTCACTACATCAAAATGATTGGGCTTATTGAAAAGCTTGGTCATCTTGACGTAAAGATGGACAAAACCTACTGCCAGGATATAATCCTTCAATCATTGCCAAGATCATTCGAGCAATTCGTAGTGAACTACAACATGCACAAGATGGATGTTGAACTTCACGAGTTGGCTAATATGCTCGCCACTGCCGAGGCTTCCATGAAAAGAGAGAAGCCAGTGATGGTTGCTACCTCGACCCAATCCAAGTCCAAAAGGACAAAGAAAGGGAAAGGGAAATGAAATGCTTCTTCAAGCAAAGGCAAAGGACCATCTGGGCCCATAGGGAAGGGAAAGAAGCGTAAAGCTTCGTCTGGTGAACAAAAATGTTTCTACTGCAAGAAACCTGGACACTGGAAGAGGAACTGGAAAGAGTTCTTAGAGAGCTTGAAAGGTATATTCCTTGTTGAAGTTTATTTATCAATTAACTGCGCATTATGGGTGCTAGACACTGCTTGTGGTTCTCATCTTGGTAATGATTTACAGGTGATGGGAGCAACAAGGCCACTTAGGCCAGGGGATTGGATCCTGAGATTTGGCAATGGAGCTAGAGCTGCTGCCAAGGCCATAGGCGAAGTGGAGTTAGATTTAGGTGGTAATAAATTAGTCCTTAGGAACGTTCTTTATGTGCCTGGTTTGGTGAAAAACATTATTTCTATTCCTATTTTGGATAATGAAGGTTTTAATTTTACTATTAATAAAGGTTCATTTTCGTTATTCATGAATGATAATATGTTTTTCACTGGTACATTAAAAGATGGACTATATACCATTGAACCACCTAAGTTAGTGATGCATGTACAACAAAACAAAAGAAAACAAGATAATGAAATATCTGCCCAATTATGGCACGCTCGACTTGGACATATATCTAAGTCAAGGATTCAAAAATTAGCATCTTCTGGCGCGATTGAAATCAATCGCATTGATGAAATGCCAACATGTGAACCATGTCTAAATGGTAAAAGGGCTAAGTTGCCATTTAAGGGAAACCCTGAGCGAGCCAAGCAAACATTGGACCTAATACATACTGACGTATGTGGACCACTAAGAAAAAGTGCCCGAGGTGGCTATGACTACTTCATCACTTTTACTGACGACTTTAGTCGTTATGGATATGTGTTCTTGTTGAAACACAAATCAGAAGCCTTTGAGCGATTCAAAGAATTCAAGATGGAAGTAGAGAATCAACTTGGTCATACGATAAAGGCTCTTCGTTCTGACCGAGGTGGAGAATTTCTTAGTAACGAATTTCTAAATTATCTTGTAGAGCATGGAATATTATCGCAGTGGACACCTCCTGCAACACCCCAATTAAATGGAGTAGCAGAGAGAAGGAATCGAACATTGATGGACATGGTTCGATCCATGATGAGTGCCACTGACCTTCCTCTTTCATTTTGGGGACATGCCCTCCTCACGGCAACGATGATACTGAACATGGTACCTTCTAAATCCGTAGAAAAGACACCATACGAATTATGGTTTGGCAAGGCACCCTCATACGCATTCATGCGCATATGGGAATCTCCCGCTTACGTTAAAAAGCTAGTGGGAGATAAATTGGAAACTAAATCCACTTTGTGCAAATTCGTGGGGTATCCAGAAAACTCAATAGGATACGAGTTCTACGATCCTACACGACAAACTACGTTTGTCTCGAGGAATGCTCACTTCTTAGAGAAGGATTTCTTGGTTGACAAGAAGGAAAATAACGTAGAACTGGATGAGGTCACTGAAGCTGAAAAGGCCGAAGAGGTCGATCAAGCTGACCCGTCGCCACAGGCAGTGGGAGAACATGAGCATGAAAGTGCACCAGAAAGTACACCGATACTTCGTAGGTCAGAAAGACAACGTAGAGAACCCGAGAGGTACTACGGTGTGCTGCATGAGACTGGACAGTCTCTAACCGACCCAAGGACTTACGAAGAGGCTATGCTTGACATAGACTCGGGAAAGTGGCGCGAAGCCATGAAATCCGAATTGGACTCCATGCACTCAAACAAGGTCTGGGCCTTGGTAGATCCACCAGTGGGAGTGACTCCCGTGGGTTGCAAGTGGATCTATAAGCGAAAGCTTGGAGTGAACGGAGAAGTAATAACCTACAAGGCGCGACTAGTGGCAAAATGATACACTCAAAGGCCAGGTATCGACTTTGAGGAGACCTTCTCGCCCGTCGCTATGCCTAATTCCATTCGTATCTTGCTGGCCATAGCTGCGTGGTATAACAACGAGATATGGCAGATGGATGTAAAGACTGCCTTTCTCAATGGGGACATTGACAAGGAGATCTACATGGAGCAACCAAAAGGATATGCATCCAAAGGAGATGAATACAATTAGGTGTGCAAACTCCAGAGGTCCATTTAAGGACTGAAGCAAGCTTCCCGAAGTTGGAACATTCGTTTCGATGAGACAATCCAAACTTTTGGATTCATCAAAAATATGTTCGAACCTTGCGTGTACAAGAAGATCAGTGGGAGTACAGTTGAATTTTTGGTACTTTACGTTGACGACATTCTTCTCATTGGAAACAATGTGAAAGCGTTGTCCGAAACTAAAGCATGGTTATCTACACAATTCTCAATGAAGAATATGGGAGAAGCATCCTATGTACAAGGTATAAGGATCTACCGAGATAGATCAAAAGGACTGTTGGGCCTCTCCTAATCCCAGTACATAGATAAAATCTTGAAAAGATTTAATATGGAAGAATCCAAGAGAGGATTGCTTCCAATGAGACATGTGATTGCACTCTCTAAGTCTATGGCCCCAAAGACGCCTGAAGAGAGAAGCAATATGTCTCGAGTACCATATGCATCTGCGATAGGAAGCATAATGTATGGTATGTTATGTACTAGACCAGACATAGCATACGCTCTAAGCGTAACAAGTCGCTACCAGTCTGATCCAGGTGAGCAGCACTGGATAGCCGTAAAGGCAATTCTGAAGTACCTGAGAAGGACTAAGGAATTGTTCTTGGTATACGGTGAAGGAGAATTGAAATTGGAAGGCTATACAGACTCAAGCTTCCAATGTGATGTAGACGACTTCAAGTCGACATCAGGATACGTGTTCTGCCTTAATGGTGGTGCGGTTAGCTGGAAGAGCTCCAAGCAAGAAAAAACCGCGGATTCAACCACTGAAGCAGAATACATTGCCGCGAGTGACGCAGCAAAGGAAGGTATTTGGATGAGGAACTTCATCCAGGAATTGGATGTGATATCTAGCATCGCTGAGCCCATTACTATCTTCTGTGATAACAATGGGGCAATAGCGCAAGCAAAGGAGCCGAGATATCATCAGAAATCCAAGCACGTACAAAGACGATGCCACGTGATAAGAGATATCATTGGTAGAGGAGACATTAAGATGGAACGTGTCGACTTAGAAGATAATACTGCGGACCCGCTAACGAAGCATCTACCTCAAAAGGCATTTGAGAAACATCTGCATAAGATGGGACTCAAGAACATAAAAGACTGGCTTTAGGACAAGTGGGAGATTGATAGAAATAGTGTCCTGCAAGCCAGCTGTATGGCGAGCATTTATTTGTAATAAATAAGGAACTATTCAATTTTGATTAATAAATGCACTTTATTAAATGGTCATCCTTATCTTATGTAATAATTATCTACGCATAAGGATAGAAGTCCTTAGATCACAGGGCTATGGGACAACCCGTGGAATGATCTCCAAGGCCGTGATCTAGAACATATTGAAGAGTCATAGAATCCAATCGAGATAGGACATCATTGGATTCGGTTAAACTCTCACTGTTGTGTATACTCCGATGAACTGGAGAACGCTGGGGTCCACGAGCATGACTGGGATAGTCGATACACATAAGTGGGTGGCTTGCTGGGATGGCAAGTGCACAGAATACCCCAATTAGGAAATAACTCACCATGGAAGCGGTAGTCGCATATCGGGGTTGAAGTTATTTCAATTTGCAATAGTATACGAGGAACAATCCTAACTACTTGAGGTGATAGGGTTTATCTGGTGCGAGAACGTTCATGCTTTGATGTGAGTTCCGACTAACTGGAGATTACCAGAAAGTCTCTGTGAACTCATGTTGGGTATGGAGGAACTCGTATGCAGATTCATATCATCAACAAAGGATCCATTGACCCGACTTGATAGGTTGGGAAATTCTCCTATGGATTTCTGTGAGAAATTAATTCTGGTAAAATCCTTGGCCAAGATATCTGACGACTTTATGTAAGTAGCTCATAAAGATTAAGTCAAAGAGAATTTATTTCGAGACCAGAATACATAAGGTCAAGACAAAATAAAAGGGAAACCGATGAAAGACCATACCCTTAAGTCTCAACTGGGAGATTGATCGATGGAGAAATTATGTCGTATATGGAAATTGTAAATGATTAAAAGGTTCGCTGAATTAATTCACCAGTGATTGGGCTCCATGGGCTTGTGGCCAGACATCGACCGTGGAGTGTGGGAGAATTCCTAAATTGACAGGGGTGTTGATTTTGGAATGGTCAATCGACAGAGTGTTCGATTGATTAAGAAAGTATTTAATACTTGAATAATTGAATTAATATTTAATTATAACCCACGGCCAATTATGTGGTGAACCTATGGGGGCATACACAATACACATGAAGCGAAAGCGAAGGAAAATGAAGCAACATGATCGACCAAATCGAGTGGGTCGATTGGGTCAACTGGGTCGCATAAATTGACTGGGTCGATTAAGTGATTGGGTCGACTGGGTCGACCCAATTGGAACAAAATAGATCCGATTGGAATTGGATCAAGATAATAAATTAAATTGGAATTTAATTTATGGATTAATTAATTAAGTTGGATTTAATTAATTAAATAAAGATTTAATTAAATAGACTTGGAGTCTAATTTAATTAATTGGGAGAATAATTAATTAATTGAGCTATTTAATTGGGAAATTAAATAAAGCCTAATTGAATTAATTAAGTGGGCCATGAATTAATTAGAAGACTAAGTCTTCTAATCAAATAGGGCCATGGCCCATGTAGGAAACTTGGAGTCCTAATCCTTGTAGGATTAGGTTAATGAGATAACTATAAATAAGAGACTAGGTCTCATATCTCACACACAACTTAGAAAGCCAAAAATTCCAAGTCAAGCAAAAACACTCTCCCTCTCCCACTCTAGAAATCGGTCGAACACTCCCACCCTGTGGAGGAGTTCGATTTTTCGTTCTTGTTCCAATCCCGCTTCCTAATCCTAGATCTTAGTATATCTTGTGTTCTAACCGATCAAGATATATTATTTTCGTGTAATTGTGGTGTATCAACCCATAGAGGCGCAACACGTGGGGCGCTGTAGCAGGGCTTGGATCGAATTTGCTGGAGGAGGAATCCGACTTCGTTTTGCTGACTAAGGATTTGCAAGGAGACAGGTATAACGTGTAAACTGTTTATACAGTCATTATTTTAATATTCATATATATACATCTAGAGATTATACTGGCAAGATTCCGTAAAAGGTCCTATAAATTTTTAAATTCCGCTGTGCCTAGGGCTGTTTATCTTACCGAATCCCAACATGACGTACCGTACGAATTTTAAGACACTAATTGGAATGTCATCGTATAGGTTAGTTTTTGGTAAAGCTTGTCATCTACCATTAGAACTTGAGCATAAAGCTTTTTGGGCTGTTCGTAACTTGAACATGAGTTTGGAACTCTCGGGAAATGAGCTTTTGATGCAACTTAATGAACTTGATGAGTTTCGATACATAGACTATGAGAATGTCAAACTATACAAAGAGAGAACCAAGAAATGGCATGACAGGACAATTACAACCAAGTTGTTTGAGCCAGGTCAATTCGTGTTCCTTTTCAATTCACGTATCAAACTTTTTTTTTGGAAAGCTGAAATCTCAATGGTCTGAACCTTTTGTCGTTATAGATTCATTCCTACATGGTGCCGTGGAGATAGCTGAAGCTGAGACCGAAAGACAATTCAAAGTAAATGGACAACGTCTCAAACATTACTTGGGTGGAGAAATTATGAAGGAAAATACCTCTATGGTCTTAGAATGAAGTAACATCAGTATCAAGTCGAGCTAAGGACATAAAACTAAGCGCTTCTTGGGAGGCAACCCATGCTAATGTTATTTTTGTTTGTTTTTGTTTTTGCGTTTTTCGCGTTTGTTTTTGGTCTTAGTGTGATCTATGGTTGTGTTTTTGTCGTGTTTTGCAGGCGTATCAAGGTGAAGAGTAACGCGTAGATGAGTTAGTACATGGAGTGGACAATGGGCATATATGAGAAGAAGTAGCATTGATTGTGTTACTTGATTAGTTTGGTGATTGTGGTTGTGGTTTGAAAGAATCTTTAGTGGATTGATTAGTTTGGTCGTATTGAATCAAATGGCACCATGGAGTCGAGCTTTACGAAAGAAGCCCCCTTTGAACAAATTAGCACCAAAGGCCACATCTAAGAATAAGACCGGTTTTGCAAAGGAGAAACATGGGCATACTGACGGGTTTGACAATGATAGGTTTGTTAACCCAAAAGCTCAAGAGAGATATTTTGACGCTCTATGAGGTCAAGAGGACATTTATTACTGAGAGGGGTGTGGCGTGTACAAATGAGAATTTCCCCGAGTTTTTTGGGTTGATTCAAAAATGGGGATGGATGGATTTCATTAAACACCCGACAGAAATTATGGGGGGAACTCGTGAGAGAATTCTACGCAAATGTCTCTCAAACTCCCGAAGTAACTGAGGTAGAGGTTAGAGTTAGGAAAGTCAAGTTCAACAAGGTGACCATCAATAAACTTTATAATTTGCCGAACTATGACATTGACCAACATACAATATGCCTCGCTGAAGCAGAAGACATGAAATAAATTGTGGATTTCATTTGTCTCTCGGGTACTGTCTTACAGGCGACGGGTAAAATTTTGAAGGCATCGCTCACACCTACGGCTAAAATTTGGTTCTACTTCATTGCTTCACGGCTTATGCCCACTACTCGCTACACTAGAATGTCAGAGGAAAAGCCCCGTCTCATATATTCCCTCATGAAAGAACACACACTTGACATTGGAGCGTTAATCTGCAAAGGCATTATCAGGAATGCAACAATGGAAGGTGCCCAAACATTTTGTTCCCCTCCCTTATCTTTCGTTTTTGTATTCAAGTTGGGGTGCACAAGAGTGACGGCTCAGGAATGGTGAAATTAAAGAGTGCCTTCGATGATAAAACATGGTTTAAAGTGACAATTGTTTATCTTAAATGTGTTTATATATTTTAAAGTACATTTCTTATCCTCTATAATTGATGACAATTGTTAATTTGGATCTTCAAATTACACATTCTGATGAGTTGTGAATGGTAAAGTTGGGTGTTCATATTATACAATTTTAAGAGTTGTGAATGCTAAAGTTGGGTGTTCATATTATACAATTTTAAGAGTTGTGAAACTTAAATTGGAGTAATTTGAAATATCATTAGTATGGGTTTTTTAGTGTGAATTTCTTATAGAGGAAACATGAATTACTAAAAAAATTGTCTAAATTTTGTTAATTGAAAGCTTGGGCTTAAAGTTTTAAATATTGAGGTAGCCCAGGGTTTAAATTTAAATTGTACGGCTTTGTGTTTTGGATCAATTTAAATTTATTTATTTAAGTTTTGAAATATTTAATTACATCAGTAGTAATAATTTAGTTTTTAAGCTTAATTTTCCCCCCAAGAGTTTTAATCCCTTTTGTGGCGGTTTGACACTTGAAATGAAATTTCTCCCAACAAGGACTCGAATCTGGATCCGCTACTTTGCAGTGGCTAATCCCTTTCATTATACCAATCACCTATTGGGAGTTTTTATGTTTAATTAGATAGTTTTCGTATTGATTTTTAATCAAATAAACATCGTCTACCACATCTGAAATGATAGTGTTTTCTCTTTCCAGATATATATAATTATGATTCTACATTTGTGGGATAATAATATGACTCAGTCTTAATCGAATTTAATATTTTAATCAGGGGACGCTACTTGGCATTCCCTGATTGCTGCCTGGGCGCATGCAGCTGCTTAGACGCGCTATGATTCTACATTTGTGGGAAAATAATATGACTCAGTCTTAATCGGAATTTAATATTTTAATTAGGGGATGCCACTTGACATCCCCTGATTACTGCTTGGGCGGATGCAGCTGCTTAGACGCGCTTGCCAAGGTAGATCGGAAGCTCCAAAGAGCTCCCCAACTAATCCCAACCCTGTGTCGAGCCCCTGATTGGATTCCTTTTTTTTTTTTTTAATTAAAATTGTTTATTTAATTAAATTTAAATAGAAAAAAATTGATTATTTAAATGAATAATTAATAAATTAATTTTCCCTCCTAAATTAAATTAAAATGGATATGTGCAAAACTTGTGTTTGTCTGAATGCTAGAGAATTGGACTACATTCGTGTCCGCAGGTTGCGGGCTCACACAAGTCCTGAAGGTCCGAAGTGAATTTTGATCCATGATTTGCAACCCCACCTGAGCGTGAGGGAAGATACTTTTGTTAGCTAGATTGTTATACCACAATATTGTCGAATCATATATAAACCTCAAGATTTTTCCTTCCATTTTCAATGTGGAATAAAACCACTTCCATTTCAAAGGGTGATCTTTGAGAACCAATTTCTCATTCACCCAAACTCCGATTTAAACATACCATATACAATTTTAATCTACTAACGGAGTAGAATATAATTGCGCAAAAATTCGAATGAATTTTATACTTATCAAATTTATTTTAATTATAAGTAAAAATGGGCAAGAGTTAGAAATTGAATTAAATCAATTTCGGAGCCCTACCATTGGAGACGACAAAATTCAATTGAATTAAACATACCATATATAATTTTAATCTACTAACGGAGTAGAATATAATTGCGTAAAAATTCGAATGAATTTTATACTTATCAAATTTATTTTAATTATAAGTAAAAATGGGCAAGAGTTAGAAATTGAATTAAATCAATTTCGGAGTCCTAGCATTGGAGACGACCAGACAGGGCTCGGGGTGGAGGCAGGAGCAACCCCCAACCATTGTAGATGCCCTAACTATCTTATAAAATCTGGTCCCACAACACACAAAGGGTCTAAGTCATAATAATTGATTAAAACTAGGTAAATAGCTTTATAAAGAATGTTGTTCTTAATATATGAAATTCCCACACTCTTGATTGAGAGCAAACTTTGGATGCACATGTCTGATTCTAACATCCCAGTTCTAAATTTATGAAATGATATGTGACCAAAAGGTGCAAGAATTTCGCACCAACGTTAAAGTAAGTAAAGTTCAACAATGATTTCAATCAAATGTCATTGTCTCATTGAATATTATTGGGGAATAATAAGGGATTGTCAGGTAGACAATACATGAAATTCAAAGCCAATAAGAATAAAATTTAAAATAATTATACATACTCATCATCGTGTACTTATGTATAAGAACAAATAAAATTAAAAACTTGTGATGTTCTGGATGCTGAATGAAAATGGAACTAAGAAAGTAAGTTATTCTTGATCAATCCAGTAAGTTATATGACTGCAAGAGTGTCGTTCCCTTCTGAAATTAGAAAAATCATGGTGTGATTAATGTAAAACCAGTTAAACAAAAATTATGAGCCTGTTTGTCTCGCTTTTCCGAAAAAAATTTCGGTTTTCGGAAAGGCCAAACAAACAATCCAACCACTTTTCCAATTAATTAGCTACAGTAATTGTTTTTCTCAAACCACTCTCCGAAAGGCCAAACAAACAGGCCACTTTTTTACTCTATTTCTATTTCTCTCTATATTAGAAAAGTCAAAATTTGCGGCTACTTTTCCAAACAACTCTCCCAAAACCCAAACAAACAACATTACGCAAATCGAGATTATTGCTCAAACCTCTGCCACTTTCCCAAACCACTCTCCGAAAGGCGAGACAAATATTTCTTTACAACTGTACATATATGCACTTTTATCTCTGTGTTTTTAAGCTATTTCATATTAAGACCAGAAAATAACAAATTAGTGAAATATTTATTTTTATATGGCTAAGATACTAATAGGGAAATTTACATAGACACCCCCTGGCTATAACCCTAATTATAGGATATACCCTCTTGTTTCAAATATTACAAAGACACCCCTTCGATCAAAACTATATTACAAGGACACCCCCTACTTCCCCCTAAAAAATTACAACTGTCTATTTTCCAAAATTAAGTTGGGAATTTTGTTCCTCTCATCAAGACGAGTTCATAGACACCAACCTTGTCAAATTTCAACGAGCAATTTGGGAGAAATGACGACCGAGTTTGAAATTTCAGATGTAGGGTTCTTCGCGAATCAAACTTTTAACAACAATATTCCTCAAATTACTTGATGAAATTTGATAAGGTTGGTGTCGTTTTTTTCCTCTCATCAAGACGAGTTCACAGACACCAACCTTGTCAAATTTTACCAAGTAATTTGGGAGAAATCGTTGTTCAAAATTTGATTTTTAAGAACTTTGTATCCAAAATTTCAAACTCGGTCGCCATTTTTCGGCTTCTAGTTATCAAAATTAAGTTTGGACATTTTTGGCGTTTTTTCTTAACATCAAGACGAGATCATAGACACCAACCTTATCAAGTTTCATCAAGTAATTTGACAGAAATCATTGTTCAAAGTTTTGTTCGCGAAGAACCCTAGATCCGAAAATTCATACTCGGTCGTCATTTCACCAAAATTACTCGATAAAATTTGACAAAATTGGTGTCTATGAACTCGTCTTGATGAGAGTAACAAAAGCACTAACTTAATTTTGAAAAATAGACAATTGTAATTTTTGAGGGGGTAGCAGGGGGTGTCCTTGTAATATAGTTTTGGTCGAGGGGATGTCTTTGTAATATTTAAAACAAGAGGGTAAAATCCTGTAATATCCAAGGGGTGTCTATGTAAATTTCCCTTACTAATACTATAATGAAGAAAGTTTTTCTTATAGCATGTTTCATTAATTCTCAAGTAGAAAACATGCAAATAAAATGGAATCTCAAGTAGTAAAACAGAAAGGCAAACTAATATTTGTCAAAACTCGCAAGAAAATACCAATTCTTGACACACGTTGTTATAAAAGTGAGACATCCGTTTAGTTTTATTGAGGGAATTAAATTACGAATTATTGAAGTCCAGGTCCAAAAGAGTAAGATAACGCAAAATATTCTGAAAAATGTAGAGAAACCAAACCGTAATCGCCATTTGAAATTTTTGAGGAAAAATGTTTCCCGGTTTGGATCTTCAAATGCAAACTATTGAATGATTCACAATATGTAATATGGAATTTATTATACGTGTGTGTTCACGGTGAAGAGATGAACAAAATCCCTCTCCAATTTGCAAAATTATCAAAAGGAAGGAGTCAATCCGCAAAATCGCCAAAGTTTAATCATTTTTATTAATCTTAATATTATAAAAAATATTAGTAGTTTAAATTTATACGTCCACGTGACAACTACATAACCAAAAACTAACGGAAAATATCACTTTGTAACGTTTGTTTTTGGCGAGTTTGATATAAAAAATGAAATCTGCCTAGTTCTATAATATAAAAAAAGAATTTTTGCCAAAACAAAAATATGTCAATTTCTTACCTAGTACGTACGTTCTTTGGATTTTGATCATGCATCAACTCCTGGAAACATTATGAGCTTGAATCCACTAGTGGTATTGTAGGTTTTTTGTTGTCCGTTCATCTCCTTTTTGGCCTCTTCTATTTTCCTGGCAGATGTAACTGCAGAAGTGGTTACACGTTCCATGGACAACATCTCAAGGTTTTTGCCCAACTCTAATGGAACTTGTTCGAGCTTCTCGCAGTCTTTTAATACAAGACTTCTAAGTCTGGGAAACGAATCCTCTGACGCGCTCCAAAACTTTAAATTTGTCCGTGAAATGCACAAGAACTCGAGCTGATTAAAGCCGCCAACAACAGTGCCCCAAGAATCTCCAACGAATGCATTGTCTTTCAATTTGAGTCCCTCGAGGGTACTAAGTTTTCCCACTGCAGTCATATGAATCCATTCCAATTTGGTATTTGATAGTGTTAGAATTTTGATATTTAGCGGTAATCTTTGAGGAAAGTGGCGCAATGGGTCTTTCACATCATTGACCAGCTTCAACTTCTCGAGACGTACCAATGTTTCCAAGCAATTGGAATCCAAAATCATGTTTAATTGACCACGAATACCCAGTGACTTTAAGTTCTTGGCCTTGTTAAAAACATCATTTGTACAACTTTCCGGGGATAATCTAGTAAGTGTTTGAAGGTTATCACCTCCTTTACCTTTTCCATCCTTCTTGAGAATGATTGATGCTTTTGTCTTCACATGCCTCAACTGCAACATATCCCATATGTTTGCTTTTATTTCGAGGGTACTACTCAATGTGTTCACTGTAAGAGTCTGTAGGTTCCAGAGCTTGGACATGGTCTTAGGAAGAATCGTGAACTCATCACCGGAGAGAGCGAGGTACCTCAAATGAATTAGTCTGGAAAACTTGATAGGAAATTTGGGGAACTTAATGATGCTGGCATCAAAGATCCTGAGCCGGTTAAAGGAATCTGTGATGGATGGTATATCTTTGTCCTCCAAGAGAATTGGCGATTTGGAGAAACAAAGAAATGAATGAGCGTGAGGGAGCTTTGGTTTTCTCAAGAAGAAGTCCTTCACAAAAGAATGGATACAAATGCGGTGACATTTTATCATATCTTCAGGACGAGGAAGAAAAACTCCTTCCCTAGATTTATTTATAACTTCGAATATGTCTCGGCCTTTGCGTCCAGCTATACTTTGGCAGAATGCATGAATCGTGTGATGTATGCGACATGTTTTAACTTCACCATTCAGCTTTGTTTTTTGAACAATCACTAAGTTCATGTTGATAAGATCATCCAGATAATCTTGTGCAATTTTTTCCAAGCTCTTTCTATTAGGCTTTTCTTGTATGAATCCTTCTGCAATCCACAATTGAGTCAATTTCCAAACGAGAATCTCGGTGTCTTCAGGAAACATCCCCAAATGCAGAAAGCAAACTCTCAAGTCAAGAGCCAATTTAGTATAACTAAATAATATAGTTTCCTTCAAGCGTGCCTCATTGTCTTGATCAATCAAATAATTGCCCATGCTTTCAGAGACCATTTCCCATTCTTTCTTATTCCATACCTTGTTCCCTCCATCTATCGAAAGTTTATTGAAGAGAATTCCCCCTATTACTATTATTGCAAGGGGAAGTCCTTGACATTTATTAGCTATGCGTATCCCGAATTCTTCCAACTCTAGAGGGAATTCTTCAAGCGTACCAAATACTTTCATCCTAAGGAGCATCCAACTTTCCTTGTTCGTCAGGAACCGCAACCTATGGGGTTCTCTTTTATGATTTACACAATATCCCACACTCGCATTGCGGGTCGTTATCAGAACTCTACCCATTTCGTTATGCATGGGCAAGAAGTCACGGATTTCGTACCATGCTTCAACCGTCCACACATCATCCATGAATATCAAAAATTTTGATCTCTCCAAAAAATCACCAACCAATATCACCAACTCTTCATCACTCTTGCTAGACATGTCTTGATTGGTAAACTTATTTAGAATAGTAAGAAGCACATCCTTCTTATTGAGCCGTTGAGAAACAACAACCCAAATGAGAATGGGAAACTCAAATCGGATTTTAGGATCATGACAAATCTTCCTTGCTACCGTTGTCTTCCCAAGACCAGGCATACCACTGATGGAAACAACTTCAAGTCCACTTGATTCTTCCAGGAGATATCCTATTAATGTCTCCGTCTCGTCTTCAAAACCAACAACGTTGTCTTGCCCCAGTGCCTATCAATTCACAACAAGCGATGGATGAATCATAAGATCCGGCATGTGTGCAATTGAATAATGATAATAATTTCTGTAATCTTGACACTATATATTAATTAATTGAGAAAATTGTATTTTTGGTACCGAGCTTTATATAAATTTCTACTTTGGTACTAAACAAATTCAGGTCAACATATTTTGTACCATAATTTAACAAATTGTTCAACATTTGGTGCCGTTTAACTAAATTTAAAAATCATCATCAAATTGGTGATGTGGCCGTTAAGTCAAATATAATTATTGCAAAATTAGTGTCATAATCTATACTAGCCGACAATTATAACCTATAACATTTTGGTCTGACAAGATAACATTTCGAAAAAATTATCAGTTAATACAAATTATGGGGCTAATTTTGCAATAATTGAAACTATGCTCATGTAGTAGTTATATTGTACTTTCTCAATCAGTATTGTTACATATATGTCATAAAATCTGGAGGGATACACGTAATATATATTGAGTACATATTTTTAATTGCACGAGCATTCCCATACATTAAAAAATTTAAGTTTTTAAATAATAAATTAATTAATTTGAGGAGACATGAAAGACAAAAGGTGCAGAATTTTAAGTCAACTTCAAATGTCTCTATCTCTTGATACAAAAAGAGTTAGAGGACGAATTTTATACTATCCGAAAGCTATGAAAGTATAATTTTCGCTGATTTACACTTAGACCTCCTCAAGTTTAGGTATATTACAAGAAACTTTTAAAAATTACAGGGACATCCCCTTAGATTTGGACATATTATAAGAAACTCCTCACGGCGTTAAAAACAATCCGAATTTGATGACGTCAACAAAAAGAATTTGATTTTTTAAATTTACCCCATGGCTAAATATACCCACAAGGGAGGGGGTATCTATGTAATAAGATTACACCACAGGGGGTGCCTATATAATAATATCATACCACATGGGGTGTCTATGTAATAATAATATACTACAGGGGTGTCCATGTAATAATATTATACAACATGGGATTTATTTGGAAGATTACAATAACGTCATGGGGTTATTTATAGCTACTGGTCATATTTTAAAAAAATTATCAATGGACGTTACTGTTGGCCATATATTTTGAGTCTAAATTTTATGGGGTTACTTATAACCAATTGTCAAAAATGACCAATGGATGTTACTGTAAATCTCGGCGTGCATCTGCAACCATTATGGATGCATTCTTTACACACTCTACACATGAATATTTTGAATAACGATATTTTAAACATCTCACACTACCTTTTGAATTTGATGAAGACCTTATCAAATTTGTGGATGAAATACAAAGCTAAAATAAACATTTGGACTGCTATTTATAACCAAAATACGTGGTCAATAGTAACATCTAAGGGTCATTTTTTAAAATATGATAATTGGCTACTAGTAACTCCCTGAAGTTATTGTAATCTTTCAAATACACCCCCTGTGGTAAGATATATATTATTTCATGGACACCCCCTGTGGTATGATATTATTACATAGACACCCCCTGTGGGTATATTTAGCTAGGGGTAAATTTGAAAAATCAAATTTTTTTGCTGACATCATCAAATTCCGTCTGTTTTCAACGCTGTAAGGGGTTTCTTGTAATATATTCAAACTTGAGGAGGTGTCCTTGTAATTTTTGAAAAATCGAGGGGTTTCTTATAATATGCCCAAACATGAAGGGGTCTGAGTGTAAATTACCCTTATAGTTAATTCAAAAAAGAAGATGGAAGATGGAGAGAGTGGAGAATGAAGTGAATATTTTAAAATTTTTATTAAACATATTAATATAAGGGTATAAAAATAAATTGTTAATTTTGGAATGCGCAATAATTAAAAGGGATTCAATTAAAGATTTTTACATTGGATAAAATTGTGTGGCTAAGATTTGATCTTAATAAATTTTAAAGGTCCTGATTAACTATCTTATGGGAGATAAATTTTTGGGTAAATACCACTTTTGGTCCCTCTTATCATTAACTTTTTACAGAGTGGTCCCTCTTATGTTTTTTTCTCCACTTTAGTCCCTAATATGAATTATTTGTTTCACTTTAGTCCCTCCTATGAATTATGTGTTTCACTTTAGTCCTTATCAGGTGGTTCCGATAACACGTGACATGCATATGAATATTTTTTAGGGCATTTTCCTCCGTTCACTATTGAGACTATTTGAGATATTGTTTAATTGGTGAGCAATTTTGGTGTTTGAAAAAGATTTTAGGAAAAAACTTTAGTTTGGAACGAAATGTACGATTAAGTTGGATTGGAATGAAAGCTTAGTTTGGAAGAGATTATATATTTAATTTTTTTAAATAATTAGAAAGACGAAAATATCCCTGTTAGTTTTCTTGAAATGACAAAATTACCCTCACGAGCATATCACATGTTATCGGAATCGCCTTGGACCACTTGAAAAGGACTAAAGTGAAATAAATAATTCATAGTAGGGACTAAAGTGGAGAAAAAAATATAAAAGAGATCACTCTGTAAAAAATTAATGATAAGAGGGACCAAAAGTGGTGTTTACCCTAAATTTTTTACCTGTCTTATTATAGACTAACCCAGCATAGGAGGCAGGTGCGGAACAAGGATCCTTTCTTAAGGGGCTGAAGTTCTTTGGTCAACTGCACCCAATATGTTATAGTGTTTGATAAAATGACAAAAACCAAGTTATATACAGTGATATAATTTGTCCCACAAACTTCAAAATATAATAATATCTTAAAAAATATAATCACCTAATAAGTAATAAATAGCTCAATTAAAATTGCACTTGTGGTATCAATATAATATTTTGATTCTTACTTGTGGTATCATAATAATTGAGACCGATACTCTTTGTACCACAATTTAAGAAATCAAATAAATCCTAGTACCGCCGTTAAAAATCGCCATTAAGTGATGACATGACAGTTAAGTCTTATTGTAAATTGATGTCATTACTTATGTTGACTTAACTAGATATATTTCTATTGACGATTCTACCCCAAAGTATTTCAGATTGGCAAAATAATCCAATATCT
Organism: Penstemon barbatus; assembly: GCA_003313485.2. NCBI lineage: Eukaryota > Viridiplantae > Streptophyta > Magnoliopsida > Lamiales > Plantaginaceae > Penstemon > Penstemon barbatus. The sequence continues at coordinate 48,693,310 of CM064884.1, read as the reverse complement.
TCAAATGTACTGACGATTTTAGTTCAAATTGTTGCCCAATAAAAATTAGCTTGAATAAGATATGTACAAATCAATTTGGAGATTTTACTTATTATATTTACATATCTATTTAACTAAATTAATTTTTATAAACAAAATTAATAGATCAAATAATACTTTAATATATCGAACAAACAATTAAAAAACATATTTTTTTTAAAATTTAAAATTTATATAATGGTATTAATATATTTAATATTTATTAAAATAATAAAAAAATATATTATTAATAACTAATTATAATTTAAAAAAAACGAAAAACCCATCACTACCCCAACCCATCTCTCTGTAACCCACCCACCCACCAGATTGTCGGCTGCATGGATCGTCGGTCCTATGCCATGGTTGCTTGGGATCCGAGAACCTAGGCCATCACGGACTGGGATCAGAACTCAGGCCACCCCGACTTGGGATTTAGGGGGAGGGGTTCGGGAGGATGGGTTTTTGGTTTTTGTTTTTTAACTTAAAATTATTTATTAATAACATATAATTTATTATTTTAATAAATATGAAATATATTAATACTAGAATATTTCCTATTGTTATTAATTGTAATGTACTATTGTTATTTGTTAATATAGAGAATAAAATAGAATACCATAGAAACTTAAGAGTAGAGTAAAGCTAGTGTATTATTGGTAGATAAAAACTGAAAGAGATCATAATCTCGTGTTTATTTCACCGTATCAGTGTATGTGGTTGTATTGCGTATGAGGTTGTATTGCCGACCCTCTTCCCCGATTGTTTTGTTGGGTATTTTGAGGTTGAATCAATTATAAAATTGATATCAACTTGATAATTTGTTTGTTAATTATTTGTAGTTAGTTGGAGGATAATGATTTTTGGAGAGAATTTTTTCATTGAATTGCTTGTCTTACAATGTGGTAGTACATACATATTTATAGTTATCATTGTGGTATCTAGACTTGCTAGGATATTCATTATTCTAGAGTATTCTACCACTAACTATCCTAGGAATCCTTGGGATATATCTAGATTCTCCTACCAAGTGCTTATTTAAATAAATGAGATATCTTGATATAGCTTGATAAATCAAGAACTTTCTAGAACCTAAGCAAAAACTCTCAATTTTTAACTCTTTTCCTTGAGATTTTTGCTTGATACTCCAAGTTTGAACCTTAGTATTTCAGATCTGGATTACGGGAGTGCCTTCGTCATAATGTCCTCGAGCTGATTTTCACTTTCGCAATAAACTAGATTGACTTCTTTGTCTTTTTCTACTTCACGGATGAAATGATACTTGATCGTGATATGCTTTGTCTTGCTATGATGAACTGGAACTTTGGCAATTGAAATAGCCGATTTATTATCAACCTCGATCTCCGTAGCTTCAATCTGCTCATGCTTTAGGTCACTTAAGATTTTTCTTAGCCAACTGACTTGATTTACGGCTGCTGCAACTGATATATACTCCGCCTCAGCAGTGGATTGTGCTACAGTCCCCTGTTTCTTTGAACTCCATGAAAACACACCAGAACCAAATGTAAAGACATAGCCTGATGTTGACTTCATATCATTGACTAAGCCTGCCCAATCACTATCAGAGTAAGCTTGTAACTATAGGTCGTTATCCAATGAGTTGAACCATATTCCATAGTCAGTTGTTCCTCTCAAATATCTTAATAACCTCTTAGCTGCTCCGAAGAGAGCTTCACTTGGGGATTGCATAAATCTGGACAAGAGACTTGTTGCAAACGTCATATCCAGTCTTGTTGTTGTCGGGTACAACAAGCTCCCAACGAGGCTTCTATATAGCCGTGCATCAACTTTTTCCAGTCCATCTTCTTTTGATATTTTTTGGTTAACAACCAGCGGAGTCATGACTGGTTTGCAATTCACCATCTTGAACCTTTTCAAAATATCCTCTGCATATTCGGATTGACAAATAATGATACCGTTATTTATTTGATGAATTTCCATTCCGAGGAAATACATCATCAGACCTAAGTCTAACATCTCAAAATATTTCTCCATCTCCTTCTTGAATGTTTGGATCAACTTCAAGTTGTTTAATGTCACCAACAAGTCATCAACATAAAGAGAAACAATGAGAATATCTGAGTTTGTTGTTCTTACATATAAGGTTGCCTCACTGTCACTTTTCTTCAAGCCTTGCTGAGTGAAGTAGGCATCTGTTCTGCTGTAACAAGCCCGTGGTGCTTGCTTTAGGTCGTAGAGTGCCTTCCTTAGCTTATAAACGTGGTCATGCCCGCTCTCAACTGTAAATCCTTCAGGTTGATCAACATACACCTCTTCTTCAAGGTAGCCATTGAGGAATGCTGATTTCACATATAGCTGGTGTACTTGCCATCTTTTATGAGCCGCTAAAGCAATGAGAAGCCTTATTGTATCATGACGTGCCACAGGTGCAAATGTCTCGTTGTAGTCAATTCCTACTTCTTGTGCATATCCTTTTGCAACCAATCTGGCTTGTACTTGTTGACAGTGCCGTCCGAATTTACTTTAGTTTTGTAAATCCATTTTACACCAATCACTTACTTGTCCTTAATTTGGCCTTTCCACCAACTCCCATGTTTGAGTTTTGTTGATCATCTTTATCTCCTCCTTCATCGCAGCGTTCCATTCCCTGTACTCGGACGCTTCTTCATAGTTGTCTGGCTCCATAAATGCCATTCAACAATTTGAATAAATATCTGTAAGTGATCTAAATTTTCTAGGAGATTCAGATGATGTGCTACTGGACGAGTCTGTATTATCTTCTGTTATCTCCTCTTCTTCGTCATTTTCCCGATTTTCTTGAGGAATGTTCTCGAATTTCCTCTCTGTCTTGGAGGTTTCCCAATTCCAGATTGCCTCTTCATCGACTTCCACATCTCTACTTGTCATAATTTTCCCAGTCTTGAGATTATAGACTCTATAGCCCTTTATTTTTTAGCTATAGCCAAGTAAGATGCCTCTTTCAACCTTTTCTTGTAGTTTATGCCTCAGTTCAACAAGTAGACAGCTGTGTAAATAGCTTCTCCCCAAAACTTTTTTGACAAATCTTTCTCCGTGAGCATGCATCTAGCCATTTTCATCACAGTTATGTTCTTCCTCTCTGACACCCCATTCTGTTGAGGTATGTAAGGTGTTGTCAACCGGTGTTCCACACCATTCTCTTCACAAAACTTGTCAAACTCGGTTGATGTATACTCCTTCCCATTGTCCGATCTGATCGTCTTGATCTTACAGCCACTTCGACTTTTCACAAATTTTTGAACTTATTGAAGACACCAAATACTTCCGATTTCTGTCTTAAAAAGTATACCCATGTCATTCTTGTCAAATCATCAATGAACAAAATAAAGTATTTATTGTCATTGAGTGAAGGAGTCCTCATAGGGCCACAAACATCGGTATGAATCAACTAAATTTTTTCTTTGGCTTTCCAAGAACTCATGGCAGGAAAGGGTCTTCTATGTTGCTTTCCTAGTTGGCATGCTTCACACATACTTTCAAAATCATGTAATGGTGGCAAATCACGCACTAAGTTTTGTTGATGCATGTGTTTAAGAGCATTAATATTGTAGTGACCATATATTTTATACCATAACTTAGTGTCATCAACTTTAGCTCTTAGTGCTTTTGTAGGTAATTCATGCATCCTTAATGGGAAGTTATTGTTCTTCATAACTATATTAGCAATTTCTCTTCCTTTTTTTGTCTATTATAAAGCATGAATCATTTTTGAAAATGATAGAATACCCATTTTTCATCTGTTGTGCCATACTCATTATGTTCTGATCAAGTTTAGGTACCAAAAGAACATTTGGTATGAGTTTAATACCTGATTTTGTTTGGATGGCGACAGTTCCTTTTTCTTTGGACTCCAGGATGGCTTTATATCCCATTTTGACTGGAACTTTGACAGAAGTGTCCAGCTGTTTAAACATCTCCACGTGTTTGGCCATATGACTAGTACAACCACTATCAATGTACCAAATTTGTTTGTTGTTGGTTGATGAAGGTTGACAAGCCATGAAAAGATGTTCTTCTTCTGACTCGTCCTTGTCTTCGCTGAAATTCATATGATGTTTGTGTGTTTGACGATTATTGTTTCCTTGTTTGAGCCTGCAAAATTTTGCGATGTGCCCAACCTTGCCACAAGATTCACAAGTTTTTTTCTTCCAACAATCTTTTTCAAGGTGATTTGTCTTCTTGCACACACCACACGATGGAAACTTGTTACTTTTGTCTCCTCCTTGAGTGTTGATTGGGCCTTTGTTGACAAATTTATTTTCTTCTTTTACAGCGGATGATTTATTTGTGTGCCTTGATGGAAAGGCCTCTTCGGTTGAACTTTCAACCTTTTTGTTGATTCTTTGTTCATGTGCTTGAAGAGAATCCACTAGCTCATTAACAAAGAGTTTAGTGAGGTCTTTAGACTCTTGAATGGCGGCAACAACTGATTCGAATTTAGCAGGAAGGGTTATAAGTATTTTCTCTACTACCCTCTCGTCTTCAACTTTTTCTCCTTGTAACTTCATTTTGCTAACTATTTCATTAACTCTACAGGAGTAGTCTTTGATGGACTCACATTCCTTCATTCGAAGATTTTTGAAATCCATCCGCAAGGTTAATAACTTGATTGTTTTTACTCTCTCCGTACCTTGATATTCTTCTCGTAGAATCTCCCATGCTTCTTTAGCCGTAGTCACAACAACTATTCGGATGAAGATTTCCTGAGTTACAGTGGCATGGAGGACTGCAAGAGCCTTCATGTTCTTTGTGTACTCTTCTTTGTTCTTCTTTAGTTGAATTGCGGTAAGAGCACCATTATCTTTCGTGTCTTCATAATAGTTTCCAACGATTTTTTATAACTCATTTGCTACGAGAAAAGCTTTCATTCTTACCACCCAATAGTCGTAGTCTTCACTGTTGAAAATCGGTGGTGTAGGACTATATTTGATTAACCCATTTTTTGAACTCAATCCCTTAAGATCAATGAGTTCAAATACCTCATATTGGGTATTTTGAGGTTGAATCAATAGTAAAATTGATGATTTGTTAGTTAATTATTTGTGGTTAGTTAGATGAGAATGATTTTTGAAGAGATTTTTTCATTCAATTTCCTGTCTTACAATGAGGTAATACCTACATATTTATAGTTACCATAGAACTATCTAGACTTTCTAGGATATTCATTATTCTAGAGTATTCAACCACTAACTTGTTGGTCTCTTGAGAATTTGGTTAGCCCCTAATGGTTTTAGGGAGGATTTTGTAAACCCATTATCATTATAGTAGTTGAGTTAGATCGGTTTTCGATCTCGTGGTTTTTTTCTGGTTTGGGTTTCCACGTAAAATTGTCATGTGCATATTTACTTTTCTCGCACCTTAATTCTTGTTTAGTTCAGTGAATTAGTGCTTGGGTTTAATTTGATCTTGTTATTCTCAATTTCAATCCGTGGATAATTGTGGGAAAGAACGAATTGCTTCCGTTGTGATATTAGTTATTACTAATCTGGTATTCTTTCCCTAACACCAATAGTCGTAGTCTTCACTGTTGAAAATCGGTGGTGTAGGAAGTGCTATATTTGATTAACCCATTTTTTTGAACTCAATCCCTTAAGATCAATGAGTTCAAATACCTCATATTGGGTATTTTGAGGTTGAATCAATTGTAAAATTGATGTCAACTTGATGATTTGTTAGTTAATTATTTGTGGTTAGTTAGAGGAGAATGATTTTTGAAGAGAATTTTTTCATTCAATTTCCTGTCTTACAATGAGGTAGTACATACATATTTATAGTTACCATAGAACTATCTAGACTTTCTAGGATATTCATTATTCTAGAGTATTCAACCACTAACTATCCTAGGATTCCTTGGGATATATCTAGATTCTCCTACCAAGTGCTTCAATTTTTAAGTTTGTGTTTGTTTGGTTTATTTGTGTTTGATCTATCCTCTGCTGAACCCGACACACAAACACATATATGTATCATGTATGTATGTATGTTTTTCTTAATATATGATGAGGATGAGGATGATGATGAGATATATAATAAGAAATGAAATATAGTGAAGTTTCACCTTTGTCCTTTGAGCTCCTCTTGCTTGTTTAGTGCTCATGTCAAATGCGTCCTGGTCAATAGAAACTTCGGGAAATGTTTTATAAACCATGTCGATCATAGGTATTAACTTTGTTTCCCTTAGACATTTGATTTCTTCAGCAAGTTTGAGGCTCAATTTTTTATGGGAATGTTTGCGGGAGAGAATACTCGTGTGCTGGGTAGATTGGGTGATGAAAGAATCGATTGTGTCCTCAAATTCATAAACCACCGCCCTACACTGTCTCTCCCATTCTTTGAATACTTCTTCATTATTGTCTCTATCATACGACGCATTGTTGAGAAATGATTTTATGGAGCCAAGTTCGTCCGCCAGTTTTTTGAGCTGGTATTGCGCATCGGATGTCAGTTTCAAATGATCATACAGTTGATTGTCAACGTTCTTCAGCAGGAGTGTCAATGCAGCATAAGCCATGAATGTTTTAATTAGAGAGAGTATGAGATAGAAATTGGAGGAAGGTTGAATAGGAGGGTGAAAGTTTAGAAGAGAAATGATGAGTAATGAAGTACTTAATTATGTGAAAAAGTCTTGGTCTTTGTTAGACTATTAATTAATTCATCGTGTATGTATATACAAATTTTGTAGCTTAATTAATAATGTCTATACATGTGATAATGTCTATTTCAACGGTGAAACCCTCTATACCACATTTGTGTGTCATATTTATATAGCACTCATAATATACTGACATGCAAATGTCAAGCTTAAATACCATAATTCACGCAAGATTATGTTCTCCCTTTTATTTTTATTTTCAAACAGTTAAATAAAGGCAACATACAACCATAAAATCTGCAACATAACAAAATTGATTACCACACTAGGTTTCCCCAATGTTTTAAAAATCGGATCAGAAATCGAACCGATAACCTTACTGGTGTGACGTCATTACAATATAATATTTTAATTTTAATTTTAATATATGTAATCAACTCTTTTAAAAAAAATATATTATTCATTTTTTCAAGTTTATTTTCATAAACTAAATGTTTATCTCATTATCAATTATTTTTCCTACAAAATTTGAGTTAAGAATGAATGATAGCAACAAAATTACATGTATGATAACATGATATCAACGCAATAATTCAAATTATAATAAACACCATATCAAAAACAATAATTTTATTACTAATCACCTATAAAAAAGAGAAATTATTGATGAATTTTGTCATTGAATTATATAAAAAAAAAAAAAATGAAAATACTTGAAGATTGTGAAAAAAATGATTTTTCTAATGAATTTGATACTCAAATATATTTATACAACTTATTTTATATAAGATTTTTTGTTTCTTGTTGATTTTGTTTAATTCAAAGTGAAAAATAGAAGAAGAGATGTGAGACACCTGTTGAATTTTAAAGGTCGCGGAAGAGAAATAAAAATCCGTAGCGTAAACTTTTTATTTTTATAAGTGAACCAGTGGTTCAATCGGTTCACTGGTTTATCGGTTTTTGACCGGTTTTTTCCGGTTCAAACTGGTCAGGAACAAAGCTGGTTTTGAAGGGTTAATCGGACCGGATTGGCAACTGGTTACCGGTTAAACTGATCGAACCGGTCAGTCCGGTCCGGTTTTTAAAACACTGGGTTTCACGGATATGTCGAAATTATATAACGTGTAGTACTGTATACGTATCGGATACTCGGATACTCACCTGACATGTCACACTTCAAGAAAAATAGTTTTTTCTGACGGATTTTTCTGGAAATTCCGTCGGATAAACAAATTTCCGACGGATTTTACCCGTCGAAAAAACCGCCGTAGCAAAATTTGTCGGAATGTTTTCCGATGGATGTTCCGTCACAAACAAAATCGGAACTTTTTTGTTTAATTTTCCGACGGGTTACCCCGTCGGAAAAATGGCTTTTTTTTTTGGACATTTTCGACGGGTGTTTTCTGTCGAAAAAAATGCATTTTTTTTTAATTCCCGACGGGTGATGCTCGTCGGAAAAAAATAAATTTTCCTTTTTAATTATTTTTTACCATTCCGTGGAATTTTTTTTTAAATAATTTCCGATGGGGTTTGCCCGTTGAAAATCCTGTCGGAAAATCAATTAAATAGGATAAAATTAAATCGATAATTAATGTTGGTCCCAAGTGGTCAGTTGAGGTCTAGAGGGGGGGGGGGGGTGAATAGACCTCTGAAAATTTTATATTTTAAAACTTTTAAGTCTTCTGTCAGCAGACTAAGCTGATCGAGAATTGTAAGCAGACTAGGCTGATCGCGCACAAAGCTTGAACAGTAGAGTTAACCACTCTTTTGATGATAACTTAGCTGATTTAAATAAAATCAATTTTCAATCAGAATACTTGCAGCGGATTTTAAACGTGTTTTTCACAAGTAAACTTAGGAAAGAATTTTATCCCCAGTTTTTGCAAACTCCTTTGAAAAATCATTCTAATAATTTTCTAATTGTTCTTATGCAGTTTTGAAAATATGCAAGGAAAGTAATGCAAGTTAAAACACAAAGAATTTTTATAGTGGTTATATGGATAAAAATCATTTAGTCCACTCTTCCAAGTCACGAAGATCTTGGGTTATACTATAAGCACTTAGTTTACAGTACACTCTGCTTACGCTCTACAACAAATGATGAGCCGTATGTTCACAGTAGGAAATCACAAAGAAACTCCTACTCTCTGAAGTAATATCACTCACTTAGATGGATATCTACTTCTCACAACGCTCTTCTAATACAGATTCACTCAGAAAATGTTTTCTTTTTGCTTCAATTTAGCTTCTGTCAACAAATGACTTTAGCAGACGAGTGAGCTATTCTTGAGCTTTTGAGACTTAGAGAAATTCTGCTTCGCGTATGAAATCTCAGTTTGTTGTGTTGTCTCTAACTCTTGAATCTAGCTCTATTATACTTGTTTTTGAAATCTAAACGTTGAAGATGAGACAAATTTCAAAGCATAAGAACTGTTCCCCATTTTCTGAAACGGCTCTCTGCAACTGTTGCACTGTACACTCTGTTGTACTATTTTGCCAGTCGCATTTAATGCACCTTGCTGATCCGAGAAAATCTTCAATCATTTGCCATTAATACCCTTCTCTTGCAGCATTTATTACCGTTGGGCAGACTCCTTGATCTCTTCCACTCTGCTGATTGAATTGACCCGTCTGATAGATACTCTGTTGATCAAAACTTGAACTAATCTGATTTGAGTCAGTTGATAACCTACCCTTCTGATTTCGAATTCAGCATAAGATCAGTAGTCTACTGGACCTTGAACTTTTGACCCTTCTGATAGTCTTCTTACTTGGTCAAAATTCTTCTAAAGGATCTAAGCATTCCTTACTTAGCTGATTCTGATGTTTTGGAAATCATCAAACCTCACTTATCTTCTTACACTTCATCTTCATCTTCATCCAACAATTAATTAAATATTTAATTTATTTTTAATTTTTTATATTCCCCTAATTTATAAATATATCAATTTAATCACCAAATACGATACAAAAATTAACAAATCTCGCATTATAAAGCAATAAGCACGTCAAAAATCCTAAAATATCTTACAAAATCAAATTAGTCTCAATCAACAAAAGTTCAATAATAAAATAAGTATCCAAATATCTCAAAAAATAAAACTAAGTTTTAGTCATCTTGGGGCGAGTTCTGTGGTAACTTGTTAGAAGACATGGAGTTAAGCATACGTTGGAAATACTCCATTTGTTGTTGGTTTTCCTCCACCATCTGTCTTCGGCTTTCCGCCAACATTGCTCTTTGTTCTTCTCTCTCTCGTTGCCGTTCGTCCCTATCACGTTGACGTTTCTCCTCAGATTGTTGCAATCTTTCTTCGGGAGTTAGAATTCTTGACACGAGCTTCGGGTCAGATGAATAACAAACAAAAACTTACCAGAGACGAACTAGGTTTAAACTGAGCAACCTTACCAGGCAGACCATAAACCGTACCCTTCTTTCTTATACCTACAGTGTCTACCCATGCCTGAATAACAAACAAAAACATTAATTAGATTATAAATATTTAGAAGTACATAATAGTTTAATTAAACATTATAATTATATGTTACCTGTAGTTGAATATCTTCCGGGAATGGTTGTGATTCATCTGTTTTGGATACTTGTGAAGTAGGAAGTTTTTCTAAAAACGCAGTCTTAAAGACACGAATTTTAGAACATAGTTTTCAAACATAACACTTATTTATCAACAAAGTTATATAAATGTAAAACTTACATATGTATCCTTTGAACGAGTATCGACCCACTTCGATCTTTCTCCATTTTCGTCTAACTGTGAGTGGGTATCCATAAACAATTCTCCTTGCATGGGTTCTACTCCACCTTTGGCTTTGGTATGCAACATAATTAAATATTGATTGTGTTATACCACTATATAATATATGAAAAAAGAAAAATAAACATTTGACAAACTTACTATTCTTCGTTCGTGCTCCGAATGTGTAATACTCCCACCCGTGTGCCTTGGAGCTCCTTGGCCACCACAGTCGGATGCTCGATTTTCCTTGTTTTTCTGACTTAATTCTTTGAACTCGTCTGTATCCCAGTATCCAAGTAACTCAGCCCAAGGAGAATCAATTATCCATTTTGGCTTTTTGTTCCTTCTACGATGTTCTTCTTAAGTTCTTTCTAATCGAAGCTGCAGCTTTACTATCAAATATATCTCTGATCATCGTATCATAAGGAGGTTCCCAACAATATTTTTCCTGCAAGTAATTAGATATATTTAATATAAATAACAGAGTAATAAATAATTTATGAAATTATTTAAATCAATACCTTAAAAATATTAAACCATTGGTCCCTGTGCCTTTCACTGACATCCGTGTAAGAGCGCCACAGGCCTTCCTAAGTTGTTTTGGTACATTTTCCAGCAAATCGAATAATAATACCATGCGCAGAACCCTCAAACCCTCATCAAATCACAAAACTATTCTAAGTACATATATGAAATTAATACTCATAATAAGTTTGAAACCAATAAAATTTAGCACATACTCTTTATGATATTTGAAACTTGGAGCAATTAGGTCCCTCGTATCACGAATGTCCTCACTAGGACCATCACTCGAACTAGCACCACGAGCATTCGAACTAGCACCATGTTGCCCGTCGAAAATTTCAATTTTTTTTTTCAAATTAATTCAAATTTATAATAATTTGAATTAATTATAAATTAGAGAAATTTACATAGACACCCCCTGGCTATAACCCTAATTACAAAAACTTACCCTCTTGTTTTAAATATTATAAAGACATCCCATTGACTTAATGGCCGTAAGTCAAACTTAAAAGAAAATGTAAAATGTCCGAAATACCCGTAATTATATTCAATATTTACAATTAAGGAAAAAAAGAACTCTACCCTCCAGCCCGTTTCTCTCTTCCTGTCTCTCTGCCGACGTCGCCTCCGCAACTAGACTCGTCTCCTATGCCGGCGTCGTCTCCCCTGCCATCTTCGTCTCCCTTGACGGCGTCGCTTCACTCCCAAAATCAAATTTTCCCCAAAACTTTACTAGAACCCTAATCCCACACCATAATCTTCAATCTCAAATTCAGTCCATGAAATTTTTGTGCAAAAGTTTCAATCTTTACTAGAACAAATTCAGCTAGACTAGTCATGTTTAAGTGAATGTTTCAATCTTTTGGAATTAAATGAATATGAATGTTTCAAGCTTTTGGAGCTTGTTGTGGGCGGCGGGTTGGAAAGGAAGACGACAGGGTGGGTGGGTTATTAATTAAAAAAAAAATTCTAAAATTAATTTATAAATATTTTACTTCTGTTAAAACAATTTTATTAAATTTTAAATTTATTTGTTTTATTTTTGTAAGAAAATATATGTTATTGAAACTTTATTTATCGATCTGTGTTATTGTAATAAATTTATTAAATTTTAAATTGGATGGTTTTATTTTTGTAAGAAAATATATGTTATTAAAATCATGGATTAAAATTTCGTTTTCAATGTATATTTCGGTCAGCTCAATATATGAATTTTTTCTATAACTTTTCGGAAATGCTTCGAAAAAACTAGGAAAAATCAAACAATGAAAATCATGGATTAAAATTCGAGGCAAATATAGAGTTTCAGAAATACAACTTATTTTCATTTTGATTGATTCAAAAATAGAAACTTTTTTATGTTTTCAACGGAAAAGTAGGAATTTTTTATCCATGATCAAAATATTATTTATCGTATTGTGTTATGATAAATATATTCATTAAATTTTAAATTGGTTTGTTACTTTATTCACCAATTGTATTATTGTAAATAAACTTATTAAATTTTAAATTGGTTTGTTTTAATTTTGTAAGAAAATACATGTTATTAAAACTTTATTTATCAAATTGAGTTATTGTAAATAAATTTATTAAATCTTAAATTGGTTTGTTTTAATTTTAAAGTTTAATAAATTTATTTAAAATATTTATTTACATAGTTACAAATACACCCCCTGTAACATAAAATATAATTCAAATACACCCCTTGGGGGCAAAATTGGAAAAACATAAGAAAATTGATGATATCATCATCTACCGTTAAAAATTGACGCCATAAGTGGTTTCCTTGTAATACTGTTTCGGCAGAGGGACTGTCTTTGTAATATTTGAAACAAGAGGATAAGTTCCTTTAATTAGGGTTATAGACAAGTGATGTCTATGTAAATTTCCCTATAAATTATGTATTTCTCTCACAAACATTTTTATGCATTTAAAAATTAAATGTGTACCTTAATTTATGAATCAGATAAAAGCAATTTGTGATTCAACTTGAATTTGACTAATAATAGTTCATATGCTACGGAACCAGGTTAATTAAATGTACATACAAAATCCTGCTCGATTAAATAAACCATCAAATAAATATAAAAATTTCTTCAATTCTGTTAATATTCGTTCGAGTTCAATCCATATATAATTTAAACCAATTCAAACTTTAAACAATCTCAAATTAGATATATAACTAAACCAAAATTAACATATAATGGCCTAGATACACCCCTTAGTTACAACAGATGAATATTTTTCACTTTTTTTTAACGATTGATACAACCGAGGAAATTGCGCGATTATTGACCTCGGGGTTATGTACATTGAGGTTTCGTAATTAGATCGATCGATTCTCGAATTGAAGGTCTAATTGACCAAAGTCAACACTATTGACTTCGGGGTTATGTACATTGAGAATATTCGTAATTAGATCGACCGATTCTCGAATTGAAGGTCTAATTGATCAAAGTCAACACTATTGACATCGGGGTTATGTACATCGAGGTTATTCGTAATTAGATCGATCGATTCTCGAATTGAAGATCTAGTTGACCAAAGTCAACACTATTGACCTCGGGGTTATGTACATTGATGTTATTCGTAATTAGATTGATATATTCTCGAATTGAAGGTCTAATTGACCAAAGTCAACACTATTGACCTCGGAGTTTTGTACATTGAGATACTTCGTAATTAGATCGATCGATTCTCGAGTTGAAGGTCTAATTGGCCAAAGTTAACACTATTGACCTCGGGGTTATGTACATTGAGGTTATTCGTAATTAGATCGATCGATTCTCGAATTGAATGTCTAATTAGCCAAAGTCAACACTATTGACCCCGGGGTTATGTACATTAAGGTTATACGCAATTAGATCGATCGATTCTCGAATTGAAGGTCTAATTGACCAAAGTCAACATTATTGACATCTGGGTTATGTACATTGAGGTTATTCGTAATCAGATCAATTGATTCTTGATTTGTAAATTGATAAAATTTAAAATTATTGAACATAGGGTTATGTACATTGAGGTTATTCGAAATGAAATCGATATATGCTCAAAATTATTTAATCAATCACGAATTCAAAATTGTTGACAATATGATTATGTAAATTGATGTTATTCGAATTCATATCGACCCATTCTCGATTTGTAACATTGATTGACCAAATTCAAAATTCTTGACCATAGGGTTATGTACATTAAATTTATTTGAAATGAATTTGATAATTGGGTGATAATTAATTAATCAGTCACTAATTCAAAATTACTTAATTATCACTAATTTTTAAAATTAATCTTTTTTTTTTATTTTTTAAATGCATCCGACGGGGAGTACCCGTCGGAAATTAAATATTTTATTTTTTAAAATTTATTTTCTGACAGTATCGCCCATCGGAATGTATTCCTGTTTTTGTTATTTTTTTAAATGTATTTTCCGATGGGTTCTAACCGTCCGAAATCAACTAGTAAATTTCCGACGGGTGCAACCCGTCGAAAAACAAATTATGCGTTTTCTTTTTTTTTTTTTAAATGTAATTTCCGACGGGTTGTAACTCGTCAGAAAAAAATGAATTGTTTTTATATTTTTTAAATGCATTTCCGACGGGTACCATCCGTCGGAATTAGTTAATCCAATTTTTATTTTTTTTATGTATTTTCCGACGGGTTCTAACCGTCGGAAATCAACTAGTAATTAATATATTTTAACTTTATTTTTAATGTAATTTTCGACGGTAATACCCGTCGGAAAAAAATTAATATATTTTAACTTTATTTTTAATGTATTTTCCAACGGATTATTCCCGTCGAAAAAGATTTTTTTTTTAATTTTTAATATAATTTTTGAAAAGCCGTCGAAAATCCTCGTTATTTTCCGACGAATTTGACCCCGTCGGAAAAAACTGTTTTTCTTGTAGTGTCAAATACGCCACCGTTGCATTTTCAATAATAAGAAAATAAAAAATAAAAAGAATACCGTATCGGATACACCAAAAAGTGTATCGAAAACACTCAAGATAATTAATAACATGTATTTCTTCAAAACAATTTTACATTATATATATTAAAAAAGTGATATGATAATTAATAATATATAACAATTTTTTATAATTGAGTTACAATTAACAATAAAAAACAAAACTTAATTTAAAAAATATATTTATTAAATCATACACAAAATTTGAAAATCAATTTTTTCCATTCTAAGTTTAATTTAATAAAAAAAATCAATTTTTTTATAAGAAAGAAATGATTAGCTAAAATTTAAAATAAATTAAAAATTATAAAATTATAAAATTAACTAAAATTTAAAATAATCTAATTTGGGTTGATTATTTTATGAATAAGAATAACTAGATAAATACTACTTTTAATTGTTGCTATATTTTAAAAATAAAAAATTTGCATACTAGATATAAAAGAACAATAAGAAAAATGAAAAAAAAAAAAAAATTGGAACAAGCAGGTGGTGGCGCCACCTGCATTGCTGCCAGGGCCCGTGCAGACAACAAGTTCCCCACCCATATTCCCCCTCTCCCTCTAACTATTAGAAATGGCCTTATTTACCCTTTTTCCCTTGTCATTAGAGATGGTATTATTATGGTACATTAATAATTTATGTCATTTATTGTCAATGTCATCAATTTCAGCCCTTATTGCCAAAAAAAATTCAATTATCGCTTGCAATTATCACTTTAAGTCTTATTTGACAGGATTTTTTTTTGCCGAAAATCATCCGTTTATGTCCTACTTGACTGAAAATTTAATTTTCACCAAAAAATATCATGTGTCGAGTGACACTTAAAAATCAGGAATATCAAATTCTGACTCTAAATTTTGCAAGTAAAAGTCACGTGATAGGTCTATAACTTTAAATTTTGAAGAAAGAAGGGTCTAAGTTTCCACAAAAATCGTAGATAATTATTTTTATTTATAAAGAAAAATAGAGCAAATTCACAATCACTTTTACCTTAAATTTTCTCTATACACAATTGGTCCTTATCGAAGTTTAACCGATTTATGGGGGGACTTTAATCGTTTTTTTTAATAAAAAAATTGAAGTTATAGACATATCACGTGACTTGGACTTGCAAATTTTAAAGTCAGCATATGAAATTTCCAATTTCTAAGTGTCATTCGACACATGATATTTTTGGCGAAAACTAAATTTTCGGGTACGATATAACATAAATTGATGATTTTTGGCCAAAAAAAAGAAGAAAAAAAAAATAATCAAATAAGACATAAGTTGATGATTTCTTGTGAAAAGGACTAAAATTGATAGCTTTGACACAATAAATGTCGTAAATTGTTAAGATACCAGAATAAATGGTAAATTTTGAAATTTAGTCATTTTATAAGGCCTAATTTTTTTTTTTTTGCCTGAAAATCTGGTTTCTCAAAAAAAAAAAAAACATGTTGATCTGATTATTTTTGTACTGAATTGGGTTATATTAGAAAGATAAAAGATATTTTTCTAAGATAATATCATTTTTTTCCAAAACTGGGAGATAATATATTTATCTCAAAAATGTAAATTTTTTATTTTTTATTTTTTATTTTTGAGAGAGCATCACAATGCTTTCTTTCTTAATGCAACAAACAGACCCATTCATGCATTTTGAAAGGGATATAGGCATATAGCCGATGCTAACAACTAGTATTTGGATTATCTTATTTCAACAGGTAAGTACAATATTTGTGATATTTGAAAGGGATCTGGATCCACTTCAGAAGATGCCAAAACTTGGGTAGGGTAAGATTAAAATAATGCAATTTAATTAATCTTGCATTTATGTGATTATAACATGGTCAAATGAGTTATTAATGTCAAGTACTATACAAAATGATTCAAGCCACTAGGCCTAAATTTCATCTAAAGAAAGAAGACCAGGCTAGCTTGCCAGTTATTATTCTACATAAAATATAGATTTGATACGAATTATTCAATCAATCAATAAATTACAAAGTCGATGCTAATATGTATTATAAAAAAAAAAAAAAAAAGTCGATACTAATAATTATACGTCTCTCTTTTAAGGGCGAAGCAGGACTTTTAGATAAAAGGGTGAAATTAAATTAGAAATTGTCAATGTTTTATGTAATTTTAAAAAAATACATTTATCCAAATCTAGCTTGCAATAAATTGATTTGAAATTGTATAAAACAAGCAGGTGAATTTATTTTTATTAACACACAGACGGCAGACCCACTGACGGACCTAGATAGGGACCAGGGGTCTATAGAACCCCCTCAAATTTTAATATTAATTTTTTTTATATAGTAGTGGTGTTTTTTATTTTTTAAATAAAAAAAAGGCCAATAAATTAGTCCAATCCAAAATTTTCAGCTCAAATAAAATTTTGGTTCAATTAATATTACACAACCTAAATTATTTTTGGACGCTCTCCAGCTACTCGGGTAGGCGCATTAGTGCGCCTGTCCGCTACCTGGGCGAGTGCGTGTGCCAATTGCGTGTGCCCATTCAACAATCAAAAGGCGTCACATGGCGTTCCCTGATTTAAAAGCTCCCCCAGCTATCTGGGTAGGCACGTTAGTGTGCCTGTCAGCCGTCTGGACCCGCGAGTGTGCCCATTCAGCAATCAAATGGCATCACTTGGCGTCCCTTGATATAAAAGCTCCCCACCTATCTGGGTAGGCGCGTTCGGGCGCCTGTCAGCTGCTTGAACACGCGCGTGTGCCCATACAACAATCAGGTGCACCACTTGGCGTCCCCTAATTTAAATATTTTTTTTGTTTTTTAATTTTTACTATTAATTAATAGTGAATTAAATTTATGTGTTTATGGATATAATTCTTTGTTCAACGTCTATTGTTCAAATTTTTTTGATATTTTTAATTTTTTAAAAAATTGACAATTAAAACTAAATCATTTAATTAGAATATAGGTGGTTATATATTTGAACAATATGATTTTTCAATTTAATTGAAAATATAATTTAAACGCTTAGACAAAATCTAGACCAATACTGATCTTAATTAGTTAGACTATTGTCATATCTAATTGTCGATGTTGTAAGACTATTGTCATATCTAATTGTCGATGTTGTACGTTATTGTATTTCACTTTATTTCCTTTGTTGCGAGCTATGACTTTTTTAATTCAATGATGTATTTTCTTGTTCTACTCCGACAATTTAATTAATGTTATTATTATTATTATTATTATTAAATTGAGATTAAATGGAGTAAAAAGCCCCAAGATTGAATTTGGATAGACAGGGGTAGGGGTTGGGGCAGGGGCAAATGGGGAACTCCGGAGCTCTCTCTGTTGGATGAAAATGAAGAAGTGAAGGGAAGCTTTGATGATTTTCAAAAAGTCATAAGTTAAGTAATGGAAACTTAGCAACCTTTAAGAAATTAAATCTGAGAAGACAAGTAAAATAAGAAGGATTGAATTTTAATCCAGAAGACTACTGATCTGGTGCTAAGTACGGAATCACACTGGTGAATTTTAGCAGAGTCAAATAAGATAAGCTTGATTTGAATCAACAAAATGTTCATCAGCATGGTAGATTCGATCAGCAGAGTGTAAGAAACCTCGGATCAACAAGATCCATTTAATGCGACGTGATAGAAAGTACAACAGAATTGTACAGTGAATAGTTGCAGAATCCGTTCAGAGACAAGGACCAATACTCGAGGAAGATCTGAAAATTTGTATCTTCTCAACGGGTAGAATTCAAATCCTCAAGTATAAATAGTTCTGGGTTCAAAAGCTAAAGACAAACAACTCAATTACAACTGAGAGAATTCATGATCAAATCTTCAAGTCTCAATACTAAAAAACATAACACTAATAGCGAAGACATCTGTTGGTCCCAAGTGGTCAGATGAGGTTTAGAGGGGGGGGGGGGGGGGGTGAATAAACCTCTTTAAAATTTTCTTCCAATTTTAATTTTAAAACTTTTCTCTAACAGTGAGCAGACTAAGCTGATCAGAGTAATAAGTTACAAGTCTGTTCGCGAACAAATCTTTGAACAGGTTTGATGACCACTCTTCTGATAATTACTTAGCTGATTTTGTTAAAATCAGTTTTAATACTTAGAGTACTTGCAGCGGATTTTCAAAGTATTTTTCACAAGTATTCTCAGCAGTTTGAAAAATGTTTCCCCAGTTTTATAAACTCCTTTTAAATTCTTTTCAAACAGTTAAGTAAAGTGTTTTATGCAATCTTGAAATATGCAAGTAAAAATGCAAATAAAAACACAAGTAATTTTTATAGTGGTTATATGGATGTAAATATCCTTTAATCCACTCGTCCAAGTCACAAATATCTTGGGTTATACTAGAAACACAAAGTAACCAGTACACTCTGCTTACGCCAATCAACAAATGAACAGGCCGTAAGTGCGCAGTAAGAAATCACAAAGAAATCCTACTCTCTGAAGTAATATCACTCACTAAGATGGATATCTACTTCTCACAACACTCAGTTTTACAAAATCACTCAGAAGATGTATTTAGCTTTGTTCTTCAACTTCGCTTTTCGTCAACAAATGACTAAGCTGATGAGTGAGCTGTTCTTGAGACTTAAAGAGTTCTGCTTCAAAATTCTCTCAGAGATTGTGTTGTTTTTTTTTTCTCTTCGTCTCTTTCAGCTATTTATACTTGAGGTTTGAAAAATGTCCGTTGAAGAGAGACAAGATTCAAATTCCTCGAGTACTGGTCCTTAAAATCCGCGAACTGCTGTTTTGCAGTCTGTCCGTACTGTCAATAGTACTATTATGCAGGCAGCATTAAATGCACCCAGCTGATGCGAAGCGTTTCTCCAATCATTTGTCTTTAATAACCTTGTACTTCAGCATTTATTACTCCCAGGGGCATTTATTACCGTTGGGAAGACTTAATGATCCTTTCCACTTGGCTGACGAAAGTGCAAGTCTGATGGCGAGCTAGACTGATCTCAAACTTGAACAAATCTGATTTGAGTTGGCTGATCTTCATCAGTCTGATAACTTTCCTTCAGCAGACCAAAAGTCTTGGACCTTGATTTTGACTCTTCTGATGTCTTCTTTACTTAGTCAAAATTCCTTCAAAAGGGGCCATCAGCTAAGTTGATTTATACTTGGCCAATTTGAAGTTTTGGAATCCTTCAAAACCTCCCTTATAAAATTGTCTTCAGTGCCTTCATCTTCATCCTTATCCAACAATTTCCCCCTTTTTTATGATGACAAAACTTCAGCCAAGTACCTGTTAAAAACTTAAGCTAAAGATTGTGATCCTCAAAATTTTCTGAGATAGAAAAGATGTATTGGATTGAACTTGTCTTTTTATTGATAAATAAAATATTACAAGTACAAGTTCATCAGATGAGATGTCTGAAGAATAGATAAAGTAAACTGATTACAAGATTTTACAAGTCCTAACTATCAACTTCTTCATCAGATCCTTCAAGCACTTCTTCATATTCATAAGATGATTCTTCATCATCTTCTTCTTCATCATCTTCATCAGCTTCTTCACCTTGAAGGATAACTTCTTTGGCATCTTCCATCTTCTCTTTAAGTTGCTGCTCTTTCAGAAGCTCCATCGCCTTCCTGGCTGATTCTGTGTTCTTGTACTTGGTCAACGGTTCTGATTGATCAACAGCAGAGTCTTTGGATTCAGCCATTACTTCATCAGTTTTGGCTTTTTCTTTAGTCTCTTCTTCAGATTTTTCTTCACCTTGTACCTTTCCAAGTTCTTCTTCAGCAGTCTTGGTCTTTTCAGTAGCTTCATCAGTCTTCTTGGCTTCAACAGCAGCAGAAGATTCCTTGGTTTTTTCTTCCCCTTTTTGTCATCATCAGACTTGATGACTTCTTCAGGTTCAACAGCAGGGTTGAGTGCAACTGTTGGAACTTTCATTGCAGCACCTAAAGTCTTCAGATTCTGATTCACTACATCATGACTTGCTGTTAGGTGATGAAGAGTTGTGCTGATGTTGTCAGATTGATCATTGAAGTAGTCAATATTAAGGTTCATTGTTGCAAGTTCATTGTGTAGTTCCTTTGCAGCGTTTGATACTTCTTGCAACATCCCTAAGTTAACTTCCTTCTCTTCTTCACTGACTTTGATGAAGGTTGCAGTTAAATCAGCTATCTTGTGCTCAGCTCTTTGTAAGGCAGCATGAAGGTGATTTACATCAGCCTTTACATCTTCCACATTCCTGTTCATGTCATTTAAGCTGTGCACTAACTGCAAAGAGTTGTCTTGAGGAATAGGAAAACTATCAACTTCTTTCTTGATGATCTTCTCTGTTGACTGTTGCATAGTTTCCAGCTGAAGTTTGTTGGACTCTGCCAACTCTGCTTTAAGTTCATTCTTCAGCTCCTCTTTCAACTTCATCAGCTGCTGGCTATGTTTCTCTTCCAGTTCCTTCACTGAATTCTCCATCAGCATCTGGAAAGCTTCCATCAGTGATGAGTGTTCATCACCTGATGAAGCAGAAGCAGCAGCTTCCTTTTCTTCAGTTTCCTGGTGGACAGGAACATCTTCCATGTTAGTCTCCTGATGATCTTCAGAAGCCTTAGCATTCCACTCAATGGCTAAGGTCTTGTCAGCTGTTTTGTGCTCATCAGTGACGTCATCATAGAACATATTAGTGATGGTGCCATCATCATTGAAGCAGGTTGTTTGTCTTATCTGCCTAACAATGATCCAAGGGTTTAAAAAGGCATTATTCCCCTTGGGCACTTCACTGTACTCCTTTACTTCCTTGCCAAAAATAATTTGCTGAATACTTGGCAGCTGAGGCAACTCACTTGAGTGACCCTGCTGATATCTTGACCTTTCTGCCCATCTCTTCAGGGCGGTCATAACAGCAATATTAACTGCTCTCTCTTCAGCATTATCAGTTTTTCTTCTCTTGGCTGGCAGGGAGTTATCAATTTTCTTGGCCTCCTCCAGTGCAAATTCCTTTGCATAAAGATGCATTACGTCTCTGACATAGCTGGGATCCAGGGCCTTTTGAATCGAGTCTGTTCTTAGCCAATTAAGAACCCATTGTTCTTCATCAGCTAACTCCTTCAGATTCTGAAGTTCTGTTATGGACCTGTTCAGCCTGTTGTCTCTCCATCTGATATATCTTGGCTTTTCTTGCGTGAACAGGGTCTTTAACATTAACTTCTGATCATAATAAGCTAAAGACTTTTCAAACCTTCGGAAGAGTTCTTTATCAGCATATACTATGTTGAATGCTCTCCTCACTTCAAACTTTTCCTTGGGCTTGGCCTCAGCAGCAGGCATCTTAGGCCTTTTCTCCTTGTCTTCATTTTTGCCTTCGCCAATTTTAATGCCACCTCCATGGACAGGTCCATAGGCATCAGTCTTGCTCATCTCTAAAACCATTGCCAGTTCAGCTTCCTCAGCAGCTTCTCTCTCTGCTTCAGACATCTTCCTTCTGGCTTCATCCTTAGCAGCCTGAGCCTTGCTTAGTTCAAGGGCTTTCTTTTCCTCCATCTCATCTTGCTTTCTCTGTTCAACTTCTTCCCTCTTCTTCTTGTCAGCTTTGGAAACCTTCTTTCTTTTAAGAACAATCTTTCTCTTTCCTTTATCAGCTGGAGCAAGGGCTGGACCAGCAGATGAGATTGGTGCAGCAGCGATAGGATTGATGATCATGACATCTGGATCATCTTGAGTTTGGGTAGCCTCAACTGTTGGTGCAGCTTGAATCAACTGTTGCGCATCAGCTTTGTTAGCAACGGAAGCCCCAACAGCTTCAATGGATCTTTCAGCAGATTCAGGACTTTGTCTCACTAAGTTTTCCAACTCAGTATCCTTTTCTATGTATGTCATCTGCTTCCTAACTGACTTCTTTGATAAACCCTGAATGGGTCTTGAAGCAGCAGTGTCCCTTTGTTGGCTCCTCGTCCTGTGAGAAACATTCTCAGCAGGCATTTCAGCAGAAGGAGTCCTGGAAGGTGATGCAGGAGACATTCCCCTTACATCAGCAGTGGTCTGACTTATGATTTGATCAACAACAACGTCAGCCATAGTCTTTACTTTCTTAGCAACCTTCTCCTTGGGTTGATCAGCAACCTTTTTCTTCTTAGTCTCAACAGCTAAGTCAGCTGTTTTGACTAGTCTCCTTTGCCTTTTGGCAGGAACCTCCTTTGATTCCTCATCTTCATCTTCCTCAGGCTCACCAGCCTTTGTCTTCATAACAGGCAAGTACTTGGACATTGCCTTTGACTTGTGGATCTCCTTTCCATTTGTCATAACACAGCCCAGTTTTGACAGCAAATAACTGAGTGTGATTCTGTGGTTGGTGTGAGGGCCTTTTCCTTTCTTTACTTCAAGGAAATCAGCGAAGATGTACCAAACTATGATGGACCAGTTGACTTCTAGCCCATAGTAGATAGCAGCCATTATGCTGAAGCTTTTCATGGTAACAGCATCCAGAGAAAAAGTACAGTTCTCTATCAGCTTCGAGACCATATCAGCCATCTGCTGATATTCATCCTTTAACTGTTTCTTTCTTATGTTGCCAGTCAACATTTCTCCTTCCTTGGCGCAGATCGCCTAGAATTGTTGGTGCTTTTCCTCAGTCAGCACAGTGACGTCGTGTCGTCCTCTGTTAGGAAGACCAAACGTTTCGTGAAGAACAGTGGGCGTAATGACCACAGATTTGTCTCCGACTGTAGCCTTGATTTCCATGGAGTTGTAGTCAGCAGATGCAGTCTTGTAGTACTCCATAACCTGGTCAGTCCAGATTATTCCTTCATTATACTCCATGAAGTTTACCAGAGAGGCTGTCTTTAATTTTTCCAGCAATTCTTTCATCAGATCCGTTCCAGATTGATAGTACGATTCATACACTAAGTACATACCTTCAGCGGCCATCGTAATCTGTTGAAAATTAGGGAAGCAGGAAGAACTTTGCAGAAAATTGCAAGTAATTTTTCTCTCAAGTATGCTTTGAATATTTAGGGTGCGTAAAGAACTACACGACTGATCAGATTGGGATTTATAGAGTTAGGGTATCTTGGTTTCCGTGATACCATTTAACCGTTAGATCCGTTTCTTGTCAGTGCTGATCGTGCGGCGTCAATTACTACCTTTCAAATTCAAATCGCATTAAATGAGGAGCGGGAATTTGTACCGCCCTTCTGTCACTTGTAAAAGCATGTTTTGAAATAAAACGTTTTAAACAGTAAGCTTTTACACAAGCGATCAGATGAGTAAAATAAATACTTATCTGATGGACTAATGTCCTGATGACATAGCAGTTATCAGTGAAAGCCAATAACTGATAACCTTCCTCAGCTGTTTGTCAATCCAGCTAGATAATAAATCTTCAATCTTCAAAACTTTAATCATCTGTTGAAAACATAACTTCAACTAACTTTCATCAACAAATTTCATCTTTTAATCAGAAGTACCGCTAGTCTTACACGTTCCCCCTGACTTTAAGAATTCATAAGTTAACTAGTCTGTTGAAAGTTAATCCTTGAAGATGAAAAAGATGAGTAAGCTGTTGAACTCTAGTCTTCTGATGAGTTCCCCCTCAGCTTATGCATCCAATTTTAATAAACCCAGTTCAGCTCTTAGAGTTGAAAACCTTGTCTCACTTAGAGGTTTTGTGAAGATGTCAGCAATTTGATTTTCAGTAAACACATATTCTATCATGACGTTTCCTTTCTCCACATGATCTCTAATAAAGTGATGTTTGATCTCAATATGCTTGGTCCTTGAATGACTTGTAGTATTCTGAGTAAGGCTGATTGCACTTGTATTGTCATAGTAGATTGGTATTCCACTGATTTTGATATTGTAGTCTTCCAGTTGATGCTTCAACCATAAGATTTGTGCACAGCAAGCTCCAGCAGCTATGTATTCAGCTTCAGCAGTTGATATGGATACTGAAGTCTGTTTCTTACTCATCCATGAGATCAGACGACTACCTAAGAATTGACAGGCACCAGTTGTGCTTTTTCTGTCAATCTTGCAGCCAGCAAGGTCAGAATCTGAATATCCAATAAGTTCAAATCCAGATTCCCTAGGATACCACAATCCCAATTCTTGAGTGCCTTTAATATATTTTAGTATTCTCTTGGCAGCTAAGAGATGAGATTCCTTGGGATTTGATTGGAATCTTGCACAGACCCCAACAGAGTACATGATATCAGGTCTGCTTGCTGTTAGATATAGCAGTGACCCAATAATGCCTCTGTATTTGGTGATGTCTACTGATTTGCCATCTTCATCTTTATCCAAACGAAGACTAGTAGACATAGGAATAGTAGCAGTAGAGCTAGTTTCCATACCAAATTTCTTGAACAGATCCTTTGTGTATTTTGCTTGGCTGATGAAAATTCCATCAGGCAACTGTCTAACTTGCAAACCAAGAAAATAATTAAGTTCTCCCATCATGCTCATTTCAAACTTGTTCTGCATCAGCTTTGAGAACTTATCACACATCTGTTGGTTAGTTGAACCAAAAATAATATCGTCCACATAAATTTGCACAAGCAAAATATGTTCTTCCCATTCAATAGTGAACAAGGTCTTATCAACTTTATCTTTGCGAAATCCTTTAATTAAAAGAAAATCAGATAAAGTATCATACCATGCTCTTGGAGCCTGTTTTAGTCCATATAGGGCTTTCTTCAGACGATACACCTTGTCTCCTTCTTGATAAACTTCAAATCCAGGAGGTTGTTCAACTTAAACTTCTTCTTGCAATTCTCCATTGAGAAAAGCTGATTTCACATCCATCTGATAGACTGTGAGATTCTTGTGAGCAGCATAAGCAAGAAAGAGTCTGATTGCCTCTAGTCTTGCCACTGGTGCAAACGTTTCATCAAAGTCAATGCCTTTTTCTTGGCAGTAACCCTTGGCCACTAATCTTGCTTTATTTCTGGTGACTTCACCATCTTCATTCATCTTATTCCTGAATACCCATTTAGTGCCAATGACTCTTTGATGACTTGGTCTAGGAACTAAGTACCAGACTTCATTCCTTTCAAATTGATTTAGCTCTTCTTGCATAGCTTCAATCCAGTTTGAATCACTAAGAGCTTCTTCAATTTGTTTAGGCTCAACTTGAGACAGAAAGCTGACAAACATTGCTTCACTTGCAGCAGCTCTTCTTGTCTTTACTTTATCCAAAGGATCACCAATCACTAACTCTGGTGGATGATTCTTGAGCCATCTAAGATCAGGTTGCAAATCATAATGTTGTCCTTTGTTTTGATCTTGCAACACTACTGTTGGAGTTCCAGTAGTAGTCTGTTGAACTTCTCTTGTCTGTTGAACAGTCTCTGGTCTATCAACTGTTTGCAACTCGTCTGTTAGACAATCAGCACTGTGATTTTGAACAGCACTTGAGTTATCAGCTGGGTTGAGATCAGGTAGTATGATGGGAACATATTCTTCATTCTTTCCAATATTCAACTTCTGTAAATCAGTAGACAAATCATGATTAACACTTTGATTCTTTTCAGAAGATTGACTTGGTTCATCAAATACTACATGAATGGATTCTTCTATTAGTAATGTTATTTTATTAAAGACTCTGTAAGCTTTACTAACAGTAGAGTATCCTACAAAAACAACTTCATCAGCCTTTTCTGCAAATGCAGTAAGGTGATTTTTACCATTATTTAAAACATAGCATTTATAACCAAATATCTTAAATTAATGAATGTTTGGCTTCCTGTTGTTCCAAACTTCATATGGAGTCTTGTTTTGGTGCTTGTTGATCATGCATCTGTTTTGGGTAAAACATACTGTGTTTGTTGCTTTTGCCCAAAATCTTTGTGGCAGCTTAGCTTCAGCTATCATGGTTTTGACAGCTTCCTTTAGTGTTCTGTTTCTCCTTTCAGCAACACCATTCTGTTGAGGGGTTCTAGCAGCTGAATACTCATGATGTATTCCTTTGATATTACAATACTCTTCAACAGTAGAATTTGTAAACTCTGTCCCTCTGTCTGATCTGATCTTCAATATCTTTATGCTTTTCTCATTCTGGATCAGCTCCATCAGATTAGTAAGATGTTCCTTGGTTTCACTTTTCTTCTTCATGAATATCACCCAAGTATATCTTGAAAAATCATCCACAACAGCTAGACAGTATTTCTTTCCACCATCGCTGATAGGATCAATGGGTCCAAATAAGTCCATGTGTAGCAGCTCCAATATTCTTCCAGAATATTGATGCTTCTTGCTTTTGAACGATGACTTGATTTGTTTACCCTTCTGACAGGCGTCACAGAGCTTATCTTTGCTCATGACTGTTTTAGGAATCCCTTCTACCAAATCATTCTTTATTAATCTGTTGATGGTCTTGAAGTTTAAATGATTCATCCTCTTGTGCCACAGCCAACTAACTTCACTTGGTGTTGATGCCACCAAACAAACGTTTGAATTCTTGTCAGCAGAATTCCAGTCGACTATGTAGATATTTCCTTTTCGTCTTCCAGATAAAATTACCTTCTTTGTACCGATCTGTTCAACATAGCACTTATCTGTTGAGAAGATGACTGAATATCCTTTGTCACAAAATTGACTTATGCTCAGCAGATTATATTTGAGCCCTTTAACATACGAGACGTCAGATATCTCTATGTTTCCTCTGATCAGTTTTCCTTTAGCTTTAATCTTGCCTTCTTTGCTGTCCCCAAAAGTAACCTTTGGACCATCAGTCAGCTCATGTATGTTTCCACATATGTGTCTTGAACAGCCACAGTCCAAGTACCAAATCTTCTCTACTTTACTCCTACTCCTAATCCTAACCTACAAAACAAAATAAAATTGTTTTAGGTACCCTTATTGAGAGGGTCCTGAAGGATTAGTTCCACCTTTGACAACCCAAGATGATGAAGTCTTAGGCTTCTTAGGTTTCTGAGTTTCAACAGGAGTATGAACGGCTTTGCCTTTACCACGTTCATCAGATTTGTCATATTGTTGATGATCAGCATGATAAGGATAATGTTCAAATGCAGAGTAAGATGCATGATATGGAGGATATGCATGCATTGGATGAGCAGGGTATGGTGCATAGTTAGTTGGAAATTGAGATGCATGATACATAGGATGATATGCAGCAGGTTGAACATAATAAGACTCATTTCTATACCAAGCATTTGATAGAGTAGTGCCCAGCAAGCCAATATTAATTAGCTTGTTGAAGTACTATTTTCTTATGGTTTATAATTAATACGCCGTTCATTCATAGTATGTGAAACTGAACAATGGCCAACTTCATCTCTCGCGAACTTATCTAAGCGATTGGATGAAATCCTAAGGTCACAATAGACTATGGGACGATTCACTTCAGTACTGAGTGCAATCATGAAACAGTCTCAAAGGTCGTGATCTTAAAACCGTTCCAAGTCATAGATTCCGAACGAGACGGGGTATCGTAGGAATCACAAAGACTTGTACAAATATGCATGATTCACATGGAGTGAATTTGTAGATTTTCATGAGCAAGGAATTTGAGTCCAGTGCATATGAGTAGGTGGTTCAATGGAGGCTTGAACGCATCGAACGACCCGAACAGAGAAACCCATTGTGGAAGCGCATGACGCATATCGGTGATGGGATGTTTCTCAAGGCTTATAATAGTGTACGATTTAGTCCTTAGACTTGAGGTACTAGGGCGAATTCGGTACATGGATGTGCGTACTTAGATTTAGGTACTGGTCACGTAGCCTGGCCACAAAGTGCCTAAGTTGGGTGCGTACAAAAGTGTACGCGAGTGGTTAGTACTAAGAAAGGATCTAACGCCTCATCCTGATAAGATGAGAGAATTTCCTATACGTTTCTTAGATAATTGATTTCGAGGAATCTATGGCCATAGTCGGTGATGCATTTGGAAGGAGCTTCCAAATTTGGCAGTCACACTGAAATCATTGTCGGAAAATTAGAAAGTATAGTTATCGAGATAATTAGAGGTGCCGATCAATTCACACACCCTAGGTCTCGATCGGGAAATCAGTCGTAGAAAGACCGTATGTACATGGCAATTATAAGAGGTGAGGTTCACAATAAATCAATTCACCTTTGATTGGGCTTCATGGGCTTGTGGCTAGACATCGACCATGAAGTGTGGGTACTCCGGAATTAATAGAGGATTTAATTCTAGGAGTGGTCAATTAAAAGTAGTTTAATTGATCGGAGCATTTAACTGCTCGTTAATTAAATCACGAAAGTCGTGGGCCTGCTGCCAGTTGATGGTGAACCCAGAGGGTCACACACAATACAATTGGACGGTGACTGTCTAAAAGGAAAGAAAGTGATTTAAAGTTGTTAAATCAAGGTAATTGAATTATGGTATTAATTCAATTGGAGATTATTAATTAGATGACTAATTGATTAATTGATAATTAATTAATTAGAGTTATCTGATTAATTATGGAATTAATTAAAGTAGTTAATTAATTGGAAGAATAAATAATTAACCAATTTGAGTATTGGATAATTATGGGTTGATTTTGGAATTATCTAAAGTTAGGGGCTAGGGGCGATTTTGGTGATTAAAAGGAAAAGGAGTTTTGATTCTTGGAAAACAAGCAAGAAGAGATCTATCAAATCTCACATTCCTAAGTTGATAAGGAATAAAAGATTTGGAGATTTGATAGATATGGGAAGAAGATATCTATCAAGAGAAGGATTCTTCTCTTATAAATACTATTCCCCTTCTCTTCATAATTGAACTTGTTGCACAACCCTAAAAAGCTTTTGAGAGAACAAAGTTTTTGCTGAAAATTGAGAGAGAAAAATCGAGTGAGAAATCAGATTTTTCGAACAAGAATTTTAATTACAAATCGCCCCCTATAGTTTTTCGCCCCAAACCCTAGTCGCCCAAATTGATCTTGGCCGAACCCAAACTCGACCAGATCTGACCCTGGCCGAACCCTGCTCGATCACATAAGCACTGTGAGTCGATTCTTCCATTGGTGTCTCCGTTCCTTTGCTGACAAACCTGCGAGATCCAGTTCGTAGCCTAAGACTTGTAGGCGTCACTACAATCCGATTGGTGTGGACTGGCTTTGGAGGTGAGACATATGGATCACTCAATCTGTGAATCAAACCAAACACCTGGAGGACACAACCACAACTTGGTGGTCAGGTAATTTGCGATTAACCCCCTGTGTTTTTGTTGATGTTTGATTCATCCTTATTCGTATAATAACTATGGAGAAAGTATTCGTGGGAATATTAGGAACTCGAAAAATTTTAAAATTTCGCACTTTGTTGTATTGACAATCGAGCCCTAGCCAAAATATCCCAACAACATTTTGATTTTTCTTGTTCTTATGCTTCTTTGGTTTACTAGATGCTTGCTCATTAACAGACGACTTAGTTTTATCACTAGTCTGATTAGTTTTAGCCTTATCAGAGGACTTCCTAGGACTCTTCTGTTTAGGCTTACTAGTCTGTTTTCCTATACTAGGCTCTTTGCTCTTTTTAGCCTTAGGAGTTTTCGTCTCCTTTAATACTTTCTCAGGTGAAGCAGGTTTATTAGTCTGAACGTACAGTATGACCTTACTATTGTCAGCTGATATAAATTTTTCAGTATGGTTCAGTTCTAACTTGTCCTGGTCTAAAGGTGTCTTCTGTTTACTAGACATGTGAGTGGATGCAACATATGACTTCTCATGAGACTCAATGACTTTCTCAAGCTCAATGATTTTACCCTTATAGATTTCACATTCAGCTTTCAGAGATTCATTCTCTTGCTCAAGCAATTTGTATTCAGCTGATTCTCTTGGCTTTTCAGCTGAGAGTTTCAGTGAACTGTTTTGCTCTTTTAGCAATATCATCTCTTCCTTAAGCTTTTTAAATGCTTCAGCAATAGTAGTAATTTTAAGCATCATTTGTTCAAATGAACTAAATAGTTCATTTTCAAGAGGAGTTACCTCATCATCTTCAGAGTTATCAGATTCCTTAGCCATCAGGCAGAGAAGAGCAGGACTCTCTTCATCAGAAGACTCTTCATCAGAAGTGTCTGAATCTGAATCAGATGAGTAGACAGCAGCTGGCTTTTCCGCTTCTGCTACCATCGCCTTTCCTTTCTGATGCTTTCTTTCTTTTCTGATTCTCTTTTCTTCTTCCGTGTACTTCTCAGCTTTAGGATATGGGCAGTCTCTGATGAAATGACCCAGTTTCCTGCAATTATAGCACATCATTTTGGATTTATAGGAATCCTTATCCTGAGAAGAAGAAGTAGGGTTAGAAGTAGAAGCATTGTTATATTTGTTCTTCATTTTTCGTCTGTAGAACTTTTTAAAGTTGTTCATCAGCAACGCAACGTCTCCAGCAGTGTACTCCTTTTTGTTGAGTAGTGTGGCTTCATCAGATGAGTCCACCTCTTTGCTTTTGTGAGCTGGCCTTCTGGGATTTGATAGAAATAGTGTCCTGCAAGCCAGCTGTATGGCTAGTATTTATTGTAATAAATGCGGAACTATTCAATTTCGATTAATAAATGCACTTTATTAAATGGTCAACTTTATCTTATGTAATAATTATCTACGCATAAGGATAGAAGTCCTTAGATCACAGGGCTATGGGACAACCCGTGGACTGATCTCCAAGGCCGTGATCTAGAACATATTCAAGAGTCGTAGAATCCAATTGAGATAGGACATCATTGGATTCGGTTAGACTCTCACTGTTGTGTATACTCCGATGAACTGGAGGACGCTGGGGTCCACGAGCGTGACTGGGATAGTCGATACACATAAGTGGGTGGCTTGCTGGGATGGCAAGCGCACTGAATACCCCAATTAGGAAATAACTCACCATGGAAGCGGTAGTCGCATATCGGGGTTGAAGTTATTCCAAATTTATAATAGTATACGAGGAACGATCCCTAACTACTTGAGGTGATAGGGTTTATCTGGTGCGAGAACGTCTATGCTTTGATATGAGTTCCGACTGACTGGGGATCGCCAGAAAGTCTCTGTGGATTCATATTGGGTATAGAGGAACTCGTATGCAGATTCATATCATCAACAAATGATCCATTGACCCGACTTGATAGGTTGGGAACTTCTCCTATGAATTTCTGTGAGAAATTAATTCTGGTAAAATCCTTGGCCAAGGTATCTGACGACTTTATGTAAGTAGCTCATAAAGATTAAGTCAAAGAGAATTTATTTCGAGATCAGAGTATATAAGGTCAAGACAAAAGAAAAGGGAATCCGATGAAAGACCATACCCTTAAGTCTCGACTGGGAGATTGATCGATGGAGAGATTATGTCGTATATGGAAATTATAAATGATAAAAGGTTCACTGAATTAATTCACCAGTGATTGGGCTCCATGGGCTTGTGGCTGGACATCGACCGTGGAGTGTGGGAGAATTCCCAAATTGGCAGGGGTGCTAATTTTGGAATGATCAATCGACAGAGTGTTCGATTGATTTAGAGTAAGTCTTACTCGAATAATTAAATAATATTTAATTATAACCCACGGCCAATTATGTGGTGAACCTACGGGGGCATACACAATACACATGAAACGAAAGCGAGGAAATAAGAACGACTGAGTCGACTGGGTCGACTGGGTGAAAAATCGACTGGGTCGATTATATTGGGTGGGTCGACTGGGTCGACCCAATTGGAACAAATTGGGATCCAATTGGAATTGGATCAGGATCATAAATTAAATTGGAATTTAATTTGTGGATTAATTAATTAAGTTGGATTTAATTAATTAGAAGGGATTTTAATTAAATGGGCTTAGAGTCTGATTTAATTAAATGGGAGATCAAGTTAATTAATTGGGCTATTTAATTGGAAGATTAAATTAGGCCTGGTCAAATTAATTAACTGGGCCATTAATTAATTAGTAGACTAGGTCTACTAATTAAAGAGGGCCATGGCCCATGTAGGAGAGAAGAGCCCTAGTCCTAATAGGACTAGGTTAGGGAGATAACTATAAGTAGCCTTCTTGTAGTTATTTTTCACAGAACTCCATATGCAAAATTGAGCAAGAGCAAAAATTTTCTCTCCCTCTCCCTAGCCAAAGTCGACCGAACCCTTCTTCCACTTGGAAGAATTTTTCGTTTTCGAGTTTTGTTCCAAATCGTTCCTAATTCCTAGTCTATAATATATCTTGTGTTCTAGCTGATCAAGTTATATTATTTTCATGATATTGTGGTGTATCAACTCGTAGAGGCGCAACACGTGGGGCGCTCCTGAGAAGCTTGGATCGATTTCTGCTGGAGAGGAATTCAGAGCTCGTTTTGCTAGCCAAGGATTTGCAAGGAGATAGGTATAACGTGAAAACTTATACTATCGTTTTATTTATATTCATATATATACAACTAGAGAATATCCTGGCAAGATTCCTTAAGAGGTCCTAAAAGTTTTATATTCCGCTGTGCCTAGGGCTGTTTATCTTACCGAATCCCAACAGTGGTATCAGAGCCAACTCTAGGCTTTGTATATATATGAATTTGCAAATTCTGTGTTTATTAAATCATATGTTTGATTTATGTGGCTAGTAGTTCTTTAACTATGCATGTTATAGGACGTATGTTTGATTAACTTGGAGTTAATGTTTAATTTAGGATTCGAAAAATTTTATCATGTTGTTTTTTAATTTTGGATTGGGATTTAATTAACTGGGTTTGTTGAATTAAATCTGTGAATAATCGAAACAAAAAAAAAATTTTCTTATTAGATCCATTCGCGGTGGCACGCACCGCGGCTAGGCGGCCACCGCAAGTCGCTGCCGCACACGCCGCACGCAGTAGCAGCCTTCGGGCTGCTGTTCGCGCGCTGCTGTGCGCGGCTGCTCGCTGCCGTAGGCAGCTCACGCGCCGATCTGGTGGTCGCGCGTGGGCTGTCCTACGTGGCAGTCCTGATTGGTCTCGACTAGTCGTTTTTGGGTTGGACTCTAATTCTGCCTATTTTGAAAGTCCTGAAAATCTTGGAGAATTTTGGAAGATTAGGAAACTTAGAGTTTTTGGATAAGGTAGTTATCTTGTTAGATGTGAACACTACCTTAATTAATCTAATCTAGTCAAAATAGGATTATCTTGAAAATCTTGGAGATTTGGGAAAATTTGGGAAACTTAGAGTTTTGGATGAGGTAAGAATCTTAGAGATTTAGATTACCTTAATTAACCAATTTAATCAAGATAAGAATTGTAGATTACTTAGAGCTCAAGTAAGGGCTAATTAATCTTAGAGATTAATTGTTAATTCAAAATTAATTAACTTGGATGAATTTTTGCGAATTAAAATTAATGGAGCCGGTAAATTTACATTTATGCCCTTATGTGAATTTATGCATGTTCTTGAGTGAATGTGTGGATTGGTCGATTTTGCCCTTAAGCCCTGTGTAGTTTTGGTTTATTTATTTTATGGGTTGTAATTAAATGGGCCTGATTGGTGCCCTTGCTTGCGCAAACAAATGTAATAGAATAGGACCATTTATTTTTACAAGCTAGGCTTAGATTAGGCTTGGAGCCAAGAAGACCTCATGAAGACTTGGAGATCCGCATGGAGGCCCATTTACCTTGGAGGACATGGAGGCCCAATTCATTACATGGAGGCCCAATCAAGCTGGATATTACAAGAAGGCCCATGATTTATGGGTTTTTAAAATTGTAATAGTTAGGACATTTAATTTCCACCCTAGACTGACCAATTGATTTATCACTTGGCTCGTGATGAATCGCATAGGATGGACAATCGATCAATCATATCCTGCTAGGTGATGTATTACTATTATTCTTTGATGTATGTTATGCATGCTTAGAATAGATCACGTAAACAAGATAAGCATAATCTGATGAGACCTCGCACAAGAAAACTTAAAACCTCCAATTGAACATTAAAATTCAATTAGAATATTAAATCAAATAACGGGCGCATATGAATGGAGTCTATGGTCCGAGCCTATCCAATTACTAGGTCTTAGGCATATTGTACGAATATATCTCGATGTCTCACGAGTCGTGGGTCGAGCTATAGGAAGATGATATGTCTATTGCCTCGATGCACGAGTTTTAGTGCCAAGGGAGGGGATAGCAAGGTTTTAGGCGCTGTCTCACGAGTCGTGGGGCGTCTAGGATTGAACTATTTCTCTTCACGAGTATTGGACATGATTTAACGCTAGTAAATATGGATGTCTCACGAGTCGTGGGTCCATATCGAAAAACGAGGCTAAATGAACTTAAGGGTTAGCTGCGATGGTTAACCGTCGACATAATCGACCACCAAGTGGATCAAATAGTATGGCCAACGAGTCGTGGGTACTAGGAGATTGCATTTGGGCCTTAAGCCCGCTAGGATATTTTAAATTCCCGAAACTTATGTGGGGGCATAAGATTTTGATTAAAATAGTGGGAGTAATTTACAAATAAAAACCATGTTTGTAAATTGTGCATTTTAAATTAATCTTTCGCGTATTTATTTCTTCTCTCGTCATTTTGTAGATATAATGTCTAAGAATCCGATTTCCATCATACTTGAACAAAACAAATTAACTGGACCAAACTTCCATGACTGGGTCAGGAACCTTAAGATCATTCTCGCTTCTGAAAAGCGAGGTTTTGTCCTTGATGGGCCCCCTCCCGAACTTGCTAAGGATGCCGATGATACTGAGAAAGAAGCCGTGGATTTATGGCTTGACGATGACTTGCAGTCACGTTGTCTCATGTTGGCATCCATGTCGAATGAGCTTCAAAAGCAGCACGAGCATATTAAGTCTTCTTTTGAAATCTACACACACCTGAATGGTCTATTTGGGGTGCAAAGTAGATACAAGAGGTATGAAACTACTAAGACTTTGCAACAAACGAGGATGGCTGAAGGTGCTGATGTTCGATCTCACTGCATCAAGATGATTGGGCTTATTGAAAAGCTTGGTCATCTTGACGTAAAGATGGACAAAACCTACTGCCAGGATATAATCCTCCAGTCGTTGCCAAGATCATTCGAGCAATTCGTAGTGAACTACAACATACACAAGATGGATGTTGAACTTCACGAGTTGGCTAATATGCTCGCCACTGCCGAGGCTTCCATGAAAAGAGAGAAGCCAGTGATGGTAGCTACCTCGACCCAATCCAAGTCCAAAAGGACAAAGAAAGGGAAGGGGAAAGGAAATGCTTTTTCAAGCAAAGGCAAAGCACCATCTGGGCCCACAGGGAAGGGAAAGAAGCGTAAAGCTTCGTCTGGTGAACAGAAATGTTTCTACTGCAAGAAACCTGGACACTGGAATAGGAACTGCAAAGAGTTCTTGGAAAGCTCGAAAGGTATATTCCTTGTTGAAGTTAATTTATCAATTAACTGTGCATCATGGGTGCTAAACACTGCTTGTGGTTCTCATCTTTGTAATGATTTACAGGTGATGGGAGCAACAAGGCCACTTAGGCCAGGGGATTGGATCCTAAGATTTGGCAATGGAGCTAGAGCTGCTGCCGAGGCCATAGGCGAAGTGGAGTTAGATTTAGGTGGTAATAAATTAGTCCTTAGGAACGTTCTTTATGTACCTGGTTTGGTGAAAAACATTATTTCTATTCCTGTTTTGGATAATGAAGGTTTTAATTTTACGATTAATAAAGGTTCATTTTCGTTATTCATGAATGATAATATGTTTTTCACTGGTACATTAAAAGATGGACTATATACCATTGAACCACCTAAGTTAGTGATGCATGTACAACAAAACAAAAGGAAACAAGATAATGAAATATCTGCCCAATTATGGCACGCTAGACTTGGACATATATCTAAGTCAAGGATTCAAAAGTTAGCATCATCTGGCGCGATTGAGATCAATCGCATTGATGAAATGCCAACATGTGAACCATGTTTAAAGGGTAAAATGGCTAAGTTGCCATTTAAAGGAAACCCTGAGCGAGCCAAGCAAACATTGGACTTGATACATACTGACGTATGTGGACCACTAAGAAAAAGCGCCCGAGGTGGCTATGACTACTTCATCACTTTCACTGACGACTTTAGTCGTTATGGATATGTGTTCTTGTTGAAACACAAGTCTGAAGCCTTTGAGCGATTCAAAGAATTCAAGATGGAAGTAGAGAATCAACTTGGTCATACGATAAAGGCTCTTCGTTCTGACCGAGGTTGAGAATTTCTTAGTAACGAATTTCTGAATTATCTTGTAGAGCATGGAATACTATCACAGTGGACTCCTCCTGCAACACCCCAATTAAATGGAGTAGCAGAGAGAAGGAATTGAACCTTGATGGACATGGTTCGATCGATGATGAGTGCCACTGACCTACCTCTTTCATTTTGGGGACATGCCCTCCTCACGGCAACGAAGATACTAAACATAGTACCTTCTAAATCCGTAGAAAAGACACCATACGAATTATGGTTTGGCAAGGCACCCTCATACGCATTCATGCGCATATGGGGATCTCCCGCTTACGTTAAAAAGTTAGTGGGAGATAAATTGGAAACTAAATCCACTTTGTGCAAATTCGTGGGGTATCCAGAAAACTCAATAGGATACGAGTTCTACGATCCTACAAGACAAACTACGTTTGTCTCAAGGAACGCTCACTTCTTGGAGAAGGATTTCTTGGTGGACAAGAAAGAAAATAACGTAGAACTAGATGAGGTCACTGAAGCTAAAAAGGCCTTAGAGGTCGATCGAGCTGACCCATCGCCACATACAGTGGGAGAACATGAGCATGAAAGTGCACCAGAAAGTACACCAATACTTCGTAGGTCAGAAAGACAACGTAGAGAACCCGAGAGGTACTACGGTCTGCTGCATGAGACAGGACAGTCTCTAACCGACCCAAGGACTTACGAAGAGGCTATGCTAGACATAGACTCGGGAAAGTGGCGCGAAGCCATGGAATCCGAACTGGACTTCATGCACTCAAACAAGGTCTGGGCCTTGGTAGATCCACCAGTGGGAGTGGCTCCCGTGGGTTGCAAGTGGATCTATAAGCGAAAGCTTGGAGTGAACGGAGAGGTAATAACTTACAAGGCGCGACTAGTGGCAAAATGATACACTCAAAGGCCAGGTATCGACTTTGAGGAGACCTTCTCGCCCGTCGCAATGCCTAAATCCATTCGGATCTTGCTGGCCATAGCTGCGTGGTATAACTACGAGATATGGCAGATGGATGTAAAGACTGCCTTTCTCAATGGGGACATTGATAAGGAGATCTACATGGAGCAACCAAAAGGAT
The DNA here is from genome assembly GCA_003313485.2 of Penstemon barbatus. NCBI lineage: Eukaryota > Viridiplantae > Streptophyta > Magnoliopsida > Lamiales > Plantaginaceae > Penstemon > Penstemon barbatus. Next base: position 48,655,265 of record CM064884.1, on the reverse strand, counting down.
ATGCATCCAAAGGAGATGAACACAAGGTGTGCAAACTCCAGAGGTCCATTTATGGACTGAAGCAAGCTTCCCGAAGTTGGAACATTCGTTTCGATGAGACAATCCAAACTTTTGGATTCATCAAAAACATGTTCAAACCTTGCGTGTACATAAAGATCAGTGGGAGTACAGTTGAATTTTTGGTGTTTTACGTTGACGACATTCTTCTCATTGGAAACAATGTGAAAGTGTTGTCTGAAACTAAAGCATGGTTATCTACACAATTCTCAATGAAGGATATGGGAGAAGCATCCTTTGTACTAGGTATAAGGATCTACCGAGATAGATCAAAAGGACTGCTGGGCCTCTCCCAATCCCAGTACATAGATAAAATCTTGAAAAGATTTAGTATGGAAGAATCCAAGAGAGGATTGCTTCCAATGAGACATGGGATTGCACTCTCTAAGTCTATGGCCCCAAAGACACCTGAAGAGAGAAGCAATATGTCTCGAGTACCATATGCATCCGCGATAGGAAGCATAATGTATGGTATGTTATGTACTAGACCAGACGTAGCGTACGCTCTTAGCGTAACAAGTCGCTACCAGTCTGATCCAGGTTAGCAGCACTGGATAGCCGTAAAGGCAATTCTGAAGTACCTGAGAAGGACTAAGGAATTGTTCTTGGTATACGGTGGAGGAGAATTGAAATTGGAAGGATATATAGACTCGAGCTTTCAATGTGATGTAGACGACTTCAAGTTGACATCAGGATACGTTTTCTGCCTCAATGGTGGTGCGGTTAGCTGGAAGAGCTCCAAGCAGAAACAACCGCGGATTCAACCACCGAAGCAGAATACATTGCCGCGAGTGATGCAGCAAAGGAAGGTGTTTGGATGAGGAACTTCATCCAGGAATTGGATGTGATACCTAGCATCGCTGAGCCCATTACTATCTTCTGTGATAACAATGGGGCAATAGCGCAAGCAAAGGAGCCGAGATCTCATCAGAAATCCAAGCACGTACAAGACGATACCACGTGATAAGAGATATCATTGGTAGAGGAGACATTAAGATGGAACGTGTCGACTCAGAAGATAATACGGCGGACCCGCTAACGAAGCCTCTGCCTCAAAAGGCATTTGAGAAAACATGGGACTCAAGAACATAAAAGACTGGCTTTAGGACAAGTGGGAGATTGATAGAAATAGTGTCCTGCAAGCCAGCTGTATGGCTAGCATTTATTGTAATAAATGAGGAACTATTCAATTTAGATTAATAAATGCACTTTATTAAATGGTCAACTTTATCTTATGTAATAATTATCTACGCATAAGGATAGAAGTCCTTAGATCACAGGGCTATGGGACAACCCGTGGACTGATCTCAAGGCCGTGATCTAGAACATATTCAAGAGTCGTAGAATCCAATCGAGATAGGACATCGTTGGATTCGGTTAGACTCTCACTGTTGTGTATACTCCGATGAACTGGAGGACGCTGGGGTCCACGAGCGTGACTGGGATAGTCGATACACATAAGTGGGTGGCTTGCTGGGATGGCAAGCGCACTGAATACCCCAATTAGGAAATAACTCACCATGGAAGCGGTAGTCGCATATCGGGGTTGAAGTTATTCCAATTTATAATAGTATACGAGGAACGATCCCTAACTACTTGAGATGATAGGGTTTATCTGGTGCGAGAACGTCTATGCTTTGATATGAGTTCCGACTGACTGGGGATCGCCAGAAAGTCTCTGTGGACTCATGTTGGGTATAGAGGAACTCGTATGCAGATTCATATCATCAACAAAGGATCCATTGACCCGACTTGATAGGTTGGGAAATTCTCCTATGGATTTCTGTGAGAAATTAATTCTGGTAAAATCCTTGGCCAAGGTATCTGACGACTTTATGTAAGTAGCTCATAAAGATTAAGTCAAAGAGAATTTATTTCGAGACCAGAGTACATAAGGTCAAGACAAAAGAAAAGGGAATCCGATGAAAGACCATACCCTTAAGTCTCGACTGGGAGATTGATCGATGGAGAGATTATGTCGTATATGGAAATTATAAATGATAAAAGGTTCACTGAATTAATTCACCAGTGATTGGGCTCCATGGGCTTGTGGCTGGACATCGACCGTGGAGTGTGGGAGAATTCCCAAATTGGCAGGGGTGCTAATTTTGGAATGATCAATCGACAGAGTGTTCGATTGATTTAGAGTAAGTCTTACTCGAATAATTAAATAATATTTAATTATAA
>CM064884.1:48586664-48653008 GCA_003313485.2 Penstemon barbatus | reverse complement strand
GCAGTACATAGATAAAATCTTGAAAAGATTTAGTATGGAAGAATCCAAGAGAGGATTGCTTCCAATGAGACATGGGATTGCACTCTCTAAGTCTATGGCCCCAAAGACACCTGAAGAGAGAAGCAATATGTCTCGAGTACCATATGCATCCGCGATAGGAAGCATAATGTATGGTATGTTATGTACTAGACCAGACGTAGCGTACGCTCTTAGCGTAACAAGTCGCTACCAGTCTGATCCAGGTTAGCAGCACTGGATAGCCGTAAAGGCAATTCTGAAGTACCTGAGAAGGACTAAGGAATTGTTCTTGGTATACGGTGGAGGAGAATTGAAATTGGAAGGATATATAGACTCGAGCTTTCAATGTGATGTAGACGACTTCAAGTTGACATCAGGATACGTGTTCTGCCTCAATGGTGGTGCGGTTAGCTGGAAGAGCTCCAAGCAAGAAACAACCACGGATTCAACCACCGAAGCAGAATACATTGCTGCAAGTGATGCAGCAAAGGAAGGTGTTTGGATGAGGAACTTTATCCAGGAATTTGATGTGATACCTAGCATCGCTGAGCCCGTTACTATCTTCTGTGATAACAATGGGGCAATAGCGCAAGCAAAGGAGCCGAGATGTCATCAGAAATCCAAGCACGTACAAAGATGATACCATGTGATAAGAGATATCATTAGTAGAGGAGACACTAAGATGGAACGTGTCGACTCAGAAGATAATACGGCGGACCCGCTAACGAAGCCTCTGCCTCAAAAGGCATTTGAGAAACATCTGACATAAAAGACTGGCTTTAGGACAAGTGGGAGATTGATAGAAATAGTGTCCTGCAAGCCAGCTGTATGGCTAGTATTTATTGTAATAAATGCGGAACTATTCAATTTCGATTAATAAATGCACTTTATTAAATGGTCAACTTTATCTTATGTAATAATTATCTACGCATAAGGATAGAAGTCCTTAGATCACAGGGCTATGGGACAACCCGTGGACTGATCTCCAAGGCCGTGATCTAGAACATATTCAAGAGTCGTAGAATCCAATTGAGATAAGACATCATTGGATTCGGTTAGACTCTCACTGTTGTGTATACTCCGATGAACTGGAGGACGCTGGGGGTCCACGAGCGTGACTGGGATAGTCGATACACATAAGTGGGTGGCTTGCTGGGATGGCAAGAACACTGAATACCCCAATTAGGAAATAACTCACCATGGAAGCGGTAGTCGCATATCGGGGTTGAAGTTATTCCAAATTTATAATAGTATACGAGGAACGATCCCTAACTACTTGAGGTGATAGGGTTTATCTGGTGCGAGAACGTCTATGCTTTGATATGAGTTCCGACTGACTGGGGATCGCCAGAAAGTCTCTGTGGATTCATATTGGGTATAGAGGAACTCGTATGCAGATTCATATCATCAACAAAGGATCCATTTACCCGACTTGATAGGTTGGGAACTTCTCCTATGAATTTCTGTGAGAAATTAATTCTGGTAAAATCCTTGGCCAAGGTATCTGACGACTTTATGTAAGTAGCTCATAAAGATTAAGTCAAAGAGAATTTATTTCGAGATCAGAGTACATAAGGTCAAGACAAAAGAAAAGGGAATCCGATGAAAGACCATACCCTTAAGTCTCGACTGGGAGATTGATCGATGGAGAGATTATGTCGTATATGGAAATTATAAATGATAAAAGGTTCACTGAATTAATTCACCAGTGATTGGGCTCCATGGGCTTGTGGCTGGACATCGACCGTGGAGTGTGGGAGAATTCCCAAATTGGCAGGGGTGCTAATTTTGGAATGATCAATCGACAGAGTGTTCGATTGATTTAGAGTAAGTCTTACTCGAATAATTAAATAATATTTAATTATAACCCACGGCCAATTATGTGGTGAACCTACGGGGGCATACACAATACACATGAAACGAAAGCGAGGAAATAAGAACGACTGAGTCGACTGGGTCGACTGGGTGAAAAATCGACTGGGTCGATTATATTGGGTGGGTCGACTGGGTCGACCCAATTGGAACAAATTGGGATCCAATTGGAATTGGATCAGGATCATAAATTAAATTGGAATTTAATTTGTGGATTAATTAATTAAGTTGGATTTAATTAATTAGAAGGGATTTTAATTAAATGGGCTTAGAGTCTGATTTAATTAAATAGGAGATCAAGTTAATTAATTGGGCTATTTAATTGGAAGATTAAATTAGGCCTGGTCAAATTAAGTAACTGGGCCATGAATTAATTAGAAGACTAGGTCTACTAATTAAAGAGGGCCATGGCCCATGTAGGAGAGAAGAGCCCTAGTCCTAATAGGACTAGGTTAGGGAGATAACTATAAGTAGCCTTCTTGTAGTTATTTTTCACAGAACTCCATATGCAAAATTGAGCAAGAGCAAAAAATTTATCTCCCTCTCCCTAGCCAAAGTCGACCGAACCCTTCTTCCACTTGGAAGAATTTTTCGTTTTCGTGTTTTGTTCCAAATCGTTCCTAATTCCTAGTCTATAATATATCTTGTGTTCTAGCTGATCAAGTTATATTATTATTTTCGTGATATTGTGGTGTATCAACTCGTAGGGGCGCAACACGTGGGGCGCTCCTGAGAAGCTTGGATCGATTTCTGCTGGAGAGGAATTCAGAGCTCGTTTTGCTAGCCAAGGATTTGCAAGGAGATAGGTATAACGTGAAAACTTATACTATCGTTTTATTTATATTCATATATATACAACTAGAGAATATCCTGGCAAGATTCCTTAAGAGGTCCTAAAAGTTTTATATTCCGCTGTGCCTAGGGCTGTTTATCTTACCAAATCCCAACAGGATTTTCAGCAGCAACCAGTGCAGCTGTGGGACTTGAAGTTGAGGTTTCTTCAACACCCATTCTTGGCAGTTTATACTCATACGCCTTGAGTACGGAGAACAGCTCTGTAAGAGAAATCTTCCCCGGATCTCTTGATTCTTCCATGGCTGTCACCTTCATGTTGAACTTGGGAGGCAGGGCCTTCAGTACTCTGACGGTGATCTCCTTGTCAGTGAAGGTCTTTCCCAGCTTTAGAACTTCATTCAATGTTCTGGTGAACCTGGTATCCATCTGATCAATGGTCTCTCCAGACTTCATTTTGAAGTTGTCCAACTTTTCAAGAGCAACACTTAGCTGATGCTCCTTAATGGCGTCGTTTCCTTCGCTCATATCTCTGACTTTGTCCCACATCTCCTTTGCAGTTTTGCAATGTTTGACTTTATCAAACCGATCATTGTCCAGGGCTTTGGTCATGATGAAACGGCCAACTTTGTCCAGATTGAACAGCTTTATTTCTTCGGCTGTCATCTCTGTCAGATCTTGTTCCACCACTAGTTCAGCTTCGTCAACTATTATAGTCTTGGTGAATTTGAATGGACATTTGATGATACATGTGTACATGTTATCATTATAAGCAGCCAGGAAAATCTCCATTCTGATTTTCCAGTCTTCGAATGACATACCAGCAATGTGGGGAACATGGCTGATACAGTCCATTTTTCAAAAAGTTTTAATTTTTCAAAAAGATGCCCCTTTGAAAAGTTTTGAAAACCTTTGAAAAACACTTGGATCAAGCTCGTTGATCAGGCAGCTGATTCTGATGAACCACCTGCTCTGATACCACTTGTTGGTCCCAAGTGGTCAGATGAGGTTTAGAGGGGGGGGTGAATAAACCTCTTTAAAATTTTCTTCCAATTTTAACTTTAAAACTTTTCTCTAACAGTGAGCAGACTAAGCTGATCAGAGTAATAAGTTACAAGTCTGTTCGCGAACAAATCTTTGAACAGGTTTGATGACCACTCTTCTGATAATTACTTAGCTGATTTTGTTAAAATCAGTTTTATACTTAGAGTACTTGCAGCGGATTTTCAAAGTGTTTTTCACAAGTATTCTCAGCAGTTTGAAAAATGTTTCCCCAGTTTTATAAACTCCTTTTAAATTATTTTCAAACAGTTAAGTAAAGTGTTTTATGCAATCTTGAAATATGCAAGTAAAAATGCAAATAAAAACACAAGTAATTTTTATAGTGGTTATATGGATGTAAATATCCTTTAATCCACTCGTCCAAGTCACAAAGATCTTGGGTTATACTAGAAACACAATGTAACCAGTACACTCTGCTTACGCCAATCAACAAATGAACAGGCCGTAAGTGCGCAGTAAGAAATCACTAAGAAATCCTACTCTCTGAAGTAATATCACTCACTAAGATGGATATCTACTTCTCACAACACTCAGTTTTACAAAATCACTCAGAAGATGTATTTAGCTTTGTTCTTCAACTTCGCTTTTCGTCAACAAATGACTAAGCTGATGAGTGAGCTGTTCTTGAGACTTAAAGAGTTCTGCTTCGAAAATTCTCTCAGAGATTGTGTTGTTTTTTTTTTCTTCGTCTCTTTCAGCTATTTATACTTGAGGTTTGAAAAATGTCCGTTGACGAGAGACAAGATGCAAATTCCTCGAGTACTGGTCCTTAAAATCCGCGAACGGCTCTTTTGTAGTCTGTCCGTACTGTCAACAGTACTATTCTGCAGGCAACATTAAATGCAGCATTAAATGCACCCAGCTGATGCGAAGCGTTTCTTCAATCATTTGTCTTTAATAACCTTGTACTTCAGCATTTATTACTCCCAGGGGCATTTATTACCGTTGGGAAGACTTAATGATCCTTTCCACTTGGCTGACGAAAGTGCAAGTCTGATGGCGAGCTAGGCTGATCTCAAACTTGAACAAATTTGATTTGAGTCGGCTGATCTTCATCAGTCTGATAACTTTCCTTCAGCAGACCAAAAGTCTTGGACCTTGATTTTGACTCTTCTGATGTCTTCTTTACTTAGTCAAAATTCCTTCAAAAGGGGCCATCAGCTAAGTTGATTTATACTTAGCCAATTTGAAGTTTTGGAATCCTTCAAAACCTCCCTTATAAAATTGTCTTCAGTGCCTTCATCTTCATCCTTATCCAACAACATCTGTTAACAAGCTGAGTCGAGAAAAACATGCATACATTCAAATTCTTAGTGATTTTTGTATAAGAGAGAGTTGTGAGAAGTAGTTTTCCATCTTAGTGAGTGAAAATACTTCAGAGTATAGGTTTCTGTATGATTTCCTATAGTAAACTTGTGGCTTTATCATTTATTGTAAAAGCGCAAGAAGAGTGTACTATCTACTAAGTGTTTATAGTATAACCTAAATCTTCGTGATTTAGAAGAGTGACCTAAAGATATTTTTGTCTCCATAACCACTATAAAAATTCTTTGTGTTTGATTACTTGCATTTTTACTTGCATATTTTGAAAACCATACAAACACTTTGAACAGACTAAAAGATATCAAAAGGAGTTTTAAGCTGGGGATACAAAATTTTAAGTAAGAAAAAAACTTGTTTGAAAAACACTTAACAAATTTGCTGCATACAAGTTTCAAACTCTAATTCAAATTGAAACAGATAAGTAAATCAGACGAGTGTCCAACTCTGCTGTTTAAGCTAAGTGCACGATCAGTAAAGTAGTCTCACAAGTTTCGATCAACTTACTCTGCTAATAAGAAAAGTTAGAGAAATTTTAAAAGGTACAGAGGTCTATTCACCCCTTCCCTCTAGACCTCATCTGACCATTTGGGACCAACAAGTGGTATAAGAGCAGGTGGTTCATCTGAATCATTTGCCTGAGCAACAAGCTTGATCCAAATTGTGTTTTTCAAAAGTTTTCAAAAAGAGCATTTTTTGAAAAATAAAATATTTTGAAAATGTATTGTATCAACCATGTTCCCCACATTGGTTGTATGAGTTATGAGGACTGGAAGATCCACATGGAAATTGGTTGTATGAGTTATGTAGCATAGTAAGGTGGAAATTGAGGTGCATGATATAGTGGTGGATATGCAGCAGGTTGCACATAATATGATGACTCATTTCCATACCAAGCATTTTCATTTTTCTTGTGTTTATGCTTCTCTGGCTTGCCTTTCACTTGCTCATTAACAAACGACTTAGTTTGATTTACTAGTCTGATTGATTTTACTCTTATCAGCAGACTTCCTATGACTGTGCTGTTTAGCTTTACCAGTCTGTTTTTCTAACTTAGGCTCTTTGCTCATTTTTGCCTTAGGAGCTTTCTTCACCTTTAACTCTTTCTCAGATGAAGCAGATTTAGTAGTCTGAACATACAAGATGACCTTGTTGGGATTTGGTAAGATAAATAGCCCTAGGCACAGCGAAATTTAATAATTTTAGGACCTCTTATAGAATCTTGCCAGGATACTATTATAGGTATATATATATATATATATATATATATATATATATGAATATTAATTTAACGACAGTATAAACAGTTTACACGTTATACCTGTCTCCTTGCAAATCCTAGTTGGCAGATGAAGTCAAGTTTCTCCCTCTCTTGATCGATCATTTGCCCTGCAGTAGCGCCCCACGTGTTGCACCTCTATGTGTTGATACACCATAATTACACGAAATATAATATACCCTGATCGGCTAGAACACAGGATATATTAAGATCTGGGTCAAGGAAACGAAATTGGAACAAAAACAAAAATCGAAAAATTCTTCCAAGGAAGAATAGGGTTCGGCCGATTTGTGTTTGGGAGAGAGGGAGAGTGTTTTTCTTGACTTGGCTTTTTGGCTCTTAAAGTTGTGTGTGAGATATGACATCAAGTCCCCTATTTATAGGTATCTCATTAACAAAATCCTCCTAGGACTAGGACTCCAAGTCTCCTACATGGGTCATGGCCCTTTTAATTAGAAGACTAAGTCTTCCTAATTAATTCATGGTCCAGTTAATTAATTTGACCAGGCTTTATTTAATCCCCCAATCAAACAGCCCAATTAATTAACAACTCTCCCAATTAATTAAATAAGACTCAAAGTCTATTTAATTAAATCTTTCTATAATTAATTAAATACAACTTAATTAATTAACATAAAAATTAAATTCCAATTTAATTTATAATCTTGATCCAATTCCAATCAGATCCAATTTGTTCCAATTGGGTCGACTCAGTCGACCCAGTCACTAATCGAACCAGTCGATTTTTCAGTCCCAGTCGGCCCAGTTGTTTCCTTTTTCCTTCGCTTTCGCTTCATGTGTATTGTGTATACCCCCATAGGTTCACCACATAATTGGCCGTGAGTTATAATTAAATATTAATTCAATTATTCAAGCATTAAATACTTTTAAATCAGTCGAACACTCTGTCGACTGACCATTCCAAAATTAGCACCCCTGCCAATCTAGGAATTCTCCCACACTCCACGGTCGATGTTTGGCCACAAGCCCATGGAGCCCAATCACTGGTGAATTAATTCAGTGAACCTTTTATCTTTTACAATTACCATATACGCCATAATCTCTCCATAGATCAATCTCCCAGTCGAGACTTAAGGGTATGGTCTTTCATCGGTTCCCCTTTTCCTTTTGTCTTGAACTTATGCATTCTGGTCTCGGAATAATTCTCTTTGACTTAATCTTTATGAGCTACTTACATAAAACCGTCAGATACCTCGGCCGATGATTTTACCAGAATTAATTTCTCACCGAAATCCATAGGAGAATTTCCCAACCTATCAAGTCGGGTCAATGGATCCTTTGTTGATTATATGAACCTGCATACGAGTTCCTCTATACCCAACATGAGTCCAAAGAGACCTTCTGGTAATCTCCAGTCAGTCGGAACTCACATCAAAGTATAGACGTTCTCGCACCAGATAGACCCTATCACCTCAAGTATTTAGGGATCGTTCCTCGTATACTATTGTAAATTGAAATAACTTCATCCCCGATATGCGACTACCTCTTCTATGGTGAATTATTTCCTAATTGGGGTATTCAGTGCACTTGTCATCCCAACAAGCCACCCACTTATGTGTATTGACTATCCAGTCACGCTCGTGGACCCCAGCGTTCTCCAGTTCATCGGAGTATACACAATAGTGAGAATCTAATCGAATCCAACGATGTCCTATCTCGATTGGATTCTGCGACTCTTGAATATGTTCTAGATCGCGGCTTTGGAGATCAGTCCACGGGTTGTCCCATAGCCCTGTGATCTAAGAACTTCTATCCTTATGCGTAGATAAATATTACATAAGATAAAGTTGACCATATAATAATAAAATGCATTTATTAATCCAATTGAATGGTCCTTTCAATTAAATGCAGCCAAAATAGTTGGCTTGCAGAACACTATTCTATCAATCTACCACTTGTACTAAAGCCAACTTTTCATTCTTCTGATTCCCATCTTAGACAGATGTTTTCGGATACCTTTGAGGTAATGGCTTAGATAGCGGGTCCGTTATATTATCCTTTGAAGTGACACGTTCCATGTTTATGTCTCCTCTACCAATGATATAACATATCAAATGGTATCGTCTTAGTACGTGCTTGGATTCTGATGAGATCTCGACTCCTTCGCTTGCGAGATAGCTCCATTATTATCACAGAATATAGTAATGGCTCGACAATGCTAGGTATCACATCCAATTCCTGGATGAAGTTTTTCATCCAAACACCTTCCTTTGCTGCTTCACACGCGGCAATGTATTTTGTTTCGGTGGTTGAATCTGTGGTAGTGTCTTGCTTGGAGCTCTTCCAGCTTACCGCACCACTATTGAGGCAGAACACGTATCCAGATGTCGACTTGGCGTCGTCTACATCACATTGGAAGCTAGAATCAGTATAGCCTTCCAATTTCAATTCTCCTCCACCGTATACCAAGAACAATTCCTTAGTCCTTCTCAGGTACTTCAGAATTGCCTTTACGGCTATCCAGTGCTGCTCACCTGGATCAGACTGGTAGCGACTTGTAACGCTTAAAGCGTATGCCACGTCTGGTCTCGTACATAACATACCATACATTATGCTTCCTATAGCGGATGCATATGGTACTTGAGACATTGCTTCTCTCTTCAGGTGTCTTTGGGGCCAGAGACTTAGATAGTGCAATTCTATGTCTCATTGGAGGCATTCCTCTCTTGGATTCTTCCATTTTAAATCTCTTCAAGATTTTAGCTATGTACTGCGATTGGGAGAGGCCCAGCAGTCCTTTTGATCTATCTCGGTAGATCCTTATACCAAGTACAAATGATGCTTCTCCCAAATCCTTCATTGAGAATTGTGTAGATAAACATTCTTTAGTTTCGGACAACACTTTCACATTGTTTCCAATGAGAAGAATGTCATAAACGTAAAGCACAAAAAATTCAACTGTACTCCCACTGATCTTCTTGTACATGCATGGTTCGAACATGTTTTTGATGAATCCATAAGTTTGGATTGTTTCATTGAAACGGATGTTCCAACTTCGGGAAGCTTGCTTCAGTCCATAAATGGACCTTTGGAGTTTGAACACCTTGTGTTCATCTCCTTTGGATGCATATCCTTTTGGTTGCTCCATGTAGATCTCCTTGTCAATGTCCCCATTGAGAAAGACTGTCTTTACATCCATCTATCATATCTCGTAGTTAGACCACGCAGCTATGGCCAGCAAGATTCAAATGGATTTAGGCATTGCGATGGGCGAGAAGGTCTCCTCAAAGTCGATGCCTGGACTTTGAGTGTATCCTTTTGCCACTAGTCGCGCCTTGTAGGTCATTACCTCTCCGTTCACTCCAAGCTTTCGCTTATAGATCCACTTGCAACCAACGGGAGTCACTCCCACTGGTGGATCTACCAAGGCCCAGACCTTGTTTGAGTGCATGGAGTCCAATTCGGATTCCATGGCTTCGCGCCACTTTCCCGAGTCTATGTCTAGCATAGCCTCCTCGTAAGTCCTTGGGTTGGTTAGAGACTGTCCAGTCTCGTGCAGTAGACCGTAGTACCTCTTGGGTTCTCTACGTTGTCTTTCTGACCTACGAAGTATCGGTGTACTCTCTGGTGCACTTTCATGATCTTGTTCTCCCACTGCCTGTGGTGATGGGTCAGCTCGATCGACCTCTTCGGCCTATTCAGCTTCAGTGACCTCATCTAGTTCTACGTTGTGTTCTTTCTTGTCCAGCAAGAAATCCTTCTCCAAGAAATGTGCGTTCCTTGAGACAAATGTAGTTTGTCTTGTAGGATCGTAGAACTCGTATCCTATTGAGTTTTCTGGACACCCCACGAATTGCATAAGATGGACTTTATGTTCAGCTTATCTCCCACTAGCTTATTCACATAAGCGGGAGGCCCCATATGCGCATGAATGCATATGAAGGTACAATACCAAAACTCATATCACTTGATCTGTTTTTGGAACTGGCTTCAGAGATACTTAGCATCTTCGATTTTCTCGATCAAGTTTTATTTGATTGAATAAGGAATTTTCATGTAAGACTTCTTAATGGACATTTACGTGTCCAGAATGCTCAACAACTGACAATGTTTTGAGCGAGTCTTACATTTCGAGAATCTAATTCTCTATTAGATAATCAATGGCTTATTTGTTGATGCATGTTTGATTTTGAATTGATCCAAATCTCTTACATGCTTTCATTGATTAGGCTCTTTTCTTTATTCCAAAAATAATTTGGAATTGTACATCACAACGTACTTTCACCCATGAGGGTACAAGACATATCATCTTCCTATAGCTCGACCCACGACTCTTGAGACATCGAGATATATTCGTACAATATGCCTAAGACCTAGTAATTGGATAGGCTCGGACCATAGACACCATTCATATGCGCCCGTTATTCGATTTAATATTCTAATTGATTTTTAAGTTCAATTGGAGGTTTTAAGTTTTCCTTGTGCGAGGTCTCATCAGATTATGCTTTATCTTGTTTACGTGATCTATTCTAAGCATGCAAGACATACATCAATGAACATAAGTAAACATACATCACCTAGCAGGATATGATTGATCGATTGCCCATCCTATGCGATCCATCACGAGCCTTGTGATGGATCAATTGGTCAGTCTAGGGTGGATATTAAATGTCCTAATTATTACAATTTTCAAACCCATACATCATGGGCCTTCTTGTAATATCCTCTTTGATTGGGCCTCCATGTAATGAATTGGGCCTCCATGTGGATCTCTAAGTCTTCATGAGGTCTTCTCGGCTCCAAGCCTAATCTAAGTCTAACTTATAAAAAAATAAATGGTCCTATTCTATTACATTCGTTTCCGCAAGCAAGGGCACCAATCAGGCCCATTTAATTACAACCCATAAAATAAATAAACCAAAAACTACACAGGGCTTAAGGGCAAAATCGACCAATCCACATATTCACTCAAGAACATGTATAAATTAACATAAGGGCATAAATGTAAATTTACCGGTTGTTTTAATTTTAATTCACAAAAATTATCCAAGTTAATTTAATTTTGAATTAACAATTAATCTCCAAGATTAATTAACTCTTACTTGAGTTCTAAGTAATTTACAACTCTTATCTTGATAAAGTTGGTTAATTAAGATAGTTACAAATCTTCCAAGATTACTATCTTATCCAAAACTCCAAGTTTCCCAATTTTACAAATCTCCAAGATTCTCAAGATAATCCTATTTTGAATAGATTAGTTAACTAAGGTAGTGTCCAAATCCACCAAGATTTCTACCTTATCCAAAACTCCAAGTTTCCTAATTTAATAAGATCTCTAAGATCTTTAATCTTGGTTACTTACTAGAAGAGATTAATTTTAATTAAATCTCTTATCACAATTGAAACTATAAGTTTCCTTGATTAATAAGATCTCTAAGATCTTTAATCTTGGTAACTAACTAGAAGATATTAATTCTAATTAAATGTCTTATCACAAATGAAACTCTAAGTTTCCTTGTTAATTAGATCTCTAAGATCAATCCAAGATTCAACAAGATTCCATAACAACCAAATCTCCAAGATTTTCAGATTTATCAAAATAGGCAGAATTAGAGTCCAACCGAAAATCAGCCAATATGTGACCAATCGAGGATTGCCACGTGGCCAACACACGCGATCACAAAGTCCGCGCGTGGGCTGTCTGTGGCAGTTAAAGAACTAGCCATACATAAATCAAACATATGATTTAAAACACATAATTTGCAAATTCATATATATACAAAGCCTAGAGTTGCCTCTCATATCACTGTTGGGATTCGGTAAGATAAACAGCCCTAGGCACAGCGGAATTTAATAATTTTAGGACCTCTTACAAAATCTTGCCAGGATACTACTCTAGGTGTATATATATATGAATATTAATTAAACGACAGTATAAACAGTTTACACGTTATACCTGTCTCCTTGCAAATCCTAGTTGGCATATGAAGTCAAGTTTCTCCCTCGGTTGGTCGATCCTTTGCCCTGCAGTAGCGCCCCACGTGTTGCGCCTCTATGGGTTGATACACCACAATTACACGAAATATAATATACCCTGATCGGCTAGAACACAACATATATTAAGATCTGGGTCAAGAAAACGAACATGGAACCAAAAAAAAATCGAAAAATTCTTCCAAGGAAGAACAGGGTTCGGCCGATTTGTGTTTGGGAGAGATGGAGAGTGTTTTTCTTGACCTGGCTTTTTGGCTCTTAAAGTTGTGTGTGAGATATGACATCAAGTCCCCTATTTATAGGTATCTCATTAACCTAATCCTCCTAGGACTAGGACTCCAAGTCTCCTACATGGGCCATGGCCCTTTTAATTAGAAGACTAAGTCTTCCTAATTAATTCATGGTCTAGTTAATTAATTTGACCAGACTTTATTTAATCTCCCAATCAAACAACTCAATTAATTAACAACTCTCCCAATTAATTAAATAAGACTCCAAGTCTATTTAATTAAATCTTTCTATAATTAATTAAATCCAACTTAATTAATTAACATACAAATTAAATTCCAATTAATTTAATTTATAATCTTGATCCAATTCCAATTGGATCCAATTTGTTCCAATCGACCCAGTCGATTCGGTTGACCCAGTTGTTTCCTTTTTCCTTCGCTTTCGCTTCATGTGTATTGTGTATGCCCTTATAGGTTCACCACATAATTGGCCGTGGGTTATAATTAAATATTAATTTAATTATTCAAGCATTAAATACTTTTAAATCAGTCGAACACTCTGTCGACTGTCCATTCCAAAATTAGCACCCCTTCCAATTTAGGAATTCTCCCACACTCCACGGTCGATGTCTGGCCATAAGCCCATGGAGCCAAATCACTGGTGAATTAATTCAGTGAACCTTTTATCATTTACAATTACCATATATGCCATAATCTCTCCATAGATCAATGGATCCTTTGTTGATGACAGAGACCTTCTGGTAATCTCCAGTCAGTCGGAACTCACATCAAAGTATAGACGTTCTCGCACCAGATAAACCCTATCACCTCAAGTATTTAGGGATCGTTCCTCGTATACTATTGTAAATTGGAATAAATTCATCCCGAATATGCGACTACCGCTTCCATGGTGACTTATTTCCTAATTAGGGTATTCAGTGCACTTGCCATCCCAACAAGCCACCCACTTATGTGTATCGACTATCCCAGTCACACTCGTGGACCCCAGCGTTCTCCAGTTCAACGGAGTATACACAATAGTGAGAGTCTAACCGAATCCAACGATATCCTATCTCGATTGGATTCTGCGACTCTTGAATATGTTCTAGATCACGGCCTTGGAGATTAGTCCACGGGTTGTCCCATAGCCCTGTGATCTAAGGACTTCTATCCTTATGCGTAGATAATTATTACATAAGATAAAGTTAACCATATAATAATAAAATGCATTTATTATTGTAATTTAATGGTCCTTTCAATTAAATGCAACCAAAATAGTTGGCTTGCATGACACTATTCTATCAGACCTTACTATTGTCAGCTGATATAAATTTTTCAGTATGGTTCACTTCTATCTTTTCCTGTTCTAAAGGCAGTTTCTGTTTACTAAGCGTGTTATCTAATGCAACATAAGACTTATCATGAGACACTATGAATTTCTCAAGTTCCATGATTTTACCCTTATAGACCTCATATTTAGCTTTCAGAGATTCATTCTCTTGCTCAAGCAGTTTATTCAGCTGATTCTTTTGGTTTTTCAACCTTAAGTTTCAGTGAACTATATTGCTCTTTCAGCAATGTCATGTCTTCCTTAAGCTTAGCAAATGCAGCAACAACACTTGTGTTATTCAAAATCATTTGCTCAAATGAACTGAACAATTCACTTTCAGATGGAGTTACCTCATCATCTGAGTCATCTGATTCTTGGCCATCAGACATAGTAGTGCAGGTTGCTCATCTTTAGTAGAGTCATCCTCTGATGTCTTTGAGTCTGAGTCTGATGAGTAGATAGAAGCTAGCTATTCAGCTTCATCCATCAACACCTTTCATTTTTTTATGTTTTCTCTCCTTTATGATTTTCTTTTCTTCCTCTGTATACTTCTCAGCTTTAGGATATGAGCAATCTCTAATGAAATGTCCCAATATCCTGCAATTGTAGCACATTAGTTTGGATGTATAAGAATCCTTACTATCATGAGAATTAGAAGCAGGGTTAGAAGTAGAAGCATTGTTATATTTGTTCTTCATTCTTCTCTAGTAAAACTTCTTGAAATTGTTCAACAGCAATGCAACGTCACCAGTAGAATACTCATTTTTATTGAGCAGTACGGTCTCCTCAGATGAGTCCATTTCTTTGTTTTTGTTTGCTAATCTTCTGGGATTTTCAGTAGCAACTAGAGCAGCTGTGGGACTAGAAATTGAGGTTTCTTCTATACCCATCCTTGGCAGTTTATACTTGTATGCCTTGAGTACAGAAAAGAATGAGATAGATATTGTTGGTCCCAAGTGGTCAGATGAGGTCTAGAGAGGGGGGGGGGTGTGAATAGACCTCTGAAAATTTTTAGACTTAAAAACTTTTCAGTCGTCAGTCAGCAGACTAAGCTTATAAAGAACAGTAAGTTGACAAAGCTGATCGTGAACGAATCTTGAACAACAGAGTGACCACTCTTCTTATACTTACTTAGCTGATTTCAGCAAAATCAGTTTTATCAAGAGTATACTTGCAGCGGATAATTTGAAAGTGTTTTTCACAAGTAGACTAAGTCTTTTAAAGATTTTATCCCCAGTTTAAAACTCCTTCAAAATCTTTAAAATTGATTCAAAGTGTTAACTTATGCAATTTTGAAATATGCAAGAAAACTTAATGCAAAAACAACACAAAGAATTTTTATAGTGGTTATATGGATAAAAATCCTTTAGTCCACTCTTTCAGATCACTTAGATTATGGGTTATACTATAAACACTAAGTTTACAATATTTCTCCACTTACACCTAAACAACAAATGAGAAGGCTGTAAGCTCACAATAGCAAATCACAAAGAATACCCATCCTCTGAAGTTAGATCACTCACAAAGATGGATCTACGCTCCGCACAACACTCAACTAACACAAATTCACTCAGAAAATGTTTTACTTCAACTTGGTTTCTGTCAACAAATGACTCCACCAGACGAGTGAGCTGTTCTTGAGCTTCTTGAGACTTAGAGAAAATTCTGCTTCGGAAATGAAATCTCAGAAAATGTTGTTGTGTGTCTCGCTCGTTGAAAGCAGCTCTATTTATACTTGGATTTGAAAATATGACCGTTGAAGAGAATCATAATTCAAATCCATAGCCTTAGCCCAATTTTCACAACGGCTCCCTGCTATAGTCCTTTTTCTGCTGTACTTTCCTGTAGCTGCATTAAATGCACCCTGCTGATCCGAGAATAAACTTCAATCATTTGTCATTACTACCCTTCTCTTACAGCATTTATTACACCAAGTGCATTTATTACCGTTGGACTAACTTCTTGATCTCTTCTACTCTGCTGATCAAGGCAACCCTTCTGATAGATACTCTGCTGATCAAACTCTGAACTAATCTGATTTGAGTCAGCTGATGGTCTACCCTTCTGATTGCTATTTCAGCATAAGATCAGTAGTCTTCTGGGCTTAGAATTTTGTACCCTTCTGATGTCTTCTTTACTTGGTCAAAATTCTTCTAAGGGAACTAAGCTTTCCATACTTAGCTGATTTTGACGTTTTGGAAATCATCAAAACTCTCCTTATCTTCTTATCTTCATTGCACTTCATCTTCATCTTCATCCAACAGATATTCCCCAGGTCCCTTGATTCTTCCATGACTGTGATCTTCATGTTGAACTCTAGTGGTCGCGCCATCAGGACTTTGACAATGATCTCTCTATCTGTGAAGGTCTTTACCAGCTTTAGGACTTCATTCAGAGTTCTGGTGAACCTTGTATCCATCTGATCAAAGTTCTCTCCAGACTTCATCTTGAAGTTTTCCAATTTTTCAAGAGCAATACTCAGTTATGGCGTCTTTTGCTCCGCTCATGTCACGAACCTTGCCCACATCTCTTTTGCAGTTTAACAGTGCTTGACCTTGTCAAAACGGTCATTGTCCAGGGCTCTGGTCATGATGAAATGACCAACTTTATCTGGATTGAACAACTTGACTTCTTCAGTTGTCATCTCCTCGAGCTCTTTATTCACCACCATTTCTTCGTCATTTACTTTGATGATCTTGGTGATTTTGAACGGTCCTTTAGTGATACATGTATACATGTTGTCATTGTAAGCAGCAAGGAAGATTTCCATGTGGATCTTCCAGTCCTCAAAGCTCATACCGCCAATGTGGGGAACATGTCTAATACAATCCATTTTAAAAAAAAAATTATTCTTAAAAAACGTGCTGTTTTGAAAAATTAAACCTTTGAAAAACACTTAGATCAAGTTCGTTGATCAGGCAGCTGATTCAGATAAACCACCTGCTTTGATACCACTTGTTGATCCCAAGTGGTCAGATGAGGTCTAGAAGGGGTGATGAATAGACTTCTGGAAATTTTAACTTAAAAATTTCTCTAACTTTTCTGTGAGCAGACTAAGCTGATCAAGATTCGTAAGTAGACTAAGCTGATCGCGCACAAAGCTTTGAACAACAGAGTAGACCACTCTTTTGATATGACTTAGCTAATTTTAGTAAAATCATAGTTTTAAGTAAATTACTTGCCACGGATTTTGTAAGTGTTTTTCACAAGTAAATTTTCTCAACTTAAAAAGATTTTATCCCCTATTTTTAACAAAATCCTTTTTGAAAATCTTTCTAACAGTTTTCTTAAGTGTTCTTATGCGTTTTGAAAATATGCAAGAAAGCTATGAAATGTAAACACCAGAATTTTTATAGTGGTTATATGGATTACAATGCTTGCGCCAAACAACAAATAAAATGGCCACAAGTGCGTAATAGGAAATCACAAAGAAAGCCTATTCTACAAAGTTTTATCACTTCACACAGATGGATAACAACTCCTCAAAACACTCTCTAACAAAATCACTCAGATTTATATGTTTTTCTTTGATCTTCTACTCCGGCTTTCGTCAACAGATGACTAGGCTGGTGAGTGTTCTGATCTTGAGTTTGAGACTTAGAAGAATTTTGCTTCGGAAATTTCTCTCAAATATGTGTTGTTATCTTCTTCTCTCTAATTCTTGAACTATTTATACTTGAGTTTGAATTCTGCCCGTTGAAGAGAGACAAATTTCAAGACTGCAAGTACTGGTCCCCCTTTTTTAGGAACAGGTCTTTGCAACTGTTCGCACTGTACACTCTGTTGTACCTTCTGTCAGTCGCATTAAATGCACCAAGCTGATACGAGGATTTCTTCAATCATTTGCCATAAATACTCTCCTTCTTCAGCATTTATTACTCCAAGTGCATTTATTACCGTTGAGATAACTTGCTGATCACATTCACTCAGCCGATTGAATCTCCTCGTCTGATGAACAGTTGGTGGATCCCAAACTGAACTCATCTGATTTGAGTCTGTTGAAATTCACCAAACTGATTCCATTCTTCAGCAACAGATCAGTAGTCTTCTGGACCATAAAATTTGACCCTTCTGATTTGTCTTATTTCTTGGTCAAAATCTTCTAAGGAATTGGCTAAGCTTCCATTACTTAGATGATTATGATGTTTTGGAAGTCATCAAAACCTCCCTTCAATCTTTAGTCTTTATCTTCATCTTTATCCAATATATAGTCTAATTAATTAAAGTGTTAATTAATTGAGAGATATTAATTAATTGGATTAATTAGGCTAATTTAATTAATGGGTTACTTAAATTAAACTGCAAGACATGTGCCTTTTTAATTAATAGCCCATAAGAAGTCTTGCAAGGCTAGGTTAACTTAAGGGGCTTATAAAAGGAGTCTAGGAGAGACTCAAACACAAGTCTTACACTTTTGCTCAGAAACCCTAGCCGCCCCCTAAGTCCTAGCCGCCCCCTCAACTGCGCCGCCTCCTCTCTCTCTGCTCTTCTATATCCGCATCTAGATCTACCCCTTCCTCCATTGACAATCTCCAAGATCTAGTTCATATCCTGTGAGTTGGAGGTGTTGCTACAATCCAACTGGTGTGGATACACTCTGGAAGCGACACACTTTGATCGCTAATTGTAAATCAACAACAAACCTGGATGTTACCACCACCTTGTATGTGGTGAGGTAAAAATCGCATATCACCCCTTTTTAAGTTTATGTTGTTGTTTTTGTTGGATAAAGATGAAGATAGAGCGCAAAGATTTAAGGGAGGTTTTGATGATTTCCAAAATGTCAAAATCAGCTAAGTAAGGAATGCTTAGATCCCTTAGAAGAATTCTGACCAAGTAAGAGTACTATCAGAAGGGTCAAGATTTCAAGGTTCAGAAAACTATTGATCTTATGCTGAATTCGTAATCAGAAGGGTAGGTTATCAGCTGACTCAAATCATATTAGTTCAAGTTTGATCAACAGAGTATCTATCAGAAGGATTACTTCCATCAGCAGAGTGGAAAAGATCAAGAAGTCTACCGAACGGTAATAAATGCACTTGGAGTAATAAATGCTGCAAGAGAAGGGTATTAATGGCAAATGATTGAAGATATTCTCGGATCAGCAGGGTGCACTTAATGCAACTGACAGAAAAATACAGCAGACTGTACAATACAACAGTTGCAGAGAGCCGTTCCAGAAAAAGGGGGACCAGTACTTGTAGAGCTGAAATATGTCTCATCTTCAACGAATAGATTTCAAAAACAAGTATAATAGAGCTGGATTCAAGAGTTAGAGACAACACAACAATCTGAGATTTCATACGCGAAGCAAAATTTCGCTAAGTCTCAAAAGCTCAAGAACAGCTCACTTGTCTGTTGAAGTCATTTGTTGACAGAAGCTGAGTTGAAGTAAAAAGATAAATCATTTTCTAAGTGAATCTGTAATAGTAGTGTTGTGAGAAGCGTAGGTCCATCTAAGTGAATGATCTAGCTTCAGAGGATAGGAGTTTCTTTGTGATTTCCTATTGTGAACTTACGGCTCATCATTTGTTGTAGAGCGTAAGTAGAGTATATTATAAACTGTGTGTTTCTAGTATAACCCAAGATCTAAATGACTTAGAAGAGTGGACTAAAGGATTTTTATCCATATAACCACTATAAAAATTCTTTGTGTTTTTAACTTGCATTATTTTCTTGCATATTTTCAAATTGTATTAAAACACTTATAAAACTGAAAGAAAGATTTTTCAAAGGAGTTTGCAAAACTGATGATAAAATTCTTTCTAAGTTTACTTGTGAAAAACACTGTTTTAAATCCGCTGCAAGTATTCTGATAGAAAATTTGATTTTGCTGTAATCATCTAAGTTATCATCATAAGAGTGGTCAACTCTGCTGTTCAAGCTTTGTGCGCAATCGGCCTAGTCTGCTTACATTTCTCGACCAGCTTAGTCTGCTGACAGAAGATTTGAAAAGTTTTAAAATCTAAAATTTTCAGAGGTCTATTCACCCCCTCCCCCTCTAGACCTCAACTCCAGAGGTCCATTCATGAACTCAAGCGAGCTTCTCGAAGTTGGAACATCCGTTTCGATGATACAATCCAAACATTTGGATTTATCAAAAATGTGTTCGAACCTTGCGTTTACAAGAAGATCAGTGGGAGTACAGTTGAATTTTTGGTGCTTTACGTTGATGACATCCTTCTCATTGGAAACAAGGTAAATCTGTTATCCGAAACAAAAGCATGATTGTCTTAATGAAGAATTTGGGAGAAGCGTCCTTTGTACTGGGTATAAGGATCTACGGAAATAGATATGTTGGATGAAGATGAAGATGAAGATAGAAGGACAAGAAATTTAAAAGTTAAAGGGATGTTTTGATGATTTCCAAAACATCATAAACAGCTAAGTAAGGAATGCTTAGTGAAACCCCTTAGAAGAATTTTGACCAACTTAAAGATAAATCAGACAAGTCAAAATTCCTTCTGGTCCAAAAGACTACTGATCTGCTGAAGGAAGAAATCAGTTTGGTGAAAATCAGCCGACTCAAATCAGATTAGTTCAAGTTGAGATCAGCTCAGTACATCATCAGACGAGAGATCTTAATCAGCTAAGTGAAGAAGATCAGGAAGTCTCCTCAACGGTAATAAATGCACTTGGAGTAATAAATGCTGAAGAAGAAGGGTATTTATGGCAAATGATTGAAGAAATCCTCGTATCAGCTTGGTGTATTAAATGCTGCTGACAGAAAGTACAGCAGACTGTACTGTAGCAGTCGCAGAGAGCCGTTTTTAGAGATTAAGGACCAGTACTCGAGGATTTGAATCCTGTCAAGAGTTTGAGAGAAGAAGACAGAAAACAACACATTTTTCTGAGAGAGAGTTTTGAAGCAGAATTCTTCTAAGTCTCAAGAACTCACGAACAACTCACTCATCGGCTTAGTCATTTGTTGACAAAAGCTGAAGTTGAAGATCAAAGAAAAACATACAAATCTGAGTGATTTCTGTTAGAGAGTGTTGTGAGGGATTTTATCCATCTTTGTGAGTGATAAAATTCTGTAGATTAGGTCATCTTTGTAATTTCCTAGTGCGAACTTGTGGCCTTTACATTTGTTGATTGGCGCAAGCAGTTATACTGCTAAACTTTGTGTTTTCTAGTATAACCCAAGATCTAAGTGACTTGGAAGAGTGTACTAAAGGATTTAAATCCATATAACCACTATAAAAATTCCGGTGTTTATTTTTGCATAAGTCTTTCAAGCATTCTTTAAAATTGCATAAGTTTACACTTGAATCAAACTGTTAAAGATTTTAAAAAGGAGTTTTAAAACTGGGGATAAAATCTTTAAAAAGACTTAGTTTACTTGTGAAAAACACTTTAAAACATCCGCTGCAAGTAATCTGATTTAAAACTAATTTTGCTGAAATCAGCTAAGTATTTATCTGAAGAGTGGTCAACTTTGCTGCTCAAACTTTGTGTGCGATCAGCTTAGTCAGCCTACTGTTTACGATCAGCTTAGTCTGCTAACCGTCAACTGAAAAGTTTTTAAGTCTAAAATTTTTGGAGGTCTATTCCCCCCCCCCCTCCCCCCCTCTAGATCTCATATGACCACTTGGGACCAACTAGTGGTATCAGAGCAGGTGGTTCATTTGAATCAGCTGCCTGATCAACGAGCTTGATCCGAGTGTTTTTCAAAGGTTTTCAAAATTTTTTCAAAAGAGCATATTTTTGAAAAATCAAAAACTTTTTGAAAATGGACTATATCAGCCATGTTCCCCACATTGGCGGTATGAGTTTTAAGGACTGGAAGATTAGAATGGAGATCTTCTTAGTTGCTTACAATGATAACATGTACACATGTATCACTAAGGGTCCATTCAAATTCACCAAGACAATCAAGGTCGATGAAGTAGACATAGTGGTGGATAAAGATCTTCAAGAGATGACAGCTGAAGAAATCAAGCTGTTCAATCTTGACAAAGTTGGCCGTTTCATCATGACCAAAGCCTTGGACAATGACTGATATGACAAAGTCAAGCATTGCAAGACTGCAAAAGAAATGTGGGACAAGGTTCGTGACATGAGCGAAGGAAACGACGCCATAAAGGAGCACCAGCTGAGTGTTGCTCTAGAAAAGTTAGACAACTTCAAGATGAAGTCTGCGGAAACCATTGATCAGATGGATACAAGGTTTACAAGGACGCTGGATAAAGTTCTTAAGCTGGAAAAGACCTTCACTGACAAAGAGATAACTGTCAGAGTACTGAAGGCTCTGCATCCAAAATTCAACATGAAGGTGACAACCATGGAAGAATCAAGAGATTTGGGAAAGATCTCTCTTACCGAGCTGTTCTCCGTACTCAAGGCATACAAGTATAAACTGCCAAGAATGGGTATTGAAGAAACCTCAACTTCAGCCCCGACAGCTGCCCTAGTCGCTATTGAAAATCCAAGAAGAACAGCACACAAAAGCAAAGAAGTGGACTCATCTGATGAAGCCACACTACTCAATAAAAAGGAGTACACTGCTAGAGACGTTGCATTGCTGATGAACAACTTTAAGAAGTTCTACAAAAGAAAAATGAAGAACAAATACAACAATGCTTCTACTTCTAACCCTACTTCTTCCTCTCATGATAAGGATGTTTATAAATCCAAACTAATGTGTTACAACTGCAGGAAATTGGGACACTTCATCAGAGACTGCCCATATCCTAAAGCTGAAAAGTACACAGAGGAAGAGAAGAAAATCACAAAAGAAAGAAAGCATCAGAAAGGAAAAGTGCTGATGGCCGAAGCAGAAAAGCTGGCTGCCATCTACTCATGTGATTCTGACTTAGATACTTCTGAAGAAGAGTCTACTGAAGATGAGAACCCTGTTGTTATCTGTCTGATGGCAAAGGAATCTGATGACTCTGAGGATGAGGTAACTCCTCTTGAAAATGAATTATTTAATTCATTTGAGCAAATGGTAGTCAATAACACTAGTCTTGTTGATGCATTTGCAAAGCTTAAGGAGGAGATGATATTGCTAAGAGAGCAAAACAGTTCACTGAAACTTAAGGTTGAAAAACCAAAAGAATCAGCTGAATATAAACTGCTTGAGCAAGAGAATGAATCTCTGAAAGCTGAATGTGAAGTCTATAAGGGTAAAATCATGGAACTTGAAAAAGTCAATGAATCTCATGATATATCATCTGTTGCATCCACTCATATGTCTAGTAAACAGAAGATTCCTTTAGAAAAGGATAAGCTAGAACTCAACCATACTGAAAAGTTTATATCTGCTAACAATAGTAAGGTTATTCTGTATGTTCAGACTAGTAACCCTGCTTCATCTGTGAAAGAATTAAAGGAGAAGAAAGTTCCTAAGGCTAAAAAGAGCAAAGAGCCAAAATTAGAAAAACAGGCTGGTAAAACTAAACAGCAGAGTCCTAAGAAGTCTGATGATAAGAGTAATACCAATCAGACTAGTAATAAAACTATGTCGTCTGTTAATGAGCAAGCATCTAGTAAACCAAAGAAGCATAAGAATAAGAAAAATCAAAATGCTTGGTATGGAAATGAGTCATATTATGTGTAACCTGCTGCATATCCACCCATGTATCATGCACCTCAATTTCCAGCTTACTATGCACCTTACCCTGCTCATCCAATGCATGCATACCCTACTTATCATGCATCTTACTCTGCTTATGAACATCATCCTTATCATACTGATTACCAACATAACATATCTGCTGAATATGATGAAGATAAACCTGTTCATGTTCCTGTCAAGGGTGAAACTAATCCTCCAGGACCCTCTCAATAAAGGGTACCTAAAACAATTTTACATTGTTTTGTAGGTTAGGATTAGGAGTAGGAGTAAAGTAGATAAAATATGGTACTTGGGATGGTCCTAAAGTAACTTTTAGAGACAACAATGATTGTAGCATGTGGAAAGATAATCAAAGGCAACATTGAGATATCTGACATCTCTTATGTTAAAGGCCTCAAATACAATTTGTTAAGCATAAGTCAATTTTGTGACAAGGGATTTTCAGTTATCTTCTCATCAGATAAGTGCTATGTTGAACAGATCGGTACAAAGAAGGTCATCTTATCTGGAAGACGACAAGGAAATGTCTACATAGTGGACTGGAATTCTGTGGACAAGAATTCAAATGTTTGTTTGGTGGCATCTACACCAAGTGAAGTTAGTTGGTTGAGGCACAAAATGATGAATCATGTGAATTTCAAGACCATAAACAGACTAATCAAGAATGATCTGGTAGAAGGAATTCCAATGACAGTCATGAGCAAATATAAGCTATGTGACGACTGTTAGAAGGGTAAACAAATCAAGTCATCTTTCAAAAGCAAGAAGCACCAATCTTCTACTAGGATTTTGGAGATGCTACATGTGGACTTATTTGGATCCATTGATCTAATCAGCAATGGTGGAAAGAAGTACCGCCTAGCTGTTGTGGATGATTATTCAAGATACACTTAGGTGATCTTCATGAAGAAGAAAAGTGAAACCAAAGAGCATCTTACTAATCTGATGGAGCTGATCCAGAATGAGAAAAGCATGAAGATATTAAAGATCAAATCAGATAGAGGGATTGAGTTCACAAACTCAACTGTTGAAGAGTATTGTAACATCAGAGGCATCAGTCATGAGTACTCTGCTACCGGGACTATGATAGCTGAAGCAAAGCTGCCCTAAAGATTCTGGGCAGAAGCTACAAATACAGCCTGCTTTACCCAGAACAGATGCATGATCAAAAAAAATCAAAACAAGACTCCATATGAAGTTTGGAACAACAGGAAGCCAAATATTCATTACTTTAAAATTTTTGCTTTGTGTTAAATAATAGGAAAAATCACCTTACTGCTTTCGCAGAAAAGGCTGATGAAGCTGTTTTTGTAAGATACTCTACTGTTAGTAAAGCTTACAGAGTCTTTAACAAAAGAACTTTACTTGTAGAAGAATCTATTCATGTAGTATTTGATGAACCAAATCAATCTTCTGAAAAGAATCAAAGTACTAATCCAAATATGTCTACTGATTTTCAGAAATTGAGTGTTGAAAGAAATGAAGATTATGTACCCATCATAGTACATGATCTCAAATCAGCTGCTAACTCGAATGCTGTTCAAAATCAACCTGTTGATTGTCCAACAGACGAGTTGCAAACAGCTGATAGACCAGAGACCATTCAACAAACTACTAATGTTCAACAGACTACTACTAGAACTCCAACAGTGGTGTTGCAAGATCAATATAGAGGACACCATTCAGATTTGCAACCTGATCTCAGATGGCTCAAGAATCACCCACCAGAATTAGTGATTGGTGATCCTTTGGATAGAGTAAAGACAAGAAGAGCTGCTGCAAATGATGCAATGTTTGTCCGCTTCCTATCCCAAATTAAGCCCAAACAGATTGAAGAAGCTCTTAGTGACTCAAACTGGATTGAAACTATGCAAGAAGAGCTGAATCAATTTGAAAGGAATGAAGACTGGTACTTAGTTCCCAGACCAAGTCATCAAAGAGTAATTGGCACTAAGTGGGTATTCAGGAACAAAATGAATGAAGATGGTATTGTCACCAGAAACAAAGCAAGATTAGTGGCCAAGGGTTACTGCAAAGAAGAAAGCATTGACTTTGATGAAACTTTTGCACCAATAGCAAGACTAGAAGCAATCAGACTGTTTCTTGCCTATGTTGCTCATAAGAACTTCACTGTCTATCAGATGGATGTGAAGTCTTCCTTTCACAATGGACAATTGCAAGAAGAAGTGTACGTTGAACAACCACCTGGATTTGAATCATACAAAAAAGAAGACAAGGTGTATCGTCTGAAGAAAGCTCTCTATGGACTGAAACAGACTCCAAGAGCATGGCATGATACTTTATCTGATTTTCTTCTAATCAAAAGATTTCAAAAAGGTAAAGTAGACAAAACCTTGTTTACTGTTGAATAGGAGGATCATATATTACTTGTGCAAATATATGTAGACGATATTATTTTCGGTTCAACTAACCAACAGATGTGTGACAAGTTCTCCAAGCTGATGCAGAACAAATTTGAAATGAGCATGATGGGTGAACAAAATTATTTTCTTGGTTTGCAAGTTAGACAGTTGCTTGATGGAATATTCATCAACCAAGCTAAATACACAAAAGATCTGTTCAAGAAATTTGGTATGGAAACTAGCTCTACTATTAGTATTCCTATGTCTACTGAACTTCGCTTGGATAAAGATGAAGATGAGAAATCAGTAGATATAACCAAGTACAGAGGCATAATAGGGTCACTGTTATATCTAACAGCTAGTAGACCTGATATTATGTATTTTGTTGGGGTTTGTGCGAGATATCAATTAAATCCTAAAGAATCTCATCTCCTGGCTGCCAAGAGGATACTCAGATACCTTAAAGGCACTCAAGAATTGGGATTTTGGTACCCTAGAGAATCTGGATTTGAACCTATAGGATATTCTGATTCTGACCTTGCTGGCTGCAAGATTGATAGGAAGAGTACAACTGGCGCCTGTATGAGTAAGAAACAGACTTCAGTATCTATCTCGACTGCTGAAGCTGAGTACATTGCTGCTGGAGCATGCTGTGCACAGATACTCTGGTTGAAACATCAACTAGAAGACTACAACATAAAGATCAGTGGAATTCTAATCTACTGTGATAATACAAGTGCCATTTCTCTTACTCAGTATACTACAAGTCACTCAAGGACGAAGCATATTGAGATCAAGCATCATTTCATCAGAGATCATGTGGAAAAGGGAAATGTTATAATTGAGTATGTTCATACTGACAATCAGATTGTTGACATCTTCACCAAACCACTAAGTGCTGCAAGGTTTTCAACTCTAAGAGCTGAACCTGAACTACTAAATTTGGATGCATAACCTGAGGGGGAACTCATCAGAAGACTTGAGTTTATCAGCTTACTCATCTTATTATCTTCAAGGTTAACTTTAACAGACTAGTTAACTTATGAATTCTTAAAGTCAGGGGCAACGTGTAAGACTAGCGGTACTTCTGATTAAAAGATGAAATTTGTTGATGACAGTTAGTTGAAGTTATATGTTCATCAGATAAGTTCTTAATTCTTGAAGACTGAAGATTAATTTATCTTTCTGGATTGACAAACAATAGAGGAAGATTACTAGCTATTGGCTTTCACTAGTAATATTTGTTTTCAGAACACTCGTCTGTCAGATAAATATTAGTTTACTCATCTGATCATTTGTATAAGTGTTGCTATTAAAACGTTATATTTAAAAACAAGCTTTTACAAGTTGACTGAGGCGGTTTATATTCCCGCCAGTCATTTAATGCTTTTTCAAATTTGAAACCCGCGTATATCGCCTAACGATTATGACTGACAGATAACTGATCTAACGGTTAGCGTGAAGCACGAAAACCGATGCACCTTCACATCTTTAAATTCAGATCTGATCAGCTTACTAATCTTTTACGCACATTCAAATTTTCATAGCACTTAGAGAGAATTTTTGCATTCATATTTTCTGCAAATCTACTCTTTTCACCTAATCTTTTCAGAAATCTCACAAATGGCCAAAGAAGAAGGACGATATCTCATCTACTCAACCTTCCACTCAACTGGAACTCCGTTGATGAAGGAGATTTTGGAAAAATATTAAGCTGCTAATCTGGTGAAATTCATGGAGGCCCATGAAGACAGGGTGTATGTTGATCAAATTCTAGAATACTACGACTCATCTGGTAAGCCTGACTTTGATAAGAAGGAGATCAAGGCCAAGGTTGGGGGGAGTAGACATCTGTATCACCCCTGCCCTGTTGAATGAAAAGTATGGTCTGCCAATAGATGGAAGAACAGACATCTCAACAATGGCCGAGCCAAAGGAAGCTGAGTTTTGGAACATTTGCGCAAGGGAATGAGAGATCCTTGCTAGCAATATCAAGAAAAATCAGCTGAGAGATGAATATCAGCAGATGGCTGATATGTTTGCCAAGATTATTGAGAATTGCACATTCTCACTTGATAGTGTGCCAATGAAGAGATTCCATGCAATGTTTGATGTTCACTACGGGATGAAAGTGAACTGGGCTACTTTCGTTTGGTACATATTGGTTGATCATATCAAGAAGGGGAATACCTACCACAGGATATTCCTCAGTCATATGTTCATGAGTTTATAGTGTGGAATGACCAATGGCAAGGTCATTCACCAGTCCAAGGCTATACACGCCTATCTGACTGTTGCCTAAGAGAAAAGCAGCTGAAGCACCAAAGAAGACAGCTGCTGAAAAGAAAAGGAAAACAAATGTTTCTAAGTCTTCTGTTCAAACAGCTAACCCAGCTGTTAAAGCCAGAACAGAAGAGGAGGCAAAGAAACGAGCTGTTGATGCTATCATAGCTCAGACAGCAAAGGAGATTGAAGACATGGCTTATGGTTCTCCATCCAGAACCGTTTCTGCTGAAAGACCCCAATAAAATGTTGCTGCCAGGACAATGAGTCAACTTAAAGACACAACAACATCAAAGCCATTTCAAGGAAAAGTGGTCCACACCAAAGCCACTGTCAGGAAAATGATGACTTTTGTGTCATCACCTACTGAGTTATCTGACTTAGTAAGGAAAAGTCCTCAATCAGCAGAGAGGCCTGCTGGAGCTGAACAAGAATCTACTGTTAAGGAGTCAGCGGCTGCAACAGCTACTCAACAAATTGTTCAAGTTCCTCCAACATCTGAGGTTAATCAACCTCAAGATGATCATGAAGTGCTGATCATCGAACCAATAGCAGTTGCCCCAATTTCAACTGCTGCACCAGAACCTACTGCTGCTGCTGCTGCACCAGCTCAGACATCTGCCAAACCCAAAAGAATAAGAATTGAAAGGAGAAAGGTGTCTGCTGCTGAGAAGAAGAGAAGGGAGGAAGCAGAGCAGAAGAAGAAGGATGAAGAAGACTTCAGAAGAGCAGTAGAACTGAGCAAAATTGAAGCTGAGAAAGCTGCTAAAAGAAGGCAGCTAACTGAAGCTGAGCTGAAAGCACATGAGGATGCTGATATGGCTAAAGCTCTTGAACTTAGCAAACAAGATGCTCATGGACCAAATAGAGCTGGAGGAATCAAGATAGGAGAATCCATGAATGCAAGACATATTCTTTCTCCTGGTCAAAGGGTTAAGAAGAGTCCATTTGCTGTTAAATGGGCCTTAAACATTGTAAATTCTCACCCTGCTGCTTTTGACAGATTTGAAGCTGCCTTTGCAGATTTTGACAAGCAGCTGCAACAAAGAACTCTTTTTCTCCAAGAGAAGATCAGATACAACAAGTGGAGAACCTATAGAGTCAACAAATCTGATTAAGAGATCAAGTCTTGGGAAGAGTTTGCTGATGAAGAGAAGTGGGTACTAAGCTGGTTGCAGACATCTTCCATTGCCAAGGATTTGGATCCTGATTATGTCAGAGATGTTTTCCACGGCTATACAAGGGAGATTGTGGCCAGGGAAGCAGAAAAGATAAAAAATGCACTGCCACTTAAAAGGAGAAGAAGGGATGACCCCATTAAGAGAGCTGTGCAGATTGCCGTCGATACTGCCCTAGAGAAGTGGTCTGAAAGGTCAAGATACTTTCAAGGATCTCCCAGTGACCTTCCCACTTTACCAAGTGTGCAACATATTACATTTGGTCCCGAGGTTAGTACATTTCAGGAGAAGAAAATAGTTAAGGCACCTGCCCAAGGATCTATGCCTTCAACTACAAGGGTTATCCATCAGACGACAGTAATATCAGCAGATGGAACTCCTGAAACAGTCAAGGAGGAAGAACAAGTTGTTGTTCAACATGAAGCTGTTCAAGATGCTGCAGAATCTGTTCAAAATGAAACTGAAGCTGTTCTGTCAGACGTTCCAATCCATCATGAGGATCCACTAGCCTCATCTTCCATTCCAACAGCTGACAAACACTCATCCTTGATGGAATCCTTTCAGATGCTGTTAGAACACTCCCTCAGGGAGATGGAAGAGAGAAATAGGCAAATGATGAGACAAATGCAAGAAGAGAACAGAAGAATGATCAAAGATGCAGTTGACAACTTCCCATTGCCGCCTGATAACTCCTTGATGCTGACTCAGACCTTGATCAGCCTGAACAAAAATGTTGAACATGTGAAGTCTGATGTCAATCACCTTCACACAGCTCTTCAAAGGAACGAAGGAGATATTGCTGATCTGATAGGTTTATTCACTAAGGTTTCAAATGCAGAAACAGAAAAAAAAACATCTTGCTGGTGCAGGAAATGAACTCCACTGCCAACAAAGTTCATGATGAAGTTTCTACATTACAACTGAACATGGATTACCTAAATGACCAGGCTGGCACACTCAAGTCCACTCTAAATCATCACACTGCTCAACTTGACACTGTGGATCAGAACATCAGAAGACTATGCACTGCTATCAACATATCAGCTGTTGAACTCAACCCCACTGATGATGACAAAAAGGGGGAAGAGAAGTCAGCTACAACAACTGTTCAAGTACCTGAACGAAAAGACTCTGCTGCTGAACAAGAAAAACCTGCTGAAGAATCAGAGCCTGTACTTGAAAAAGAAGCTGAAGTTGAAAAGAAAGTTGAAGCTTAAGTAAGTGGTAAAGAAACTGATAAACAAGAAGTTGCTAAGGAAAAAGAAGCTGCTGAAGAAAAAGCCAAGGAATCAGCAAAATCTGACAAGGAAATTGCTGCTACCAAGGATACACAAGAAGAGCAACTTGATCCATTTGTTAAGTACAAAAATCTGGAACGCATCATGAGAAAGGTTGATGAAGCAGAACGTCAAGAAAAGATGGAAGCTATCAAGAAAAATCTTGCTCCTGATGATGTGAATGATGAAGAAGAATAAAGCATTGATGAGGATGAAGAGGAAGAGTATGAAGAAGTTTAAGAAGAAGTCACTGATGAATTAGATTACTAAACTTATCTGTTTTCTTATATCATTTTACTCTATTTCTTGTAATCTCATCTGTCTAAAAAACTTGTAACTTGTACTAAAACTCCTATTATTAATGAAAGTTCAAGTTTTTACTCCAACATACTATTTCTATCTCATAAATTTTTGAGGATTAAAACTTTAGTTTAGGTACAGATACTTAGCTGAAGTTTTGTCATCATCAAAAAGGGGGAAATTGTTGGATGAAGATGAAGATAGAATGACAAGAAATTTAAAAGTTAAAGGGAGGTTTTGATGATTTCCAAAACATCATAAACAGCTAAGCAAGGAATGCTTACTGAAACCCCTTAGAAGAATTTTGACCAACTTAAAGATAAATCAGACAAGTCAAAATTCCTTCTGGTCCAAAAGACTACTGATCTGCTGAAGGAAGAAATCAGTTTGGTGAAAATCAGCCGACTCAAATCAGATTAGTTCAAGTTGAGATCAGCTTAGTACATCATCAGACGAGAGATCTTAATCAGCTAAGTGAAGAAGATCAGGAAGTCTCCTGAACGGTAATAAATCAACTTGGAGTAATAAATGCTGAAGAAAGAGGGTATTTATGGAAAATGATTGAAGAAATCCTCGTATCAGCTTGGTGCATTAAATGCTGCTGACAGAAAGTACAGCAGACTGTACTGTAGCAATCGCAGAGAGCCGTTTTCAAAGATTAAGGACCAGTACTCGAGGATTTGAATCCTGTCTTTCTTCAACGAACACTTTTCAAGACTGAGAGTTCAAGAGTTTGAGAGAAGAAGACAGAAAACAACACATTTTTCTGAGAGAGAGTTTTGAAGCAGAATTCTTCTAAGTCTCAAGAACTCACTCATCAACTTAGTCATTTGTTGACAAAAGCCGAAGTTGAAGATCAAAGAAAAGCATACAAATCTGAGTGATTTCTGTTAGAGAGTGTTGTGAGGGATTTTATCCATCTTTGTGTGTGATAAAATTTTGTAGATTAGGTCATATTTGTGATTTCCTAGTGCGAACTTGTGGCCTTTTCATTTGTTGATTGGCGCAAGCAGTGTATACTGTTAAACTTTGTGTTTTCTAGTATAACCCAAGATCTAAGTGACTTGGAAGAGTGGATTAAATGATTTAAATCCATATAACCACTATAACAATTCTGGTGTTCATTTTTGCATAAGTCTTTCAAGCATTCTTTAAAATTGCATAAGTTTACATTTGAATCAAACTGTTAAAGATTTTAAAAGGAGTTTTAAAACTGGGGATAAAATCTTTAAAAAGACTTAATTTATATGTGAAAAACACTTTAAAACATCCACTGCAAGTAATCTGATTTAAAACTAATTTTGCTGAAATCAACTAAGTATTTATCTGAAGAGTGGTCAACTCTGCTTCTCAAACTTTGTGTGCGATCAGCTTAGTCAGCCTACTGTTTACGATCAGCTTAGTCTGCTAACATTCAACTGAAAAGTTTTAAGTCTAAAATTTTCAGAGGTCTATTCACCCTCCCACCCCCCTATAGACCTCATCTGACCACTTGGGACCAGCAAGATCAAAAGGACTGCTGGACCTCTCCCAATCATAGTACATAGATAAAATACTGAAGAGATTCTGTATGGAAGAATCCAAGAGAGGATTACTTCCAATGAGACATGAAATTGCACTCTCTAAATCTATGGTCCCAAAGACGCCTGAAGAGAGAAGCAATATGTCTCAAATACCATATGACTTCGCTATTGGAAGCATAATGTATGGTTTGTTATGTACTAGACCAGACGTGGCATACGCATTAAGCGTTACGAGTCACTATCAGTCTGATCCAGGAGAGCAGCACTGGATAGCCGTAGAGGCAATTCTGAAGTACCTGAGAAGGACTAATGAATTGTTCTTGGTATACGGTAGATGAGAATTGAAATTGGAATGCTTTACAGATTCGAGCTTCCAATGTTACGTAGACGATTTCAAGTCAACAACTGGATATGTATTTTGCCTCAATGGTGGTGCGGTAAGCTGAAAAAGCTCCATGCAAGATACTACCGCAGATTCAATCACCGAAGCAGAGTATATTGCAGCGTGTGAAGCAGCAAATGAAGGTGTTTGGATGAAAAACTTCATCCAAGAATTGGATGTGATACATAGCATTGCTGATCCCATTACTATCTTCTGCGATAATAATTGAGCAATAGCGCAAGCAAAGGAGCCGAGATCTCATCAGAAATCCAAGCACGTACTCAGACAATACCACTTGATAAGGGATATCATTGGTAAAGGAGACATTAAGATGAAACGTATCGACTCGGAAGAAAATATCGCTGACCTGCTAACGAAGTCACTGCCTTAAAAGGCATTTGAGAAACATCTGCAAAAGATGGGACCCAAGAACATAGGAAGTTGGTTTTAGGACAAGTGGGAAATTGATAGAAATAGTGTCCGATAAGCCAACTGTATTGTTGTCATTTATTGTAATAAATGAAGGAACTATTCAATTTTTGATTAATAAATGCATTTTATTATTTATGGTCAATTTTATTTTATGTAATAATTAATACGCATAAGGATAGAAGTCCTTAGATCACAGTCCTATGGGACAACCCGTAGACTGATCTCTAAGGCCGTGATCTAGAACATATTCAAGAGTCGTAGAATCCAATTGAGATGGGACATCGTTGGATTCGGTTAGACTCTCACTAATGTGTATACTCCGATGAACTGGAGAACCTGGGGTCCACGAGCATGACTGGGATAGTCGATACACATAAGTGGGTGACTTGCTGGGATGTCAAGTGCACTGAATACTCCAATTAGGAAATAACTCAACATGGAAGCAGTAGTCGCATATCGGGGTTGAAGTTATTCCTATTTACTATAGTATACGAGGAACGATCCCTAATACTTGAGGTGATAGCGTTTATCTGATGCGAGAACGTCTATACTTAAATGTGAGTTCCGACCGACTGGAGATTACCAGAAGGTCCTGAGGATTCACGTAGGATATAGAGGGACTCGTAGGCAGGTTCATATCATCAACAAATGATCCATTGATCCGACTTGAAAGGTTGAGAATTTCTCCTATGGATTTCTGTGAGAAATTAATTCTAATAAAATCCCCGGCCGAGGTATCTGACGACTTTATGAAAGTAGTTCGTAAAAATTAAGTCAAAGATAATTATTTCGATATCAGAGTACATAAGGTCAAGACGAAGGAAAATGAAACCGATGAAAAGTCCATTCCTTTAAGTCTCGACTGGGAGATCGATTGATGGAGAGATCATGTCGTATATAAAAGTTGTAAATGTTTAAAAGGTTCATTGAATTAATTCACCAGTGATTGGGCTCCTTGGTCTTATGGCCAGACATCGACTACGGAGTGTAAGAGAATTCCCAAATTGGCAGGGGTGCTAATTTTGGAATGACCAGTTGACAGAATGTTCGATTGATTTAGAGTATTTAATACTCGAGTAATTAAATAAATATTTAATAATAACCCACAGGCAATTACGTGGTGAACCTATGGGGGCCTACACAATACACATGAAGAGAAAGAAAGGAAACGAAGAACAACTAGATCGACTGGGTCGACCCTATTTGAGTAGACGAGATCCAATTGGAATTGCATCGAGATTATAAATTAAATTAGAATTTAATTTGTAAGTTAATTAATTGAATTGGATTTACTTAATTATATGAATATTTAATTAAATATGCTTAGAGTCTAATTTACTTAAAGGAGAGAGTAATTAATTAATTGGACCATTTAATTGTGAAATTAAATAAAGCCTCAACTAATTAAATAAGGAATGGACCTTTAATTAATTAGAAGACTTAGTCTTCCAATTAAAAGGCCATGACCCATGTAGGAGAAGAGATAAGACTTAAACTCCTAGTCCTAGTAGGATTAGTAGATATAAGCTATCTATCTATCTATATATATATATATGAGAATATATGATAGATCTTATATGCAATTTCACAACTAACAAACACATAAGAAAATTAGGCCTAGCAAAAGTCTCTCTCCCCTCTCTCTTGGATCGGCCGAACTCTCTTTCTCTTTAGAGGAGTTTTCGATTTTTTATTAATTCTTGCTCCCAAATTGTTCTCTAGTTTTAGATCTTAATAATTTCTATGCTCAAGCCAATTAGGATTGTTAAGGTTTTCGTGAAGTTGTGGTGTATCAACTCGTAGAGGCGCAACACGTGGGGGCGCTATATCAAGTTGGGATCGAACGTGGAAAGAAAGGGAGAAACGCATCTACTTTGCTGACTGTTTGGATTTGCAAGGAGACAGGTGAATAGACCTCTGAAAATTTTAACTTAAAAATTTCTCCAATAATTCCTTTGAACAAACTAAGCTGATCAAGAATTGTAAGCTATCTTGTACAAAGCTTTGAACAGCAGAGTGGACCACTTTTCTTCAAAAGACTTAGCTGATTTTGATAAAATCAGAGTTTTTAAGCAGATTACTTGCAGCGGATTTGTAAAGTGTTTTTCACGACTAGACAGGTGAGTGCTCTGTTCTTGAGTTTTAGACTTAGAAGAATTCTGCTTCGAATGCTCTCAGTTGTGTTGCGTCTCACTCCTCTCTAACTCTTCAAAAACTCTTTATTTATACTTGAGATTTGAATTATGTCCGTTGAAGGGAGACAAAACAGATTTCTCGAGTAATGGTCCCTGTTTTCTAGGAACGGCTATCTGCGACTGTGCACTGTGCATTCTGTTGTAGTTCTCTGTCAGACGCATTAAATGCACCCAGCTTATACGAGATTTTTCTTCAATCATTTGTCATAAATACCCTTCCTCTTTAGCATTTATTACTCCAAGCATTTATTACCGTTGGATGACTTGCTAATCTCTTTCACTCTACTGATTGAAACCTCTCGTCTGATGAACACTTAGCTGATCACAAACCGAACTCATCTGATTTGAGTCTGCTGGAAATTCATCAGTTTGATTCCATTTTTCAGCAACAGATAAGTAGTCTTCTGGACCATAACTTTTGACCCTTCTGATTTGTCTTCTTTCCTGATCAAAATTATTCCAAGGGATTAACTAAGTTTCCATTACTTAGCTGATGATGATGTTTTGGAAATTATCAAAACCTCCCTTAACTTTTAGTCTTCATCTTCATCTTCATCCAACAACCCTATATCTGTCTGCGTTGCTCGGAGTATGTGATAATTGTTGAATAATGAGGTATAGTACTTTATCTTACCTCATAATGATGAACGGTACTAAGGTGTAGTACTCTATATCACTTACATAGCAATTACATGTGCATGATTATTTGCGTACTCATCTACACTCGCTTGATGGTATTCTCTGGATAATTCTGGGTAGCTGGGGGCTACAGAGCTACTAGAGCTCTGCCATTGACCGGACTCATAAACCAGGGATTAGAGCCCCTTGGGGAGTGATTCACCTACTACGGCTAAGACATGCATGTCAATGCCACTTTAAAAGGGAAAGGTAAGACCTTCTCCCTTATCTAACCAGCGTATTAACTAATCCCTCCCCAGATCTTCTTGTATGCTTTTCAGGTGGAGTGGTTGTTTAGCCCGTATTTACAGGTACTTGAACGTGATCTCATCTGTGTTATTAATATAACTATTATACTATTGTGGATTGATTTTACAATTACATAGGCAGTTCATGGATTTCTAAATCATTTCTTGCATAAAATTCAATTGCACCCCGACACGGGCCTCACTAAGTTGTTTTTACAACTTACGCTTTCAAATTATTACTCTTTCATAATCTCACCGAAGAACAGGATGTACCACATCAGACTAAGGGATCTCAATTGGGCGTCTACCATAGAATTCTAGAATTTGTTAGGCCAAAATCGGTTTTGTCTTGATAAGTTAAGTGTAATGAGATAGTTGAAAAAAAAATTATTGTATTGTAATAGACAGTTAGAGCTCTGAACTGCAGTTATTGGAAATTTATTAAGGTTACTGTATTAATTATTTATTTCATAACAGGCAGGTGCCGGATTCGTGCCGTCACAAAAAGTGTAAGTTAAAAATACAACAAACTAAGAAATTCATAAATTATAAAATATGGTTATGTATAAAAGTCTAATATTCAAAATCAAACTTGTATAATATATCGATTTGACTCTTTATCCTAAAAATAATATTGGAAAGAATTATTTTATAGAACAAAATTTTAATAAAAAACTATCATTTGAGTATTAATTTTCATTGATAATGCGTAAAATGTTAATTTGAGTTAATTATCTAATTTACAAAATGTAGCTCAAATGGTAAGGAAGTTATGTTTCACCAGTTAAACTCTTTTTATAGCTGATTTCACTCGTTTTTATCATTCTAACCCATTTCGATCTACTTTTCATGTTTTTTCGCTGATTTCACATGTTATTCAA
The DNA here is from genome assembly GCA_003313485.2 of Penstemon barbatus. Taxonomy (NCBI): domain Eukaryota; kingdom Viridiplantae; phylum Streptophyta; class Magnoliopsida; order Lamiales; family Plantaginaceae; genus Penstemon; species Penstemon barbatus. Next base: position 48,615,830 of record CM064884.1, on the reverse strand, counting down.
CTGAATTTTTCATTGATTAAATATACTTTTACCGACTTACGTTTTTTTTTTACAGATTTTACCCTTTTTTGCATCGGATTTACCCATTTTTACTGGATTTCACTGGTTTCAACATTTTTCTTACAAATTCCACTCAACTTAATTTTCACCAATTTCACATTCTTTCACCAACGTTACCTTTATTTTAACCAATTTTACCCGTTTTCATCCATTTTTCACAAATTTAACCTAATTTTTTTTTATCGATTTCAAATGTATTTACGATTTCACATGCATTTTTTTTTTTACCAATTTCACATGTTTTTTAACCAACTTCACCAGTGTTCACCAATTCACCGGGACTTTCATCGATTTCACATGTTTTCATTGATTTCATATTTCTTTTTTTGATTTCAATGATCTTCATCGATTTTACCAGTTTTTTGACCAATTTCAGTCACTTTTCACGAAAAGAATTTCATGTAAGTACGAGGTTATGCATGTCTTGATATTCTTCATATTTTGTTTCTCTAGCCAAATAAACATTAAGCACTTAGCTAAGTCATAAGTATTTTTGATTTATTTATAGGTAAGATGCGATTCTGTTTTAACTTTTTTTTTTTAGTTTTTTTTTCTTCTTCTATATAGCATAATGATATTTAAGAAAATTTAATTTAAATATTTTGTTTATAGAGGATTGTATATTATTTATATTGTACCAAAGTGTTTTTTCATTTATATAAGTGTTTTTTTCTTATGGTTTTTAATGTGTTATACGGAAAAAATATTGAAATTATAAAAGTTGATGTAAAAGATAATATTAAATTATAGGAGTTACTGTAGGAGATAAGTACAATAATATTTCATGTTTAATTATACAGTTGCCATAATTAATATAAAAAGATTCCATGTCTAATTGTTCTATATTTACATATTTACCACTGAATTAAATATCACTTTACAATTCAAATAAGGGTATATTAGTCTTAAAAAAAAACTTAAATTATTCACACTTTTATATTAAGTATAGATAGATATAGATTAATTGTTTGGATTCAAATAAGATCGATATAACTCGATGTCCAAGTCTCTTTACGGGGAATGGTCTAATTTTCAAGTTCTCTTACCACATTCAAGTCTATCAGATGATATAACTCCTGTAAATCTTTGGACATGGCAAAATTACTAGCTACATCTACAATAAGTGTATTGACGTAAATGACTCCATATGATCATATATTCAATTCTATCCACAAAATCAGCCTTTCGCCGTTACACGTCCATTATCTTTTGTTTAAATATATATATATTTTGATAACCCAGGTGTACAAGCTTACACTAGTGTTGGATAAGGATGAAGATGAAGGCATTGAAGACAAAATTAGAAGGGAGGTTTTGAAGGATTCCAAAACTTCAAATTTGGCTAAGTACAAGTCAACTTAGCTGATGGTCCCTTGTGAAGAAATTTTGACTAAGTAATGAAGACATCAGAAGAGTCAAATTTCAAGGTCCAAGATTTCTGATCTGCTGAAGGAAAGTTATCAGACTGATGAAGATCAGCCGACTCAAATCAGATTTGTTCAAGTTTGAGATCAGCCAAGTTCGTCATCAGACTTGCACTTCCAACAGCCAAGTGGAAAGGATCATAAAGTCTTCCCAATGGTAATAAATGCCCCTTGGAGTAATAAATGCTGAAGTACAAGGTTATTAAAGACAAATGATTGAAGAAATGCTTCGCATCAGCTGGTCATCAGACTTGCACTTCCAACAGCCAAGTGGAAAGGATCATAAAGTCTTCCCAACGGTAATAAATGCCCCTTGGAGTAATAAATGCTGAAGTACAAGGTTATTAAAGACAAATGATTGAAGAAATGCTTCGCATCAGCTGGGTGCATTTAATGCTGCCTGCAGAATAGTACTGTTCACAGTACAGACAGACTGCAAAAGAGCCGTTCGCGGATTTTAAGGACCAGTACTCGAGGAATTTGAATCTTGTCTCTCTTCAACGGATATTTTTCAAACCTCAAGTATAAATAGCTGAAAGAGACGAAGAGAAAAAAAGTAACACAATCTCTGAGAAATTTTCGAAGCAAAATTCTTTAAGTCTCAAGAACAGCTCACTCATCAGCTTAGTCATTTGTTGACGAAAAGCGAAGTTGAAGAACAAAGACAAATACATCTTCTGAGTGATTTTGTAAACAAGAGTGTTGTGAGAAGTAGATATCCATCTAAGTGAGTGATATTACTTCAGAGAGTAGGATTTCTTAGTGATTTCTTACTGCGCACTTACGGCCTGTTCATTTGTTGATTGGCGTAAGCAGAGTGTACTGGTTACTTTGTGTTTCTAGTATAACCTAAGATCTTTGTGACTTGGACGAGTGGATTAAAGGATATTTACATCCATATAACCACTATAAAAATTACTTGTGTTTTTACATTGCTTTTAAACTTGCATATTTTCTGATTGCACAAAAACACATTAAGTTAACTGTTTGAAAGGTATTTAAAAGGAGTTTATAAAACTGGGGAAACATTTTTCAAACTACTGAGAATACTTGTGAAAAACACTTTGAAAAATCCGCTGCAAGTACTCTAAGTATTAAAACTGATTTTGACAAAATCAGCTAAGTGATTATCAGACAAGTGGTCATCAACCTGTTCAAAGATTTGTTCGCGAACAGACTTGTAACTTACTACTCTGATCAGCTTAGTCTGCTCACAGTTGAGAAAAGTTTTAAAGTTAAAATTCGAAGAAAATTTTAAAGAGGTTTATTCACCCCCCCCCCCCCTCTAAACCTCTTCTGACCACTTGGGACCAACAAGTTGTATCAGAGCGGGTGGTTCATTTGAATCAGCTGCCTGATCAACGAGCTTGATCCAAGTGTTTTTCAAAGGTTTTCAAAACTTTTCAAAAGAGCATCTTTTTGAAAATTTAAAACTTTTTGAAAAATGGACTGTATCAGCCATGTTCCCCACATTGCTGGTATGTCTTTTGAAGACTGGAAGATCAGAATGTAGATCTTCTTAGCTTCCTATAATGATAACATGTACACATGTATCATCAAAGGTCCATTCAAATTCACCAAGACTGTAATAGTTGATGAAGCTGAACTGGTGGTGGAAAAAGATCTGACAGAGATGACAGCTGAAGAAATAAAGCTGTTCAATCTGGATAAAGTTGGCCGTTTCATCATGACTAAAGCCCTGGACAATGATCGGTTTGACAAAGTCAAACATTGCAAAACTGCAAAGGAAATGTGGGATAAGGTTCGTGATATGAGCGAAGGAAACGACGCCATCAAAGAGCATCAGCTGAGTGTTGCTCTAGAAAAGCTGGACAACTTCAAGATGAAGTCTGCGGAAACGATTGACCAGATGGATACAAGGTTTACAAGGACGTTAAATGAAGTGTTAAAGCTTGGAAAAACCTTTACGGACAAGGAGATAACCCTCAGAGTTCTGAAGGCCCTACCTCCAAAGTTCAACATGAAGGTGACAACTATGGAAAAGTCAAGAGATCTGGGCAAGATTTCTTTCACAGAGCTGTTCTCAGTACTCAAGGCGTACGTGTATAAACTGCCAAGAATGGGTGTTGAAGAAACCTCAACTTCAAGTCCAACAGCTGCACTTGTTGCTGCTGAAAATCCCAGAAGGCCAGCTCACAAAAGCAAATATGTGGACTCATCTGGCGAAGCCACACTACTCAACAAAAAGGAGTACACTGCTGGAGACGTTGCATTGCTGATGAACAACTTTAAAAAGTTCTACAGACGAAAAATGAAGAACAAATATAACAATGCTTCTACTTCTAACCCTACTTCTTCTTCTCAGGAAAAGGATTCTTACAAATCCAAAATGATGTGCTACAACTGCAGGAAACTGGGTCATTTCATCAGAGATTGCCCATATCCCAAAGCTGAGAAGTATACTGAAGAAGAAAAGAGAATCAGAAAAGAAAGAAAGCATCAGAAAGCTAAGGCGATGGTAGCAGAAGCAGAAAAGCCAGCTGCCGTTTACTCATCTGATTCAGATTCTGACACTTGTGATGAAGAGTCTTCTGATGAAGAGAGCCCTGCCCTTCTCTGCCTGATGGCTAAGGAATCTGATGACTCTGAGGATAGTGAGGTAACTCCTCTTGAGAATGAACTATTTAGTTCATTTGAACAAATGATGCTTAACAATACTACTATTGCTGAAGCATATAAAAAGCTTAAGGAAGAGATGATATTGCAAAAAGAGCAAAACAGTTCACTGAAACTCACAGCTGAAAAGCCAAGAGAATCAGCTGAATATAAACAGCTTGAGCAAGAACATGAGTCTCTAAAAGCTGAATATGAAGTCTATAAAGGAAAAATCATGGAACTTGAGAAAGTCATTGAGTCTCATGAGAAGTCATCTGTTGCATCCACTCATATGTCTAGTAAACAGAAGACACCTTTAGAACAGGATAAGCAAGAATTGAACCATACTGAGAAATTTATATCTACTGACAATAGTAAGGTCATCTTGTATGTTCAAACTGCTAGACCTGCTTCACCTGAGAAAGTTGTAAAGGAGACGAAAACTCCTAAGACTAAAAAGAGCAAAGAGCCTAGTGTAGGAAAACAGACTAGTAAGCCTAAACAGAAGAGTCCTAGGAAGTCCTCTGATAAGGCTAAAACTAATCAGACTAGTGATAAAGCTAAGTCGTCTGTTAATGAGCAAGCAAGTAGTAAACCAAAGAAGCATAAGAATAAGAAAAATCAAAATGCTTGGTATGGAAATGAGTCTTATTATGTGCAACCTACTGCATATCATCCTATGTATCATGCACCTCAATTTCCAACTTACTATGCACCATACCCTGCTCATCCAATGCATGCATATCCTCCATATCATGCATCTTACTCTGCATTTGAACATTACCCTTATCATGCTGATCATCAACAATATGATAAATCTGATGAACGTGGTAAAGGCAAAGCTGTTCATACTCCTGTTGAAACTCAGAAACCTAAGAAGCCTAAGACTTCATCATCTTGGGTTGTCAAAGGTGGAACTAATCATTCAGGACCCTCTCAATAAGGGTACCTAAAACAATTTTATTTTGTTTTGTAGGTTAGGATTAGGAGTAGGAGTAAAGTAGAGAAGACTTGGTACTTGGACAGTGGTTGTTCAAGGCACATGTGTGGAAGCATACATGAACTGACTGATGCTGTTGCTGTGGATGGTCCAAAAGTTACTTTTGGAGACAGTAAAGAAGGCAAGAATGTAGCAAAAGGAAGCCTAATCAAGGGAAACATAGAGATATCTGACGTCTCATATGTTAAAGGCCTAAAGTACAACCTGCTGAGCATAAGTCAATTTTGTGACAAAGGATATTCAGTCATCTTCTCAACAGATAAGTGCTACGTTGAACAAATTAGTACAAAGAAGGTTATTTTATCTGGAAGAAGACAAGGAAATATCTACATAGTCGACTGGAATTCTGCTGATAAGAATTCAAACATTTGTTTGGTGGCATCAACACCAAGTGAAGTTAGTTGGCTGTGGCACAAAAGAATGAATCATGTGAATTTCAAGACCATCAACAGACTTATCAAGAATAATCTGGTAGAAGGAATTCCAAAGACAGTCATGAGCAAAGATAAGCTTTGTGACGCTTGTCAGAAGGGTAAACAAATCAAGTCATCGTTCAAAAGCAAGAAGCATCAATCTTCTGGAAGAATATTGGAGCTGCTACACATGGACTTATTTGGACCCATTGATCCAGTCAGCAATGGTGGAAAGAAATATTGCCTAGCTGTTGGGGATGATTATTCAAGATATACTTGGGTGATATTCATGAAAAAGAAAAGTGAAACCAAGGAACATCTTACTAATCTGATGGAGCTGATCCAGAATGAGAAAAGCATAAAGATATTGAAGATCAGATCAGACAGAGGGACAGAGTTTACAAACTCTACTGTTGAAGAGTATTGTAATATCAAAGGAATACATCATGAGTATTCAGCTGCTAGAACCCCTCAACAGAATGGTGTTGCTGAAAGGAGAAACAAAACACTAAAGGAAGCTGTCAGAACCATGATAGCTGAAGCTAAGCTGCACAAAGATTTTGGGCAGAAGCAACAAACACAGCATGTTTTACCAAAAACAGATGCATGATCAACAAGCACCAAAACAAGACTCCATATGAAATTTGGAACAACAGGAAGCCAAACATTCATTACTTTAAGATATTTGGTTGTAAATGTTATGTTTTAAATAATGGTAAAAATCACCTTACTGCATTTGCAGAAAAGGCTGATGAAGCTGTTTTTGTAGGTTATTCTACTGTTAGTAAAGCCTATAGAGTTTTTAACAAAAGAACATTACTAATAGAAGAATCTATTCATGTAGTATTTGATGAACCAAGTCAATCTTCTGAAAAGAATCAAAATACTAATCAAGATCTGTCCACTAATTTATAGAAGTTGAATGTTGGAAAGAATGAAGAATATGTTCCCATCATACTACCTGATCTCAACCCAGCTGATAACTCAAGTGCTGTTCAAAATCACAGTGCTGATTGTCTAACAGACGAGTTGCAAACAGCTGATAGACCAGAGACTGTTCAACAGACAAGAGAAGTTCAACAGACTACTACTGGATCTCCAACAATAGTGTTGCAAGATCAAAACAAAGGACAACATCATGATTTGCAACCTGATCTAAGATGGCTCAAGAATCACCCACATGAACTGGTGATTGGTGATCCTTTGGATAAAGTGAGAACAAGAAGAGCTGCTGCAAGTAATGCAATGTTTGCCAGCTTTCTATCTCAAATTGAGCCCAAACAGATTGAAGAAGCTCTCAGTGATTCCAACTGGATTGAAGCTATGCAAGAAGAGTTAAATCAATTTGAAAGGAATGAAGTCTGGTACTTAGTTCCTAAACCAAGTCATCAAAGAGTCATTGGCACTAAGTGGGTATTCAGGAATAAGATGAATGAAGATGGTGAAGTCACCAGAAACAAAGCAAGATTAGTGGCCAAGGGTTACTGCCAGGAAGAAGGCATTGACTTTGATGAAACGTTTGCACCGGTGGCAAGATTAGAGGCAATCACACTCTTTCTCGCCTATGCTGCTCACAAGAATTTCACAGTCTATCAGATGGATGTGAAATCAGCTTTTCTCAATGGAGAATTGCAAGAAGAAGTTTATGTTGAACAACCTCCTGGATTTGAAGTTTATCAAGAAGGAGACAAAGTGTATCGTCTGAAGAAAGCCCTATATGGACTGAAACAGGCTCCAAGAGCATGGTATGATACTTTATCTGACTTTCTTTTAATTAAAGGATTTCGCAAAGGTAAAGTTGACAAGACCTTGTTCACTATTGAATGGGAAGAACATATTTTGCTTGTGCAAATTTATGTGGACGATATTATCTTTGGTTCAACTAACCAACAGATGTGTGATAAGTTCTCAAAGCTGATGCAGAACAAGTTTGAAATGAGCATGATGGGAGAACTTAATTATTTTCTTGGTTTGCAAGTTAGACAGTTGCCTGATGGAATATTCATCAGCCAAGCAAAATACACAAAGGATCTGTTCAAGAAATTTGGTATGGAAACTAGCTCTACTGCTACTATTCCAATGTCTACAAGTCTTCATTTGGATAAAGATGAAGATGGAAAATCAGTGGACATAACCAAGTACAGAGGCATTATTGGGTCACTGTTATATCTAACAGCAAGCAGACCTGATATCATGTACTCTGTTGGGGTCTGTGCAAGATTCCAATCAAATCCTAAGGAATCTCATCTCTTAGCTGCCAAGAGAATATTGAAATATATTAAGGGTACTCAAGAATTGGGATTATGGTACCCTAGAGAATCTAGATTTGAACTTATTGGATATTCAGATTTTGACCTTACTGGCTGCAAAATTGATAGGAAAAGCACAACAGGTGCCTGTCAATTTCTAGGTAGTCGTCTGATCTCATGGATGAGTAAGAAACAGACTTCAGTATCCATATCAACTGCTGAAGCTGAGTACATAGCTTCTGGAGCTTGCTGTGCACAAATCTTATGGTTGAAGCATAAACTGGAAGACTACAATATCAGAATCAGTGGAATACCAATCTACTGTGACAATACAAGTGCAATCAGCCTTACTCAGAATACTACAAGTCATTCAAGGACTAAGCATATTGAGATTAAGCATCACTTTATTAGAGATCATGTGGAGAAAGGAAATGTCATAATAGAGTATGTGTTTACAGAAAATTAGATTGCTAACATCTTCACAAAACCTCTAAGTGAGACAAGGTTTTCAACTCTAAGAGCTGAATTGGGTTTATTAAAATTGGATGCATAAGCTGAGGGGGAACTCATCAGAAGACTAGAGTTCAACAGTTTACTCATCTTATTTATCTTCAAGGATTAACTCTCAACAGACTAGTTAACTTATGAATTCTTAAAGTCAGGGGGAACGTGTAAGACTAGCGGTACTTCTGATTAAAAGATGAAATCTGTTAATGTCAGTTAGTTGAAGTTATGTTTTCAACAGAAGATTAAAGTTTTGAAGAATGAAGATTTATTATCTAGCTGGATGGACAAATAGCTGAGGAAGGTTATTAGCTATTGGCATTCTCTGATAACAACTGTGTCATCAGGACATTAGTCCATCAGATAAGTATTTAATTTACTCATCTGATCGCTTATGTAAAAGCTAACTGTTTAAAACATTTTATTTCAAAACACGCTTTTACAAGTGACAGAAGGGCGGTACAATTTTCCGCTCCTCATTTAATGCGATTTGAATTTGAAAGGTCATAACTGACGCCGCACGATCAGCACTGATAAGAAACGGATCTAACGGTTGGCTGGTATCACGGAAACCAAAATACCCTAACTCTATAAATCCAGATCTGATCAGCCGTGTAGTTCTTTACGCACCCTAATTATTCAAAAGCACTTGTGAGAAAAATTACTTGCAATTTTCTGCAAAATTCTTCCTGTTCTCTTAACTTTCAACAGATTTGCCATGGCCGCTGAAGGAATGTTCCTAGTTTATGAATCATACTACCAATCTGGTACGAAATTGATGAAAGAACTGCTAGAGAAGTTCAAATCTGCTTCGTTGGTAAATTTCATGGAGTACAATGAGGGAGTGATCTGGACTGATCAAGTGATGGAGTACTACAATTCAGCGAAAGCTGATTACAACGCACTGGAGATTAAGGCTACAGTGGGAGGAAAATCTATCACTATTACCCCAGCTGTTCTTCACGAGACGTTTGGGCTTCCTAACAGTGGACGACATGACGTCACTGTACTGACGGAAGACAAGCACCAACAATTCTGGGCGATTTGAGCCAAAGAGGGAGAAGTATTGTCTGGAAATATAAGGAAGAAACAACTGAGAGATGAATATCAGCGGATGGCTGATATGGTGTCTAAGTTGATTGAAAACTGCACCTTCTCACTGGATGCTGTTACCATGAAGAGGTTCAACATCATGGCTGCTATTTACTATGGGCTAGAAGTCAACTGGTCCATAATAATTTGGTACATGTTGGCTGATTTTCTTGATGTGAAGAAAGGAAAAGGTCCTCACACCAACCACAGGATCACACTCAGTTACCTGCTGTTCAAACTGGGCTGTCCTATGATGAATGGAAAGGAAATCCACAAGTCTAAGGCAATGACTAAGTACTTGCCTGTTCTAAAGAGGAAGGCTGGTAAGCCTGAGGAAGTTGAAGATGAGGAACAAAAGAAGGTTCCTGCCAAAAGACCTAAGAGATTAGTCAAAACAGCTGACTTGGCTGTTGAGACAAAGAAGAAGAAGGCTGCTGATAAGCCTAAGGAGAAGGATTCAAAGAAGATGGAGACAGTGACTTCTGCTGCTGAAGCCACTATTATTATTGATCAAGTAACTGCTGATGTCAGGACTGGATCCCCTGCATCATCTTCAAGAACTCCATCAGCTGAAAGGCCTACCGAAGGTATTTCTCATAGAACGAGAAGTCAGCAAAAAGATACAGCTGCTTCAAATTACCGTGAAAGGAGAACTAAGAGAACTGCTAGAAAGCAGATGACCTTCATTGAAGAACCCACAGATTTGGAAAATGTTGTTAGAGAAAATCCTGAAGTTGCTGAAAGGCCTGTTGTAACAAATGCGGTTGCTGCTGCTAACAAAGCTGATGAGCAATAGTTTAATCAAGTTACACCAACAGCTGAGGTCGCCAAACCTCAAGATGATCCGGATGTCATGATCATACATCCCATTGCTGCCAATCCTATTTCATCTGCTGGTCCAGCTCCTGCTCCAGCTGACAAAGGTAAAAGAAAGATAGTGCTGAAGAAAAAGAAAATTTCCAAAGCTGACGAGAAAGCAAGAGAAGAGGCTGAACAGAGGAAGCAAGATGAATTAGAGGAAAAGGAAGCTCTTGAGCTGAGCAAAGCTCAAGCTGCTAAGGATGAAGCCAGAAGAAAAATGTCTGAAGCAGAAAGACAAGCTGCAGAGGCTGCTGAACTGGCTATGGTCATTGAAAAGAGCAAAATTGATGCCTATGGACCTGTCCATGGAGGAGGCATCAAGATCAAGGAGGCTGATGGGGATGAACCTCCAAAGCAAAAAATGCCTGCTGCTGAGCCCAGACCAAAAGAAAAGTTTGAAATCAGGAGAGCATTCAACATAGTATATGCTGATAAAGAGTTTTTAAAAAGGTTTGAAAAGTCCTTAGCCTACTACGATCAGAAGTTGATGTTAAAGACTATGTTCACTCAAGAGAAGCCAAGGTATATCAGATGGAGAGACAATAGGCTGAACAGGTCAATAACAGAACTTCAGAATCTGAAGGACTTAGCTGCTGAAGAAGAATGGGTTTTAAAGTGGCTAAAGACAGACTCAATTCAAAAGGCCTTGGACCCTCATCACGTCAGACATGCTATGCATCACTATGCAAGGGAGTATGCCCTAGCAGAGGCCAAGTTAATTGAGAATAACTTACCTGCCAAAAGGAAGAAATCAGAGAATGCTGAAGAAAGGGCATTGAACATTGCTACAATGACTGCCTTGAAAAGATGGGCAGAAAGGGCAAGGTATAAACAAGGCTGTTCAAGTGATTTGCCCCAGCTGCCAAGTATTCAGCACATTATATTTGGTAAGGAAGTGAAGGAGTACAGTGAAGTGCCCAAGGGAAATAATGCCTTTGTAAACCCTTGGATCATTGTGAGGCAGATAAGACAAATAACCTGCTTTAATAATGATGGCACAGTCACTGACCTGTTCTATGATGACGCCACTGATGAACACAAAACAGCTGACAAGAACTTAGCCATTGAGTGGAATGCTAAGGCTTCTGAAGATCATCAGGAGACCAAGATAGAAGACGTCCCTGTCCACCAGGAGATTGAGGAAAAGGATGAAGCTGCTGCTTCTGCTTCATCAGGTGATGAACACTCATCACTGATGGAAGCTTTCCAGATGCTGATGGAGAATTCACTAAAGGAACTGGAAGAGAAGCATCACCAGCAGCTGATAGAGGTCAAAGAGGAGTGGAAGAGTGAACTTAAAGCAGAGTTGGCAGAGTCCAACAAACTTTTGCTGGAATCTATGCAACAGTCAACAGAGAAGATTATAAAGAAAGAAGTTGATAGTTTTCCTATTCCTCAAGACAACTCTCTGCAGTTAGTGAACAGCTTGAATGAAATGAACAGAAACGTGGAAGATGTGAAGGCTGATGTAAATCACCTTCATACTGCCCTTCAAAGAGCAGAACACAAGATAGCTGACTTAACTGCAACCTTCATCAGAGTTGGTGAAGAAGAAAAGGCTGTCAATGTTGGGTTGCTGCAAGAAGTTGCTAAGGCTGGACAAGAGATGCAAAATGAACTTGCAACTATGCAACTAAATATTGACTACTTCAATGATAAGAGTGACGACATCAGCACAACTATTCATCACCTTACAGCAAGTCATGACGTAGTGAATCAAAATTTGAAGACTTTATGTGCTGGAATGAAGATTCCAACAGTTGCACTCAACCCTGCTGCTAAACCTGAAGAAGTCATCAAGTCTGATGATGACAAAAAGGGGGAAGGTAGAGGGGAAGAAACAACTAAGGAAGATACTGCTGATGCTACTGTTGAAGTCAACAAGAAGACTGATGAAGCTACTGAACTGACCAAGACGGCTGAAGAAGAACTTGGAAAGGCACAAGGCAAAGACAAGTCTAAAGAAGAGACTAAAGATAAAGCCAAAACTGATGAAGTAATGGCTGAATCTAAAGACTATGCTGCTGATAAATCAGAGCCGTTAACCAAGTACAAGAACACAGAATCAGCTAGGAAGGCGATGGAACTTCTAAAAGAGCAGCAACTTAAAGAGAAAATGGAAGTTGCTAAAGAAGTCATCCTTCAAGGTGAAGAAGCTGATGAAGATGAAGAAGAAGATGATGAGGAGTCATCTTATGAATATGAAGAAGTGCTTGAAGGATCTGATGAAGAAGCTGATAGTTAGGAATTATAAAATCTTGTAATCAGTTTACTTTATCCATTCTTCAGACATCTCATCTGATGAACTTGCATTGTAATACATTTCAATATCAATAAACAGTCAAGTTCAATCCAATATACTTTTTCTTTCTCAGAAAATTTTGAGGATTACAATCTTTAGCTTATGTTTTAACAGGTACTTGGCTGAAGTTTTGTCATCATCAAAAAGGGGAAAATTGTTGGATAAGGATGAAGATGAAGACATTGAAGACAAAATTAGAAGGGAGGTTTTGAAGGATTCCAAAACTTCAAATCTGGCTAAGTACAAGTCAACTTAGCTGATGGTCCCTTGTGAAGAAATTTTGACTAAGTAATGAAGACATCAGAAGAGTCAAATTTCAAGGTCCAAGACTTCTGATCTGCTGAAGGAAATTTATCAGACTGATGAAGACCAGCCGACTCAAATCAGATTTGTTCAAGTTTGAGATCAGCCAAGTTCGTCATCAGACTTGCACTTCCAACAGCCAAGTGGAAAGGATCATAAAGTCTTCCCAACGGTAATAAATGCCCCTTGGAGTAATAAATGCTGAAGTAAAAGGTTATTAAAGACAAATGATTGAAGAAATGCTTCGCATCAGCTGGGTGCATTTAATGCTGCATTTAATGCTGCCTGCAGAATAGTACTGTTCACAGTACGGACAGACTGCAAAAGAGCCGTTCGCGGATTTTAAGGACCAGTACTCGAGGAATTTGAATCTTGTCTCTCTTCAACGGACATTTTTCAAACCTCAAGTATAAATAGCTGAAAGAGACGAAGAGAAAAAAAGTAACTCAATCTCTGAGAAATTTTCGAAGCAAAATTCTTTAGGTCTCAAGAACAGCTCACTCATCAGCTTAGTCATTTGTTGACGAAAAGCGAAGTTGAAGAACAAAGACAAATACATCTTCTGAGTGATTTTGTAAACAAGAGTGTTGTGAGAAGTAGATATCCATATAAGTGAGTGATATTACTTCAGAGAGTAGGATTTCTTAGTGATTTCTTACTGCGCACTTACGGCCTGTTCATTTGTTGATTGGCGTAAGCAGAGTGTACTGGTTACTTTGTGTTTCTAGTATAACCCAAGATCTTTGTGACGTGGACGAGTGGATTAAAGGATATTTACATCCATATAACCACTATAAAAATTACTTGTGTTTTTACATTGCTTTTAAACTTGCATATTTTCTGATTGCACAAAAACACATTAAGTTAACTGTTTGAAAGGTATTTAAAAGGAGTTTATAAAACTGGGGAAACATTTTTCAAACTACTGAGAATACTTGTGAAAAACACTTTGAAAAATCCGCTGCAAGTACTCTAAGTATTAAAACTGATTTTGACAAAATCAGCTAAGTGATTATCAGACGAGTGGTCATCAACCTGTTCAAAGATTTGTTCTCGAACAAACTTGTAACTTACTACTCTGATCAGCTTAGTCTGCTCACAGTTGAGAAAAGTTTTAAAGTTAAAATTCGAAGAAAATTTTAAAGAGGTTTATTCACCCCCCCCCCTCTAAACCTCTTCTGACCACTTGGGACCAACAACTAGACTAATCCTGGACCCTCAGAACCCTTGCCCTAGAATCCTGAAGGATGTAAATCAAAGGATATGCCTCCACCAAGCCCCGGGTTCCCACCATACTGCTGTACACTCTGCGTACAAAAGGGTCTTCACCACAAATGACCCTTAGATAGACCCATAGAAATGCTTCCATCCAAGTTTAAATATTTTGTTGTCAACACAATTAGATCCAACTTCATGAGAGGGGAGATAGTTATGCCTACTCATAGCTTCTATGCCAAGAGAAAGAAAATAAATTGGGATGGTCTATTGTGACTCACCCTTCAGTCTGAGTCACCAACAACTCTTTTAAAATCCAATCATATTTTGACACCTGTCCAAAGTACAACTCCAAATTAATTCAAGTACAACCCAACTAAAATGTAAGATACCAATTATAACCTTATCATTTCTTTTGTAAAATACCTATATAACCTTTCATTTAAAAGAAGAAAAAAATCGGAAACATCTTTCCTGAAGCTCTTATTAGCTTCTTCCTTTCCCTTCATTTCTCTCTCATTAATTTAGAATTAATTTCAGTCCAAAAAATTACTTGATAGACTGCTGCCATGGAAGCTCTTAAAGCTTCTTCCTTTCCTTCACTCCACCGTCCGATAGTTTCACCAAGAAATCCAAAGCCCAAAACCCGAAAACCCATTTCACCCATTCCATTAAGTCCATCTCTACTCTTAATCCGACGCCGGAGAAGTCGTCGTCGGCCTGGGCTTGCTGGCCCGACGACCTGGTTTGAGGGAAGGGGGGTGGGGTTGATCGGAGTCAGGGGGTGGTGGGTGGGTTTGGAGTATTTTTAATTTTTTTAATTTTTAAATTTATAGTATTAAAGTTTAATATATTAATATATAAAAATAAAAAACTTTATTTAATTATGGAAATAACATTTTTATATTTATAAAATTTAATATTATAATTATTACTTATATTAGTTCAATTTATTCAATAAAATTTAATATCGGAGATGGTGGTGATGGTGGTATGCCTAGGGTTTTGGAAAGGGATTTGGAGAGAACTTGAGGGAGATGAAATGAGAGGGATATTTTGGTCAATTGGATATTTTTCTTAAAGGGTAATAATGTAAAATTTCTATTTACAATTTATTGTTTATTATTTTTTTTGGGTATATTACATAAAATATGGGGTTGATACATATTTGTACAGATTCAATGGATAAGATAATTTTAATTTTTTTTTTCAAGGGTTGAGATTGAATTTATTTGATGACTCAACTTTGAACTAAGAGTCATGATAGAATGTCCCAAATAAATTTATCGGATGCTAGCTGACTAAATTGAATATTGGAAGGGTTTCTGAACATGCACCACAAAGTGCGAAAACTGCGGTAGTTAAGTGAAAAAAAAAAACTGCATTATATAATTTCTTTGCAATGATGCATTTTAATAATCTTTCATTCATGTGATCACATGGTTAAATTGAGACGTAGTTTTCAATCACTACAAAATAAAGAATTAAGTACTCTAGCCAATTATTTGGCACGACTCTTCAATGAATAAATTACAATATATGTGAATGAAGTACTAATTAATTTATTGGTTCATTTATAGTTTGTACCATAACTTGACCAAGTCATCATCTAGTTATATCATCAAGAAACTGCAAGTTGCTATAAGGTTTCACATTGATAGGAAGTCAAATAGTTTATTGTGATGGTCTAACATAATTTAAAGATTAATTCTACCGGAAGCCTAATGACTGGCTCAAATTTTTTATGGTCAAGTTTTTATGCCAGTGGAAGTGAGGAAATAAATTATACCTTTTTGCATGTGTTTTGGAAAACATGCATAGAACCCCTTTTCATGTTTATTACAAGGAATTCCCTTGTGTTTTACCAATTGTTGAACACTCTTATTATATTAAATACTATTTTATCCTCCATATTCAATGTATTTAATTAATATAAAATTTGAATTTCTTTTAGTATATAATATTATTAATTAAAACAAAATAAATATAAACAGTATCCATCACCCACCAACCCCTCACAATTGAACCCAGACTGCGCCGATCACTTTCAATAATAATTTTCATTTTTCTAAGTCTTTATGTGATTTCTTAGAAAATTATTCGCTGATGTTTGTATGCTCATTATTACTTCCCTTAGGTCATCTTCAATGTATCCACCACCGTTCCCCTTCACCTTAGCATAGTCATCTACAATGTATGAATCTTCTCGTTCCATTTAATTTCAATCAATTTTCTTCCCTAATCTCACTTAATAAATATAATAATAATCACATGCAAAAAAATTGTTTAATAATAATAATAATAATAACAATAGCGCTTACATTAAAAAGAATTAATAATAATAATAATAATACTATTTCTATCAACAACAACCACGTCGGCCCGAAGAGATTCTGTTGGTCCCAAGTGGTCAGATGAGGTCTAGAGTGGGTGGAGGGGGTGAATAGACCTCTGAATTTTTTTTACTTGAAAATTTCTCTAACTTTTCTGCCAGCAGACTAAGCTGATCAAGATTCGTAAGTAGACTAAGCTGATCGCGCACAAAGCTTCGAACAACAGAGTAAGACCACTGTTCTGATTATGACTTAACTGATTTTAGTAAAATCAAAGTTTTGGTCAGATAACTTGCAGCGGATTTTATAAGTGTTTTTCACAAGTAAATTTTCGTAACTTAAAAAGATTTTATCCCCAATTTTAACAAACCCCTTTTTGAAAATCTTTCTAACAGTTAATTCAAGTGTTTGAATGCTCTTTGAAAATATGCAAGAAAATAATGCAAAGTAAAACACCAGAATTTTTATAGTGGTTATATGGATGAAAATCCTTTAGTCCACTCTTCCAAGTAACGAAGATCTTGGGTTATACTATAATCACTTATATTACAATATCCCTGCTTGCGCCAAACAACAAACGAACTGGCCACAAGTTTGTTAGAGTAGTGCCCTGCAAGCCAATCGGTTGTCTTGTAAATACCCTTGTAATCAATCTTATTCATGATCAATAAAAGTTCGCATTGGCAATTCTTCATTTATTGTGATACATCTAAGCAATTTATGAAGCCCTTAGATCGTTAAAACTAAGGAACATGGTGCATCCCTCTATGGAATATGTTCTACTATGGTTTAAGATCTTAAAAGCTTTCCAAGTCATAGAATACTATTGAGATAGGGCATCATTGTATTCGGTAAGACTTGCACGAGTATGCATTCTCTTTTGCATGGGGATGGATAGTTCCATGGACATCGATATGGTAGATATCAATGCATATGAGTGGGTGGCTTGATGAGATCAAGCGCATCGAAACCCCGCTAGAAAAATCTCATTTTAGGAGTTTATCGAAGATGAAGATTTCTTCTACTTATGATAGTGTACGTAAATTGGTCCTTTGACTTGAGACGTTAGAGTGAACTTCATGCGGAGCGTTTATGCTTTGATGTGTTACTCGACTAATAATTAGCGAGTCATTATAGTTTCACGTTGGCTATGGATTGCTTCGTAGTGAGGTTAATGACGTCAATAAAGGATCCATTAACTCCCAACGTGATGTGGTTGGGCGATTTCCTATGCATTCTTTTGTATGGATTGATTCCGGGAATCTTCGGCCGAAGTGAGTGATGTTAGATTTGGAAAGGAGTTTCCAAATGGGTAATCACTAAAAGGAATCACCATAAAGAATAAAGACGCATAGTTATCAAGGCTAATAGGAATCCGTTGGACTCCATGTCCTAGGCCTCGATCGGGAAATAAGTTATTGGAAGGAGCGTACGTGCATGGTATGCGTAAGAGGATTGATGAGATCAATTCAAGAAAGGTTCACACTTTATTTTCATCATTAGTTAGGACTCGTTGACCGTGACTAGACGACTACCTCGAGTGTTGGGTACTCTAGATTTGATGAGATCATATCTAAGAGTGATTGATTAAAAGTAGTTTAATTAATCTTTTTAATTAAATCACAAATGGTTTGTGAGCCCACGGCTAATTGATGGTGAACCCAAGGGGCCACACACAATAGCACAAGATGCAACTTAGTTCAATCTATAAAAAGTCAAATTTGATTTGACAAGTAGTGGTAATTAATTAATGGAGATTAATTAATTAAAGGACTCTATTAATTTAAGTGTTAAATTAATTTAGTCGAAATTAATTAGAAGGGTCTAATTAATTGAAGGAAGAAATAAATGGGTTTCTAATTTTGAATTAAAGATTGGATTTATTAATTGGGAAATAAATGTCCAATTAACCCATGACCAATTTAAATTGGTCTTATGAGATGATCATATTTAATATGATATAATGTTGATATATATATATATATATATATATATATATATATATATATATATATATATATATATATATATATATGGGTGATATATGTATATATATAACTAGAGATAAATAAATATTTTATCATGTGTTAGTGGTGGCCCCCACCACTAACTTGTATCAAAAGTAGTGTGCTTGGGAAGCACAATAAAGCTACAAGTCTTATTGGTGGATTTGATCCAACAATAAACTACATTGAATAATGTACACACATAAAAGATAAGATGTTGCCTTCATTCATTAGAGGTAGAAGTTGCAAGACAAAAACACACACTACACCTTTTAGTGTGTGTTTGGATTTCTCTCAAACCCTAGAAAGAAAAGTTGTTTTCTTCATCTCTTTCTCTTCCTTCATCAAGTTTCTAACTTGATTCAAGTACTACTTCATTCTAGCTAATAGATTGAGGGTGTATTTGCAAGATCTAGTTCATCTTCTTTACTCCTTAAGTGCTATCACTTGTGTGTGTGGACTAGCTTTGGAGGATCTACACTTGGAGATCTTGGTGTGGTTTTTCTTGAGGAGCTTGGGGAAAGAAGTTTCGTAGGAAGCACAAAACCCGTGAGCTTGGATGTGATTGAAGGTTTCGGGTGTTACTTGCTTGTCCCGATTCTTTGCGGCTCTTCACCTCCAAAGATTGGGAGAGGTATGACTTGATATCTTTCCTTCTAGTATGAACTTCGTATGCATGATGATCCTAGGATAGTAATGGTAGAAGGTCTCCAAAGTTTTCTTGCAAAGAAGTTGCATTTTTGGGCCGTTATGTCCCCGTTTAAATTTTTTTGTTTTTCCGCTGCGTTTTGGCTGACCTTAGGACCATTACCAACAAAGTTCACAATAGGAAATCACAAAGAAACTCCTACTCTCTGAAGTAATATCACTCACTTAGATGGATATCTACTTCTCTAAAAACTCTTCTATTACAGATTCACTCAGAAAATGTGTTTTTCTTTTATCTTCAACTTCGGCTTTCGTGAACATATGACTAGGCTGATGAGTGAGTTGTTCATGAGCTTTTGAGACTTAGAAAATTCTGCTTCGCGAAATGATCTCAGTTGTTGTGTTGTCTCTAACTCTTGAATCAGGCTCTATTTATACTTGTGATTTGAAAAGTGTCCGTCGAAGAAAGACAAACATCAAATCTGCAAGTATTGGTCCCCTTTTTTCTGGAACGACTCTCTGCAACTCTAGCACTTTACACTCTGTTGTACTATTTTGTCAGTCGCATTAAATGCACATTGCTGATCCGAGAATAACTTCAATCATTTGCCATAAATACCCTTCTCTTGCAGCATTTATTACTTCCAGTGCATTTATTACCGTTGGGCAGGCTTCCTGATCACTTCTACTCTGCTGATCGAAATTGCCCATCTTATAGATACTCTGCTGATCTCAAGTTGAACTAATCTGATTTGAGTCAGCTGAAAAACTACCAGTTTGATTCCGAGTTCAGCAATAGATCAGTAGTCAACAACATCAATCTTTCTCTTGAGATCCTCCAACCTTTTGTATTTGACGTATGGATTAAGCTGTTCAGTAGCAGAGTCTTTGGCAGCAGCAATCTCCTTGTCTGATATTGCTTCTTCCTTAGACTCTTAATCCTTTTCAGCTCCTTCAGCATCAGCAGCCTTTCTAGTTTCAGTCACTTCATCAGCTGGTCTACTTGTGTGTTCTTCATCAATCTTCTCAGTAGACTCCAAATTTTCAGTAACTTCAACTGATGGATTGTTAGCATCAGTCTTCCTTGTGGCAGATCCTCCATCTTCCCCCTTTTTGTCATCATCAGCAGGGAGGATAAGTTCTTCGGCCAAAACTGGAGTGATGTTAACAGCTTGGCACATCAGCTTGATGTTCTTATCCATAGCCAGAAGATGATTGTCCTGTTTCAGTTGTTGTAGGTTGGCAATACTTTCAGTCTTCAGAAGAGTGAGGTACACTTGCTCACTTAGCTGAATCTGGTATTGCAGAATCAGATCAACTGAGGTAGTGAAGGCCCTTAGCATGTTTTTAGTCTTCTCTTCTTGCGCAACCATTGCATCAACAACAACTTGATTTATGTCCCTCCAGCCAGCTGTATTATTTTGAACCCTTGCCCTGATAGTTTCAACATCAGTTTTGATAGTCTGCACTTCAGCACGAATGTTGGCTAATTCTTCTAGTATCAGCAGGCTTTGGAATAGCAGCAGACAGCAGGGTTGAGGCTAACTCCTCAAATTTTTTCACGTGTTCTCTGTTCCTGTCTTCCATTGCCTTCATGGAAATAGCAATAAACGTCTTTATGGAATCTAAGATTGTTGGTTGCACTTCAACAGATGTAGAAGGAATGCTTGTGTTGGGTTGGCCAAGTTCATGAGCTTTCCACTCTAAGGCAAGTTGCTCATTCTCCTTTGGGCACTCATTCAGTGAAGTCTTCTGTTGGGCAGTTGATAACTCCATTGATGAGGTGTTGGCTTGCTCCTTGACTTTTGGATGGCTCATCTGTTACAGTGACAAAATCAGAACCATCAGCAGACACCACAGTTTTATGAGTAAAAATCATTGTAGGTCTAAAAAGTGATGTAGTCTGCTCAGGCAATTCTTCATAAGTCTTGATGGCCGGGCCAAAGACAATTTGCTGTAAGCTGGGCAAGGGCGTCAGATTACTGGAACTTCCTTTTTCAAACCTTGACCGCTTTGCCCACATTTCTAAAGTTATGGAAATAGCCAACTTTACTGCTCTATCTTGTACATCTTCATTCTTTCCAGGCACTTCAGGCATATAGTCTTTTAACTTTATTGATTCAGACTTGGCCTGCTTCCTTAATCGGTAGTGCACCATGTCTTGGAAGTGATATGAATCAAGTGTTTGCTTTGAGCAGCCGGTTTGCAACCAGCATGGGTGCTTCCACTTCATAATCTCCTCCTTTGATTTTGTCAAACGATAATCTCTCCATCTGTTGTATCTTATCTTCTCAGCTATGAAGAGACTCTGACGAATCAGAAGAGTGTTATACCTTTCTAGCTCAGCTTCAAACTTAGCAAATACTTCTGGATCACTTAGTACAATCTCCGGAGGATGCTTTACTTCAGATCTTTTCTTCTTAGATGGCTTGGGCCTGGGCATAACAGACTTTGGTTTCTTCCTTTCTCCTATCTCTATGCCTCCACTATACCTTGGACCATGGGCATCCTTAGTACTAGCTTCAAGGGCTTGGGCTAGGTTTTGAGCTTCCTTTGCAGCAAGCTCTGCATCAGTCATATTTTTTGCTTGAGCTTCAAGTTCACTCAACTTCAAAACCTTTTGATACTCTGCTTCTTCTCTTTTTTTCTGTAGCCTCTTCTCTCTTCTTCTTGTGATAGGTAAAAACCTTGGGCTTACCAGTTCTCTTTCTCCTGGCAGCCGGACTCTCAATAACTGTAACAGGAACAGCAACAATTGGTCGAGGTTGAATGAGTGGAACATTCACCTAACCTGAAGTATCAGCAGGCTGCTATGTTTCATTGGCAGTTGACTCTGCTAATGTTTGATCCTCTGTGACCTTTTCTTCATTATTAACTGGTCTCTCAGCAGCAGGAGGATCTTCTCTAACAGTTAAGTCAGTTGAGAAAGTGACTATTTGACCTCCTAGAGTCAGTTTCTTTCTTGTTGTTGCCTTAGTCATGTTGTGTGAAGGTTTAGGATCAACAAGGAGTCTTTTGACTGAACTCCTTGTTCTCTTAGCAACTCTTTCAACTAGAACTGGTTTTTCTGACTCAGTTCTTTCAGGAGATTCTTCCACTGCCATCTCATCAATCTCCTTAGCTACTTGTGTGACAATCTTGTCAGCCACTTCAAACTCTAATGATCTGGCTTGAACAGCAGGGTTCGATGTTTGATCAGCATACTGAGTAGTCTGTTTGGCAACTTTTTGCTTCTTAGCAGCAGCAGGCTTCTCTGCCTTTCCCTTTGTTTTCCTCTTCGGAGTGGTTTGTTTTGTGTCAACCCTGACAGGTTCATACGTCTTCATTTCCTTGAGCGCATGAACTGGCTTACCATTCTTCAGAGAACAGTGAAGAGCCATGAACAGATGACTCAGCATAATCACATGTCCATTCTTCTTTAAAGCAAGGATGCCGAAGTAGTGAACAATCCAGTTCACTTTCAGTCCGTAGTAGATGCAGATCATTGTGTGGAAACTTCTTCTTGATAAACCGTCCCGAGAGCTTGTGGAGCACTCTAGTACCTTCGCAATGATGTGATTTAGCCGTTTTTCGTTGGTTATGATTAAATCAATATGATGTGATTAGGAGATCCGGTTTTGTATTAATTATAGGGCTCTGTTACTTTATTCTGGATGGATCAATCTCAAGGAAGAACAATTAAGTAAAAGAACAAAAAGGTAAACAAGAAAACGAAAGAGTTAATGAGTAAAATAGTATAGCAAAAGCTTTTCTATTCAATGTGATATTAGATAGACAATGTATGTAGGCGTAAGCTCTGATTGTGTGTCTAATACAACGTTTTAACTAGGTATTTATATGATACTAACCCTAGCTTTACAAGGAAACATAGTCCTAATAGGACTCGGCATAAGTGTCCTTCTCAAGCCAGGATTGTAGTCTGGTCGCCGAGGAGAATCGTCTCTGATCGGGTCGATGGATGATCCCGGATGAGCTTGTATGGTCGAACCAATCTGATACCCCCTCACTTCTTCGAGCGTATATGTAGTAGAAGCTCGTAGAAGTAGATGGTGGATTACGACTGTATTTTCTATGAAATGTGCCTCGTTAAAAACCTTCCTTAGGAAAAAACCCTATGGGAAAAAATCCTAAGTAAGGAAAAGAGTGCTACATCTCTTAAATAGTCGTTTTGTTGTTCAATCATGATGATGGGGGCTATTTTACACCCCTTATAACATTCGGAACGACTAAGACTATGCATGATCGATCCGACCAGGAAGCTGTTTTATTAACATGCTACGCGCTCCGACCAGAGGCCTCATTCCATAAGCGACCAAGGGTGAAGCCCAAATTCCAGTAGGATTATTATACCAAGTCCTATTAGGACTATGTTTCCTTGTATGGCTAGGGTTCATATCTTATAAATACCTAGATCAACATTGTACTACACACACAAGAATAGGGCTGACGCCTACATACTTTGTACAGAGCATTGTAATATCTTTACTCTAATAAAATAGATTTTGCTCTCCATTAATTTTACGTTATAATCATTGTTCCTACTTTACTTTTTCTTGTATTGCACCATCCTGAGTAACTTAATCTGCCCTCAAATCTAATCCTATAATATTGATTGAACCTAACGAAAAATGGTTAAATCAGTTGGCGCCCACCGTGGGGCAAGGTTAATTGCTCGAACGACATATGGTCAATCCAGGAAGAAGATCACCTCTCTCCCCGAACTGTGTGCAAATACACCGCTAGTATGTGAAATTTCACATAGTCTGCCATATCCATTCACCTTGCTCAGTATTTCTTAGCAAAATCTTGCAAGCTTATACTTGTTTTAATCGTCCCTCTTTGGCGATCATAAATCTCAATTCAATTCTTCATATGCTTCGTTTCTTTTGCCGATTACTATTAGAACACAAAAAACCCCAAAATATTAGGTTTTAGAGATTTCTGATTTCTCTTCGGATTTGTGCAATTCCTCTTCGTCACTCACCTCGTGGAGACACATAAGCATCATCCGCGGGTTAATTTTGTATTACTAGGCTGATTTTCAGTGATTGAAAGAGGAAGCAGTCGAAAATCGTGATCTCCTTCTACGGTTCTTCGTGATTCTGGTTTTGGGGCTATTTGCGGTGATTGATTCATGTTCTCTAGTGGTCGAATTTAGTGTTTACTACATCAATTTTATATTACTGATAACGATTCGTCGTTCCTATAATCCGGGCCATGAAGAACAATATCGGGCTTTGTGATTTCTGGGTTATTTGCTCGGTTTTCTTTTGCCCCCCTGGTCGTAATTAGCCACATCAATGACTCTGGAGGATCGAGAGCGAAAGAGTAAAATCTATTGATATAAATCTATGCTCGAAATTAATACTCGAAATTAATAAGAGTAAAATTTATTGATATAACTTTGTGACCGAAATCAGGCAAGAACTTTTGTTCGTCCCGAGAATCGAAGTTAACAAGAGTAAAATCTGTTGATATAACTCTGTGATTGAAATCAGGCAAGAACTTTCAATCCGATTACAAGCCCCTTAAATTCTTAAATAGGACTGATTTCGGTTCCTTGTCAATTATTATGGTTGTTAGAGTCCTTAATTTGGGATGATTTGCCTTAACCTAATGTTTAGATTATTAATATCTTCGATGAAATTGCTCATCTTATTCTTCTTCGAGTAACTATCATGATCATCAGCAAACAAACAGAGAGCTGCCTGGTTGATAATTGAGCTGCTTGTTATTCTATTTGCTGGTGGCTTGAATGAGTTTGATAAACTCCATTGGCTGCTATATGGAGAATTACTTAGTGTTGGTAGCTTGGCTTCGAAATTGTGAGATCAGTATTTAGCTACTTGATTGCTATTATTCTATTAATTACCAAGAGGAGGATTAATTTCACCTATCTGCTTGGTTTTCCTGTCAAATTGGGTTTTCATCGTTATTGATTGGCTTGGAAAAAGACTTATATTTAAATGTCTCGACCAAAAGTGAAAGCTATTGCTAAGACTATCGGCTTGGAAAGAGACATTATCAAATTGTCTCAACCGAGAGTGAAAACCATTAATTTGGTATAAACTCTTACATAAAAAATAAAAAGGTTAAAACCAATAATTGGTAAACAACCTTAGCCAAAGAATTGAGTAAAATCGACTCAATCGATAAACACTTTTCTATCTCCAGAAAAAGACTTACTGGTTAAAAACCAATAATTGGTAAACAACCTAAGTCAAATAATTGAGTATAAATCGAATGATTTGGTAAACTCCCCTTGCAATCCTACTGTAGTATTGGTGGAATATAAAAACGAGTCGAGTATACATTGATCCGCTCAATAAACACTCCTCGATCCAGCAATAAAAACGAGTCGAGTATACATTGATCCGCTCAATAAACACTC
Organism: Penstemon barbatus; assembly: GCA_003313485.2. Classification (NCBI taxonomy): domain Eukaryota; kingdom Viridiplantae; phylum Streptophyta; class Magnoliopsida; order Lamiales; family Plantaginaceae; genus Penstemon; species Penstemon barbatus. Next base: position 48,590,413 of record CM064884.1, on the reverse strand, counting down.
CTCGATCCAGCAATAAAAACGAGTCGAGTATACATTGATCCGCTCAATAAACACTCCTCGATCCAGCAATAAAAACGAGTCGAGTATACATTGATCCGCTCAATAAACACTCCTCGATCCAGCAATAAAAACGAGTCGAGTATACATTGATCCGCTCAATAAACACTCCTCGATCCAGCAATAAAAACGAGTCGAGTATACATTGATCCGCTCAATAAACACTCCTCGATCCAGCAATAAAAACGAGTCGAGTATACATTGATCCGCTCAATAAACACTCCTCGATCCAGCAATAAAAACGAGTCGAGTATACATTGATCCGCTCAATAAACACTCCTCGATCCAGCAATAAAAACGAGTCGAGTATACATTGATCCGCTCAATAAACACTCCTCGATCCAGCAATAAAAATGAGTCGAGTATACATTGATCCGCTCAATAAACACTCGTCGACTAATTGGTATAAAAACCTAAGTCTAAATGAAGAGAGTTGAGTATACATTGATCCGCTCAATAAACACTCCTCGATTAGTTTTTAACAACTAAAAAGACTTTCGGAAAACAACCTAAGTCACAATATTTGAGTAAAATCGATCCGCTCGATAAACACTCACCAATCTCCAAAAAAATGACTTACTGGTTAAAACCAATAATTGGTAAACAACCTAAGTCATAATATTTGAGTAAAATCGATCCGCTCGATAAACACTCACCGATCTCCAAAAAATGACTTACTGGTTAAAACCAATAATTGGTAAACAACCTAAGTCATAATATTTTAGTAAAATCGATCCGCTCGATAAACACTCACCGATCTCCAAAAAATGACTTACTGGTTAAAACCAATAATTGGTAAACAACCTAAGTCATAATATTTGAGTAAAATCGATCCGCTCGATAAACACTCACCGATCTCCAAAAATGACTTACTGGTTAAAACCAGTAATTGGTAAACAACCTAAGTCATGATATTTGAGTAAAGATCCGCTCGATAAACACTCACCGATCTCCAAAAAATGACTTACTGGTTAAAACCAATAATTGGTAAACAACCTAAGTCATACAATTTGAGTAAAATCGATACGCTCGATAAATACTCAGCGATCTTCAAAATTAAAGAAATTGAAGGGTAAAAACCATTAATTTGGTATGAACTCTTGATCGAGTAAAACCATTAAGTTGGTAAAAACTCTCAAATAAAAATTAAAGAGTAAAACCACTTAAATTGGTGTAAACTCCTGATCGAAAAATATTGAGTAAAACCATTAAGTTGGTAAAAACTCTCAAATAAAAATTAAAGAGTAAAACCACTTAAATTGGTATAAACTCCTGATCGAAAAATATTTAGTAAAATCATTAATTTGGTAAAACTTCCTCAAATACATATTGAGCATAAACCATCAATCGGTAAAAGCTCGATCTACAATCTTCGATCTTCAATCTACTACCTTCAATCTACGATCTTCGATCTTCGATCTACAATCTTCGATCTTCAATCTACTACCTTCAATCTACGATCTTCGATCTTCGATCTACAATCTTCGATCTACTATCCTCAATCTACAATCTTCGGTCTTCGATCTACGATATACAATCTTCGATCTTCGATCTACAATATTCGATCTACGATCTATGATCTACAAAACCGATAATTGGTTTACCATCCAAATACAAAATTAAAGATCAGACCATGGTTTGAAAGGATCAAAAAATTACTATATGGAATTTTTAACTGCTCCGATCTCCCTGCTGATTATGGTTATGGAGAATTGCAAATTCAACCATTGAAGAAATTATACTATACTCAGAGATCGATACGACACAATACCCATGCATTGACAAACCCTAAATATCACGAAGGATATGTACTCTTTTTCCCTTGGTCGGTTTTTATCCCAATGGGTTTTTCCAAGCAAGGTTTTTAACGAGGCATGTTCGATATACATCAGGGAGCCATCCAAAGGCATAATTTTACTTCTCCGAGCTACATATATACTTCCGCTTGAGAGGCGGGTTTCGTACTGACGGCTGCTATTTCGTATTTAGCCTGGTCATCTTCGACCTGATCAATATCGATCTGGAACATTTCAATCTCGATATGGAGCGTCTTAATCTTGACCAAACCTCATCATTATCGATTGATTCAAGCTGAAGTACACATCAACGCTTTATGTGACGCAAATGTTGATCGATAGAGCTCGATCTAAGATCCATAATCTACGATTTCTAATGGGATAAAACCCTTAAGCTGGTAAAAATTCTGATTTTATGAGCACATACTGTCGATCAGAAAATCTTTTAACTGAATTTATTACCAAATTGTCTCGACCAAGACTGGAAGCTGTTGCTAAGACCCTTGGCTCGGAAAAGGATTGAGAATAAAGCCATTTGAGTAAAATCTCTTTTTATAACCCTTTGCTCATAAATGACTTAAAGCAAGAGTGAAATCCATTGATATGACTCTATGCTCGAACAAGACTTAATAGAAAATTTGAGTAAAACCATTCATTTGGTATAAACTCAATGCTCGAAAATGTATAATAGTATGGGTAATATCTGCTGATATAATTCTTTACTCGATAAAGATTTAACATAAAAGGGCATATTGGGCCCCTCAACTTGAAGAAGTGCCTTTCCAGTTCAAAGCATCTGATTTTATTAAGCGTCTCTCATGAATATATACTCTTTTTCCCTTCCTTGGTTTTTATCCCACAGGGTTTTTCCGAGCTAGGTTTTTAATGAGGTATATCCGACGCATCCCAATTTTGAGGACGATCAGCACCTTCGCTCGGTTTATTTCTACGAGCTTCAGCCTCACTTCTGTTCGATTTTAATGAGGTATTATCCCATCTTCGCTCGCGACTAATCATATTCTTGCCAATCATTGAAGAAGAAACGTATCCTCAAAAGAGAAACAACATTACGGTTCGAAAACGACAAAACGACTATCTATGAAATGTAGTACTCTTTTCCTTACTTAGGATTTTTTCCCACTGGGTTTTTTCCATGTAAGGTTTTTAACGAGGCATAATTCATAGAAAGGACAGTCGTAAAAGACCATCTACTTCTACGAGCTTCTATTACATATACGCTCGAAGAAGTGAGGGAGTACTGATGGGGGCTATTTTACACCCCTTATAACATTCGGAACGACTAAGACTATGCATGATCGATCCGACCAGGAAGCTGTTTTATTAACATGCTACGCGCTCCGACCAGAGGCCTCATTCCATAAGCGACCAAGGGTGAAGCCCAAATTCCAGTAGGATTATTATACCAAGTCCTATTAGGACTATGTTTCCTTGTATGGCTAGGGTTCATATCTTATAAATACCTAGATCAACATTGTACTACACACACAAGAATAGGGTTGACGCCTACATACTTTGTACAGAGCATTGTAATATCTTTACTCTAATAAAATAGATTTTGCTCTCCATTAATTTTACGTTATAATCATTTTTCCTACTTTACTTTTTCTTGTATTGCACCATCCTGAGTAACTTAATCTGCCCTCAAATCTAATCCTATAATATTGATTGAACCTAACGAAAAATGGTTAAATCACGTGATCTATCACGTGTCTCTTTTGAGAAAGCGTTTCAACCTTTTCTGCCGCTTGGCGGGAATGCGATCAGCCGTGAGGAGTTCAAAACGTCTTTTCATCTTTCTTTATAAATAGGTGATCGTTGTTTCACTCATCTTTTACTTTCTACTTCCCATATTCTGCAATCATTTTCTTATTCGCT
>CM064884.1:48473873-48577615 GCA_003313485.2 Penstemon barbatus | reverse complement strand
GAGGTTGTACTTGATTCAGCCTTGCAACTTTTTTTGTTATGTCCTTGTAATCCACAATTAGAACAAAAGTACTTGTAGCCATTTCTTTTCAATTTTTTTCCATTTTCTTTCTCTTCAATCAACTCATTTGGATCTTTTCTTCTTGCATATTTCTTTGGTCTTCCAGCCATTTTAGATTTCTCAGGCCATGGCACTAATGGTAGAATTTCAGATTTTGGGCACTCATCATTTCCTTTGATTGGCTTCAACATATGATTGTATGCTTTAGTGTAAGTGGATTTTTTGTACCAATGGGACACATAAATTATTTTCATAAACTTACCATAAATCGGACCCAATTCATTCTCTTTTCTTAGCATCCAACCCATTTTTCTTCAAACATAAAAAAGAATAAGACGGCAGTGGAGAGGACTTGAAGAAGAAATAGGAGAATTTGAAATATGGTAAACCCTAAGACCCCGTTTTGTTTCCTATTTTCCAGATATTTTTTTAAGTTATTATGTTGATATGTCAATTTGCCCTTACAATATTTTTGGAGGGAAATTGGGGTGATGAATGGACGAATTTACCCTTATTCCAACAACTTAAATGGGTTGAAAATGGTTGAGGGTGCAATGTGAAATGAAAGAGTGGTTTGTAGGGTGCAAAGTGGGATAATTTTTTTTGTAGGGTGCAAAGTGAAAAATGCTCCTATTTGTAGGATGCAAAGTGGGATTAAACCCAAATTAAATTTGTCATGTGAAAATAAGTAATGTAAGAGATAAGTTATTTTATGTCAAACAAAGTAACTGTATATTCTCTGGATTCAGCTCGGCCCAACAATTCTCCAATTCTTTACTTTTTTAGAGAAAATATTTTTGTAAGATGAAACAATTTTGAAATTTGAGATATACAGGATAAATTCGTTCTGAAATGAAATAAAAATAAAATTTGTTTAATTGGTTTTTCAAAGAGCACACTGCTCTTGAAAAAGCGAGAAAAACATATTCATATATTTTTGCAAAGAATTAAAATAAACATTAAACTTATGATTAGTTTGCGTGAATTAGTTCATTAAATTCTATTTTTCCATTTCTACAATTAAATTCGAGCATGCAAGTCTCTTGACCCGATCAATCAGAATGTTACAATTTAGGATGTAGAAACTTGACAAACCTAATTATTAGGAATAATATTTATTTTTTCAGAATGCAAACCTAATTATTGAGAAGTAATTTTTTATGATGGTCAGAGAGATCCCTTTTCCTGTGATGAATTCAAAGATCCATTTATTGTCCGGGCTTAAGGATAAGTTATGACACACATCTCGATACAGCTCAGTTTATCTCCCATTTCCCAACGGGGTTCGGATAATGGTTTTTCATTGGGAAAAAACTCAATTAATTGCAGTTTTTCTTTTAGGTTTTTTTTTTCTTCTTCAATATGGTCTTTATGGGAAAAATATTTTCCAAAATATCTTAAATGACAAACTATTTTCCTAAATTTGTCTTTCGTTAAAAATTGCGGCTAGGAACTGCGATTCTTTTGAAAAATTGCAATTACCAACTGCTGCAATTTTTATTAATTTACGACGAAGTAATTAGTTACCACAAAAATTGCGTTAAGTAAGTTTTTTTTTTCAAAGTTTAAGTAAAATCATTTACTTAAAAGAATCACCGTTAGCAAGTACTATTATTCCAACCCTAATTTATAAGAATTGCTGCTCTAGGTGCACTCCTCTCAGAAGAAAACCAAAATAAAAATGTGCATTAAAAATAAAAAAAATAAAAAAAACATCCCCATTTGCACAACTCTATCAGATGCTCCTTCACAATACCAAAAAGGTTGGGGGTATGTGTTAGCAATTTTCTATTTTGTGGACTAGCATGTGTTATTATAACATATGGACCAACAGCTATTTAATTAAGACTCAAAATCCACTTAAGTGATCCGATGAAATATGAAGGATTTTAGAAATACTATTTTTTTTATTTATATATATTATATGGAGGAAAAATTACTTTTGATACCAAACTTTTATCAACTTTATATATTTCATACCAAGATTTTTCGAAAAACAGATTTCATACCATGATTTAACACCATTCGACACATTTGCTTTGACCGTCAATTTTTGAACTGCAAAAGTCACATGTCGTGCACGTGGCTGTTAAGTGGTTGTGAAATGAGCAATTTTGCTTATGGAAGGGGTATGTACAATTGGGCAAATATTTAGGGTTGGGGTTATTTGCAAGTCCAATCCCATCATCATCTATCTTTCACCTCCAGCCCTCCACTACCTCCCTCTGGTGCCACCACCACAACCCACCCCACTGCCACCTTGTCCCCGTAAGCCTCATGTACACATTTATGTAACTATCTTAGAATTCAATTATAGTACAATGATTCAATCAATGACTAAGCAATTCTTTAGTCCAACATACATTTGAATCATGGTTGATCGACCTCGAAGCTACTATCGAAAATTGGACTTTTAAGTCCGGTTTAAGGGTTCTAAGGTTCATTAAAATTTTAAGTTAAGTTATCTTCAGAAATTTTACTTAATAAGTTATATTTTGAATCTTTATAACTATTATTTTCGAAATTAAACTTTACTTGAAAATTTTAGCTGCTTTATTTTAATTAATAATTAATTTTTTTTTCTCAATTATTAAAATTTTTTTCTTTTATTTTCAAATATATTTAAATTCAGATATTAATTATTCAGAATTATTTATCTATTTTTTATTTTTAATTTTTCAAGTTTTATTTTGAATTCGAAGTTTAATAATTCATAAGTTCATTTTTTTATTTAATTTCATAAAATAATCATTTAAATTTATTTATATTTCAGAAAAAACCAAATTATCCAAAATTGTTTTAATATATTTTGAAATTATTTATTTTACAAAATTTATCCACAATTATTTTTATTATTTTCAGAAAAATAAATAAATAAATATATATATATATACATATACTTTTTATTTTTTAAATATAGTTATTCAGAATTATTTAAATTTAGTTTAGAAATTAAATTATTTTTTAAAATTAGTTTTCAAGAAAATATCAAAATTATATTTAATTTTACAAGCATTATTTTCATAATTTAAATTTCAAACTTATTATTTTCAGTTTTATTATTTCCAGATTTATTTATTATTATCATTTTCTCCGAATTTTATTTTAATTTTGAGTTTAATAATTAAGGATGATTTATAAATTCATTTTTTGTTAATTTGGAATTTATTAATTTTCCTACTTTTTTTATAATCGATTTTCAAATTATTTTCTATTTTAAATTTATTTTCAGAATACAAAGAAATTTTAGGAATTATTTCAAGGCTTTAGGTTTATTTTCAGAATTTTTTATTATGTAAAAATATTAAATTTTCTGTTTTTTATTATTATAATAATTATTATAATTTATATATATATATATATATATATATATATATATATATATATTTTTTTAACTATGGCTTGGTTGTTGCATTTGCAACATGCCCAAAACGGGTCTTCTGCAATTACAAAAGGCAAGATGCAGCCCTCGGTCACTGCTTTCACAGCGGTCGGTGGTTGCTTGGCGGCGATGGGTGGCTCAGGCCAACCCCACCGAAAAATACAAAAAGAGATCTCATTTTTTTAGATTTACATAAAATGTCCCAACAAAACAATTCAAGTCTTATCTGAAACCCTAAAAATTTTCACAAACTCAAAACCTTAGCATCCAAACAAATAAATTCAATCTTTCATGAATCATTGTAGATCTTAAATGTAGCATATCATTTATCTTAAAAAAATTTATTTCTACAATTCCTTCCATACACAATTTCAAAAACACATGAAACAACCATTTTCCTCATACATTTAGGAAAAGAATAAGAATTTTCTGAAGGATAAGAATTTTACTTCAAGAAGATGAATGGTGTAGAGGAATTACAAAATATGGTTTAGGGAGATATTAAAAGAGTGTTGGAGTGTTTGAATGGAGAAGAGATAGAGGTATGATTATACCTTATTAGGGTCTAGTCCCTTGGCAGAGAAAATTCCCACACCCAAGGGCTGTCTCAGCTAATTTTTGGCTTCACAAGGAGAATAGAATTATTCCTTGTTCAACCAATGGAGAAGAAGAGGCGGTTTTACACCTTTACCCCTCCATAATTTTGAAAAGTGCAAAATGACCCTAAATCAACAATTTTTGCACACTTTGGTCCAAAGTAATTACAAAATGACCCCAATATTTATAAAAGGCAATAGACATTTTTCTAAATTATTTCTAATTTTAATATGCTATAAGAAATAAGTAATGCACAAAAACATAGCACAAAAGAGACTTCAATTTAACTTTATAGTATCATAAAATATTGGATAATAATCCAATAAAATTACAATAAAAGAACCCAAAAAATTCTCGGGTATTACATCATAGCTGTTGATCGCCTTTTGTCATTATTTAGGTCGATCAAGGCTTTCATAGTTGTCAGTCACCTTTTGTCTTCAATAGGTCGATCGGGGCTTTATTAGATGTCGATAAGGGCTTTCATAGCTTCGGATTGTATTTTGCTTTCGTTTAGGTCGATTGGGGTTTTCATAGTTGTTGATCGCCTTTTGTCTTATTTTAGGTTGATAAAGGCTTTCATAGCTGTCGATCGCATTTTTTTCTTTATTTAGGTCAATGAGGGGTTTCATAGCTGTTGATTGCAATTTTCTTTCGTTTAGGTCGATCAGGGCTTTCATAGTGGCCGATCGGATTTCGCTTTCGTTTAGTTCGATCGGGTCTTTCACAGCCGTCAATAGCCTTTTATCTTCGTTTAGGTCACTTGGAGCTTTCATAGCTGCCGATCGCCTTTTGTTTTTTCCTTCATCAATCCTGTCGTCGAGTATGTCGATAGGGGCTCTCATGGTTGTCGATGACCTTTTGCTTTTACCTTGATTGAGCTTGTCGTCAAGCATATCGATTGGGGATCTCATGGTTGTCGATGACCTTTTCATTAAGTCATCGAGCACGTCATCTAGCATGTCGATTGGGGCTCTCATGGTTGTCGATGACCTTATGATTTTTCCTTCATCGAGATTGTCGTCAAGCATGTCGATTGGGGCTCTCATGGTTGTCGATGACCTTGTGCTTTTCCCTTCATCGAGCTTGTCGTGGAGCATGTTGAATGGGGCTCTCATGGTTGTCGATGATCTTTTGCTTTTTCCTTCATCGAGCTTGTCGTCAAGCATGTCGATTGGGTCTTTCATGGATGTCGATGACATATTGTTTTTTCCTTCATCGAGCTTGCTTTTGTACTCTCATTGATCTAATGTTCTTGGTCGAGTGCAAATCAGAATTTCTCACATACGACGTCAATTGATGAAAGGTATTTTCGATGAGCCTTCGACTATATGAGGTCCTTGGTCTATCAGGTCGATTCGGACTTCACTTTAAGAAAATCTAACCTGCACTCAAAGAAACTCGTTAGGGCTCACTGAGGTTGTCCCCGACGAAGACCCTCTAATGCTTTAGCTAGATCAAATCAAGTGGATCAAGTAGTAGATGCATTGTCAAAATGTGTATCAGATTATATGGAATGAAGGTGTATTTACAGATGAAAGATCAGGGCCGGCCCTGAGGGTAAGCTGCGGATGCGGCCGCTTAGGGCCATCGATTCCGAAGGGCCTTCAATTTTATTTTATATTATATAAATAAAAATCGGAGGAAAAAAATATTGCATTCAAAGTGCTTTGCCAACAGAAGTTTTGAAAATTTAATTCTGAATATTAGAAGATACTTACACACTTTACACACTTGATGTTGAAGCTTTGTTTGTGAGGCAGAGATGGCGGACGACATAAATTGGGGAAAAAGAAGTCTTATGATAGTAAAATAATAAAATAATGTATATGGGCTAAGGGGACGTTTGAAGTCTTATGATGTTGAAGCTTTGTTTATTAGCCCATAATGTATATGGGCTAATAAAATAGTAAAATTGAAAATGGGCCCTTCTTAACTTAAAAATGTAAGGAAGCAAATTAAAAAACGCAACGCATCGAGTAATTAGGGACATACGACACAAATTGTAGGCTTTATAACATGCGGATACCAAATTTTACCATGAATTGAATAAAAAAAAACCCTAATTGCAAAAATTGACGGGGATAAATCTAAACAAGAAAATTGCAAACTCTAATTGTGAGTCAAATACAAGGCATCTTCAAGTTTATTCTTCTCTCTTCATATATATTTTTTCTTCTGGTAAGGGTTGTATATCTTTCTTTAATACATTATATGTTAGCATATTATCGTAAAGCAAAAATTTGGTTTATGTTTTGCTACATTTAGAATTTGTTTGTGAATTGTGTTCTTTAAAATTTGTTGATAACTATGGGTCCTAGAAAATACATGTCTGGGTATGAAAAAACAAAAAATGAAACAATGAATTGAAGAACTTATTCAATATCAAGCTTGTAAACTTGATAAGATTATTATTAGCAATGAAAATGCAGTTGGCCTGGGCTCGAGTTGGACTTTAGTTAAAAATTCAGTGAATTAGGACATTCTAAAAGAGGAAACTGAAGTATATATGATTTGAGAAATGAGGGCTTTGTGAACAAAGAAACGAACCCCATTATTGTTTAATTCATTATTGTTTCTTGTTTAAATAATATGTAAAAAATTAAGGCCACAAATTTGAAGTTGTCTTAGGGCCACTGCAAACTCAGGATCGGCCCTGTGAAAGATGACCCATGCGGATCAATCGGATAGGCAGATTCTTGATTGGGTCGATCCGATAAAAGCGTGCGGATCTTTGGAGTGTCTAGTAAATATATCGAACTTTCAGAGTCATTATCATCGTTTTGATTGCCCTTGTTATTTGTTAGGTCAATTTTTGATAGATCAACTTGGTCGATCTGGTGGAGGAGGTCGAGCAGAGCAAGCTGATTGATCTGGTTGTTTGGTTCAGGAGGTTGATTTTGTGAAGGAGGTTGATTTGGTCGATGAGGTCGATCTAGTTGGTGATGTCAATTCCGTTGAGGATGTCGTCAATAAGATCGATCTGATTAATCACGTGTAAATTGATTAAGGGTGACTTTGACCTAACGATTTGAAAATCAATTATATGAGAATTAATTTTACTAAAATGGATTTTGACAATAACTGATTATGATACGATTAAATTATAAAATAATTGCTTCTGAATAATAGCTTTTGCAAAAGCTATTAAAATCACTTTTGAGATCCAAAATAAGTTAATTTTTAGCTTCTGGAGATCTCAAAAGTGATTATATTAACACCATTAAAATCACAATTGACTAAAAATAATTTCTATAATTGGGACCAAACACTTCAAAAATTACAATTGAGGTCTAAAAATGTTTTTAGAAACTCCCACGACTGGGCCAAACTCACCCTAAATATCACGTGAAGATGCCCATAAATATGGTATATGAGTATGGATTGTGATATGGTGGGTGCAAAATTTCAACAATAAATAATGCCAACATTCTTATCCACAAATTCAGAATTGAATTGGTTGACGGCTAACCACCACATTTAACCACCTTTCTTTTTCTTGGGGTTTTAGATATGATGATAATCATATGTAAAACCATTTTAGTTTAAATTGGATTGGTGAATGATTTGTCTTGCTTACTCACTCACACTAATAGTAACAACTACGTACATAACATAATTTATTAACTTTCTCTCAAAATTCTTCAATTCTTCCTCACTCACTCACACTCACGATTCAATCTCATTTTAAACATCTTCTCAACATTTTGTGGTCAATAAGTTGGATTTTTCTAGGGTGCGGGCGCCCGAGTTACGCCCTCACATGCGGGAAGGTTAATCAGGCCGTTCATTTGGCTCAGATTAATCTGGACCGTTGATTAGGTAACATGGTCAAAATCAATTGGTAACTATTGACTTTAATTAATTTACAATATACCTAATTTACCCTTGTAATTAAATTTAAAAAAAAAAATCGGCCAGTATATGAAATTATCACTTTACCCCATCTTATTAATTGAGTTTGACAATTTTGCAAATTGACCCCAATGTTCCGCGATTTTACGAATTTAATTATTTAGCTTCTATAAAAATATAAAAAAACCTCATTTCATATAAAAAGACCTCGTTACCCCCAAATTTGATAATAATTGAGTTTGACAATTTTGTAAATTGACCCCTATGTTCCGCGTTTTTACGGATTGAATTATTTTGCTTCTAAAAAATATAAAGGCCACCTCGTTTCATATAAAAAGACCTCGTTACCCCCAAATTTGATAATAATTGAGTTTGACAATTTTGCAAATTGACCCCAATGTTCTGCGATTTCACAAATTGAATTATTTTGCTTCTAAAAAAATATAAAAAAACCGCCTGTCATATAAGAAGACCGTTTTACCCCCAATTTTGATAATTATTGACTTTGACAATTTTGCAAATTGACCCCTATGTTTTTCGATTTTACGAACTGAATTATTTTGCTTCTAAAAAACTAAAAATAAACGCCTCTTATATAAAAAAGACCGTTTTACCCCCAAGTTTTATAATAATTGACTTTGACAATTTTGTAAATTGACCCCTATATTTTACGATTTTATGAATTGAATTATTTTGCTTATAAAAAAAAAAAAAAAAAAAAAAAAAAAAAAAAAAAAAAAAAAAAAAAAAAAAACCGCCTGTCATATAAGAAAGACCGCTTTACCCCCAATTTTGATAATAACTGACTTTGACAATTTTGCAAATTGCCCCTTATGTTTTCTTATTTTACGAATTGAATTATTTTCCTTCTAAAAAAATAAAAATAAAAATGCCTCTAATATAAAAAGACCTCTTTACCCTCAATTTTGATAATAATTGACTTTGACAATTTTGCAAATTGACCCATATGTTTTTCGATTTTACTAATTGAATTATTTTGCCTCTAAAAAAACAAAAAATAAACCTCCTGTCATATAAAAAAGACCGATTTACCCCAAATTTTGATAATAATTGACTTTGACAATTTTGCAAATTGACCCCTATGTTTTCCAATTTTACGAATTGAATTATTTTGCTTCTAAAAAAATAAATTAAAAACCTCCTGTCATATAAAAAAGACCGCTTTACCCCCAGTTTTGATAATAATTGACTTTGACAATTTTGTAAATTGACCCCTATGTTTTCCGATTTTACGAATTGAATTATTTTGCTTCTAAAAAATAAAAATAAAAATGCCTCTAATATAAAAAAGACCGATTTACCCCCAATTTTGATAATAATTGACAATTTTGCAAATTGACCCCTATGTTTTGCGATTTTACGAATTGAATTATTTTGATTCTAAAAAATCAAATAAAAAACCTCATGTCATATAAAAAAGACCTCTTTACCCCCTCTTTTGATAATAATTGACTTTGACAATTTTGCAAATTGATCCCTATAATTTTTGATTTTACGAATCGAATTATTTTGCTTCTAGAAAAACAAAACAAAAAAAATCCGCCTCTCAAATTAAAACGACCTCTTTACCCCCAATTTTGATAATAATTGACTTTGACAATTTTGCAAATTGACCCCTATATTTTGTAATTTTACGAATTGAATTATTTTGGTTCTAAAAAAACAAAAAAAAAACGCATGTCATATAAAAAAGACCGCTCTACCCCCACTTTTGGTAATAATTGACTTTGACAATTTTGCAAATTGACCCTTATATTTTCCGATTTTACGAATTGAATTATTTTGCTTCTAAAAAAAGAAAAAAACCGCCTTTCATATAAATAATTCAATTCATAAAATCGGAAAATATAGGGGTAAATTTGCAAAATTTTCAAAGTCAATTATTATCTAAATTGGGGGTAAAGCGATCTATTTTATATGACAGACGTTTATTTTTTATTTTTTTTAGAAGCAAAATAATTCAATTCGTAAAATCTAAAACATAGGGGTCAATTTACAAAATTGTCAAAGTCAATTATTATCAAAATTGGGGGTAAAGCGGTCTTTTTTATATGAGAGGCGTTCTTTTTTTTTTTTTTTAGAAGCAAAATAATTTAATTCGTAAAATCGCAAAATATAAGGGTCAATTTACAAAATCGTCAAAGTCAATAATTATCAAATTTGGGGGTAAAGCGGTCTTTTTTATATGATATGCGATTTTTTTTTTTTTTTCAGAAGCAAAATAATTCGATTCGTAAAATCAGAAAATATAGGGTTCAATTGGCAAAATTATCAAAGTCAATTATTATCTAAATTGGGGGTAAAGCGGTCTTTTTTAAATAGTAGGCAGTTTTTTTATATTTTTTAGAAGTAAAATAATTCAATTCGTAAAATCACAAAACATAGGAGTCAATTTCCAAATTTGTCAAAGTCAATTATTATCAAAATTGGGGGTAAAGCGGTCTTTTTTATATGACAGACGGTTTTTTTTTCAGAAGTAAAATAATTCAATTCGTAAAATCGGAAAACATAGGGGTCAATTGGCAAAATTGTCTAAGTCAACTATTAACTAAATTGGGGGCAAAGCGATCTTTTTTATATGACAGACGATTTTTTTTATATTTTTTTAGAAGCAAAATAATTCAATTCGTAAAATCACAAAACATTTGAATTTTCTTTGAGGAAGCTCAACCGTTGTGATCATTCGGGGGCTGGTTTGCAATTCACCCTTTTTACCTTATATATATATGTCAATTTGCTGAAAATTACCTCCAGAGCCATTTATTCTGGAGATCGAAGCGTTCGGATCGCATAAACTGTCCTTTTCATTCAATCACATCTGTTTATAATGTCTAGTTCGAGAAAATCAAGGGGTAAGGGCTTAATCGGAGAAGATATCAAATCCGATCCTGATTTCAGGCTCATCGATGACTTCGAAGAGGGGGAAATCCATCCCGAGCGTGAAGGAATTAATCAGGCTGAGGATCTTGAAGAGAATGAAGTAGAGAAGCGCAACATCGGTGATAATGTTTTCGTCAGGATATACAGGTCTGAGGTTCCTTCTGGATCGGGCGGTCATAGCCGAACCGACCTTGGTGCAGAGGTAACTTCTTGTATCTTCGTTCAGGCAGACCGTGCTAGTTTGGAACAAGAGTTCGGCAAATTTCTTCCGGAGGGGTTTTCGATCGTCATTCCCTCCTATCGAGATCGCATAACTTCTCCCCCGCCTGGGTGCCAGGCTTTTTATGAGAAACAATTTTCCCACAGGTTGCGCATTCCTTTTATTCCTTTACTAAGAAAGATCCTTTCCTTTCTCTCTCTGACCCCCGCTCAAATCCTTCAGCATTCTATAGCATATGTTGTCGCGTTCAGCGTTCTTATGGAGGCCAAAGGAGAGGAGGCTTCTTTCAAAACTTTTGGCAGGTATTTCAGATGAGTATGTCCAGGGGTTCCAATGCGGGATTCGTCTCATTCTCGCAGGGGTTAAATCAACCTATCCTTTCGACCGTGGCTATGGACAAAACCAAAGGTTGGAAAAGAAGATTTTTCTATGTTAAAGGTCCCGATGTTCGTTCGTGGGTAGTTCTAAGGCTAGAGCGTACCGATGGGATGGTGAAGGGCCTTGGTTGTACGGTCGTCGCAAAATCAAGGAGAAGGTTAATCCTCAATTTTCTGACGAGTTTTTGAACCAGCTTCGATCTGACCTTTTTCAGACCATGCTCCTTATACAAGAGAAGATTTTAAGATTAGCCGGTCTGAGCAAGTGTAACTATCCCGCACCAGCACTTGAATTCTCTCCCCCTTCGTTCATCCACCCTTCTGGCGGGACTATCCGATCCTTTAGAGACACGACCGAGTCAGCCACTTCGTCCCATACTTTGCCTCCTTTGAGTATGTTATTTATAAGTTTTTCGCTTAATTCCGTCGTGGAATATATACGTTCGCTCGATGTTATGAGCACAATGACTTTTTCCTCCCAGGTCAACTCGTTGAGAGGTTTCGAGCATCTGCTATTAAGTCGATCGGGACCGCTCGACCCGAAAACTCGCGAAGCTAGTTCCAACCTCCTCCGAAGAGGAGGAAGACGGAACAGGAATAGGAGCGGATAATCTGATCACCTATCCCATTGATAACCCAGATGTTATCCGACATTGAGAGGGGTTAGGAGCTCGAGTTCCTTAGATCCAGCAGTAGCTGGCCCTCTGCGTACTGTATTCTCGATCAACACTTCTAATCCCTCTTCTGCTGGTTATAGTCAATATTCTTGGATCCGTATTCTGGGCAAACAAGAACACGAGAGACGCATGAATCAGATACAGTACGCCGAACATCCAGGTCCTTCGAGAAGAGAAAAACCATTCGGTAGAAGTTCGGATTCAGTTCCATGTCGACCAGGTAGGTCGGAGCCGGATGTAGCTGACTTTATGAATGATCATTTTCGCGGATGTAGAGCTGCTGGTTATTCGGAAGAAGGAACTGTCTCGTCCGACCTCTGCCAAGATGGTGAGAATGAGTTCGACAAGGGCACTCGGATTTTTACGTCTGGACGTTTCAAACGGGATCTTCTTGATCACACCGTTAAAAGCGACTTTGAAGTCCTGAGTAACTTTTCTCGAACATACCAGGAGGTATTAATTGTTTTTAGATCTGAATATCTCATTTGACTTCTTGGCTGTTAAGCTAATATCATTTTTTCCTTCGTAGGCCGGGGATTTTTTTGCACTACAGACATATCGTTTGTCTTTATTAGAGCAAGAGTCGCAAGAAGCCCATAATTCGCTCGCACAGGCTTCGTCCGAGAATAGAGCCCTTCGAGCTCAGTTAGATGACGTCACAAGCAAGTTATTTGCTAGTCGTCGAGAATTGTCGAGGGCGAAGGAGGAGTTGAGATTGCCAATAAGAAACCTACCTCATCCGTAGAAGAAGACTTCTTATCTGCTGTTAAAGAGAAAAGTGCCCTCGAGGAAGAACTCAAGAAGGTGAAGATCGAACTTGAGCAATCGAAACAAGATTCCGAGCGAGCATATGCCCAAGGTCGTGCAGAGGCCGTGATTCCGGCTATTCGAGAGTTTTTGCGGTCTCCTGTGCTAGATCCCTTAATTCAGAAAAGACAGGTGGGATTCTTCAAACGATCTTCACAAAGGGGTTCTACAGCTAATTTCGGCCAAGAAGATTCCGAATAAGATGTATGAATATCTTCAATATATGAATCCTTATAAGAATTCGAAAGGGGAGGATTATAGAGCTTCTTCTTTGCCTAAGGCGAATACAAATTGGCAAGATCATCATTTTGCCTCTCTTGTCGAGGAGTTTGGCTTCCCGATGCCGAACCCTGATGATCTCGAGTTGTCCGATGATAATCCCGAGTCTTCTTTAGGATGCGGGTCAGATAACGAACCGAATGATCACTCTCGTAGTTAAGTATGATCTTTGGTGTTAATTTAGACAATGGATCTGTCTCCTCAAAAGGACCATCCTAGGTTTTGAATCTTAGGGGTAGATTGTTTATAATAGTTATGTAGTAGGGGTAGCATTTTGTAATAGGGTCTTCTTCTTGTAATTTCTTTTTATAACCTGTATATCCTTCTTAATTCGTAGAAGCCAACGTATAAATGAACCTTGTTTTTTCGATCAAACGTTTATCGTTCCTTTTTCTTTTGAGCCTCTTAATAGTCGCGACGGTTCAATTATTGCCGGAATAAGATGCTGCTTCTATAAATATCTAGGTTGTTTCAAGTCATTTATCTATCACCCTTAATCACTAAGATCAGAGCTTTGCGCTTAGTTTCTTCTTTCGAGCTTTCAAATTTACTTCTTCGCTTGCTAGGGATCAGATACTGGGTAAGCCTATCAATCCCAAATTGTTATTGGGTGGCACAAAGAGTAAAGGTCCATCTAAAGATCAAAAACCAACCAAAGAGAACAAGCTTTCCAAGGCTTCCCCGAAAACAATTGCCACTTCCCCCAAAACTTCCAAGGGCGGGGAGACCAAGAAGGAGAAACAGGTTTCCTCAAAACATTCTAAAGTTGGTCTTAACTGATCAATTTTGGATGAGGAACTTGACGAGGAACTCGAGGCTTCTTCGCCGAAAGATCTTGACACTTCCCATCGGGCAGTAGCTAGACAAAAAGTATTATCCCTTTCTTCCGATAAAAGGCCTTATTTTGACATAACCGATTCAACGGAGAACCTGCAGGGCCTTGTTACCGGGAACGAAGGTTCTTCGATAGAAGGTTTGGGTAAGAAACCTAAACTGACCCCTTCTGGAGATGGCTCTCTAGTTTCTGGAACATCTGTTAAGCCTTCAAAGCTTGAAACTGATCCTCCGCAGAATGAGACTGAGCCCTTGAAGACCGAGAATCCTTCTGGTCTTCATACCTCTGAATCCCCTCTTCGAGAATCAAAGGATGAGTCTGCTCGGGAAGTGGAGCTCGAGAATTTCATCGAGAATTCATCGGAGGCTGATCCTCCTATCCCTGAGGCCAAGGCGTCTAAGGGAAAAAATCCCTCAGATCTGTTTCAGTCTGGATCTAATTTTTTATCTCAGGTTCTCCTCTCTCTCTCTCTCTTTTTTTTTTTTTAGGAGAACTAACTCTCCCAAATACAGGCTAGGCAGGATTTCCTTGAATTGAAGGTGTTAGCTGAGCAGGAGTCGAGTCAGCGTGCTGTTATCATCCTCGAGCTGGAAAAGAAGAATGGCGAGTTGGGTCGTGTTCTTGAAGAAAAATTGGCTTTAGAGAAAGAGAAGGCTGATAAGGTACAAGGAGAAGAGCTCTTTCAGCAACTGAACAAGGAACTTGAAATGCTCAAAGGGCTTCATGAGCAGGAGAAGAAGGACTCCGCCCTTCGCGAAAAAAAGGCTTATGATCGCGGTTATGCAGCCCGTAGCGCTGAGCTTCGAAAGGCTCTTCAAGATCATAACTTTGTGTAACTTATTCCAGAACAGTGTTGTTGTAATTCTACTTTATTTTCTTTGGTTATGCTGTATTCTGAATAATTTCTTTGTTTCTGCTCTTTATCTTCGAACTCGGATGATGTATTGGGCCTTGTGCCTTTTATAATTGTTATGCCCTTGGTTTCTTGTTCAAATATTTGCTTTTGTCACAGTTCGGCCCATGTAGCTAGAACGTTACTGGATTAGCGTCGTCGTACAAATATTTTATCCCCGATCAATAATTCCTTAATAGCATAGTTCCCCTTATCTTGAATATGAAATAATTAACACTAACCAATCAATCCCTTATTTCTCGGGAAGCGCAACGGTCGGCGCATTTATCGCTCACATCGCGGTCGTTCCCTACGGTAAATCTGAGCCGTCAGTGTTTGTTTCCGCTTCATATAAATAGTCTAGGATGGCTTTCTTTTTTACCATCGCCTTTTTACTTTTCTTGTGAAAATATATTCGAAGCTTGTTCTCGAGTGATTTTTCTCTTTTATTGGACGATAGTATGTCTTTAGTAATGACATCCCATACTCGAATTCGATCCCCAATAGTTATGTTTGAGATTCGTACCCGAACTCTTTTCTTTGATTTTATCGTCTTCAAATAAAACTTACTTCGACTAGGATATCGATAGACGAGACAAATTGCGACTAGGATACCGGTAGACGACCTGCTCTCTCTGATTCCAAATCCTTGGGGGAGGCTCGAATTCCTGTATCCTGTCGTCCATCCAGTCGGGATAGTGGGTCAACTGCTGGAGGAGTTTTCCTTCACTCGATTTTAATTTCTCCAATATGCTTTCTTGAAGAATGTTGCCTTCGAGATTGTGTGGAGTAATTTCTTTAGGGATTGTTTCCTGCTGCATCGGCCTGGGTGGAGGTATAAATTAACCAGCAGGGGAGTGGTAGCAAGAATGCTGGAAAAAGGTGCTCCCAACTCAACCCCTGTATTCTCGGATGAAGGGTAGGCGCAAAGTCAGTTCTGCCCAGCCCTGCTGATCGAACGAAGATCCTTAGTGTAGAGCTCCTTATTGGTAGTAGGATATTACTGAATGTAGCCTTTTAGCTTGATTTTCCTTAATTGTAATCGAAAATTCTCTTGTAACTCTTTTGGAAACATATGAATGAAATACTTATTCTCCTTTATTATCCTTGCTTGCTAATCTAAAAACTTGCTTTGGGGACCAGCAGCTGATCATTAATTCCTTGGTCTCGAGTGACAAGCATTATTCTTTGCTGATTTTATTAACTGATAGGATAATCAAGACATCGATCGAACGTCAAATATAAAATCGCCTTTGAATATTTGAACCTCAATTTTCATAGTCAAATATAAATAATGATCAACGCTTTCTGTTGATCTTATTCATTGATAAAATGACTCTCAAAATTCTTAGCTGATTTCGACCGTCGTAGTTCGGAACAGATTAACGTCGGGATTTTGGATAATCAATAACTCGAAACTGGGACATAGCAATGTCCTTCTCCCTTAGTCCCTTTGATTAGTTATGGCAACAACTTTACCCTTGGTCTCGATAACGGTTTTCACCTTTTAATTTATTTCGATCTAAGGGGCATAGCAACGGCTTTCACCCTTAGACGTTTTGATCGGCCATAGCAACAGCTTTCGCCTGAGGGTCTTAGCAACAGCTTTCACCCTTTTAATTTATTTCGATCTAAGGGGCATAGCAATGGCATTCACCCTTAGTCGTTTTGATTGGCCATAGCAACAGCTTTCGCCTGAGGGTCTTAGCAACAGCTTTCACCCTTTTAATTTATTTCGATCTAAGGGGCATAGCAACGGCTTTCACCCTTAGTCGTTTTGATCGGCCATAGCAACAGCTTTCGCCTGAGGGTCTTAGCAACAGCTTTCACCCTTTTAATTTATTTCGATCTAAGGGGCATAGCAACGGCTTTCACCCTTAGTCGTTTTGATCGGCCATAGCAACAGCTTTCGCCTGAGGGTCTTAGCAACAACTTTCACCCTTTTAATTTATTTCGATCTAAGTGGCATAGCAACGGCTTTCACCCTTAGTCGTTTTGATCGGCCATAGCAATAGCTTTCGCCTGAGGGTCTTAGCAACAGCTTTCACCCTTTTAATTTATTTCGATCTAAGGGGCATAGCAACGGCTTTCACCCTTAATCGTTTTGATCGGCCATAGCAACAGCTTTCGCCTGAGGGTCTTAGCAACAACTTTCACCCTTTTAATTTATTTCGATCTAAGGGGCATAGCAACGGCTTTCACCCTTTGTCGTTTTTCGAGGGTCGTCACCCATTCAGTTGATTCGAGGGGCATAGCAACAGCTTTCACCCTCATTCGATATTTGAGTAATATATATAGAGATTGGCGATGATAACTTTTCGAACATAACGAATAAATAATATCTCTGCAAAATAAACTTTTCATTGAATAGATAGTCTTTGAAAACATGAGAAATAGAGAACACAACTTGACAATAAGTTAATAGATCGGCAAGAAATTGCTAAATAATCTTCATCTCCCATAATATCTTCTCAGGTTAATAGCATTCCAAGATCGAGGCAAGACTTCTCCATTTAGATGCGCTATCTTGTAGGATCCTTTCTTCCCTACTTTGACCACTATATAAGGACCATCCCAGTTGGGCTGAAGCTTTCCGACATGTTTTGAGACTTCTACTTTCTTCAGTACCAGATCTCCGACCTTAAAGGTTCGGATTCTAACCTTTTCATTGTACACCTTTTCCATGTTGGATTTTGTGGCCTGAATTTTTAGCCTAGCTCGATCATTTTTGCCATCCGCATGATCGACTTCCAATTCCCTCAATGATTTATTTTCTTCAGAATCATAAAATTCGATTCGGGGAGAAGATATCAAATTCTCAACTGGAATAACCGCCTCCGATCCGTACACTAAGCTGAAAGGAGTTTCCCCTGTAGCTGCTTTTACAGTGGTTCTATAAGCCCATAAAACTCCTGGAAGTTCATCGAGCCATCTTCCCTTTGCGTCAATCAATCGTTTTCCTAGAGATCGAACGATCTCTCTATTTACGACCTACGTTTGTCCATTGGCCTTGGGCTGCCCTACTGATGCAAAATTTTGCTGTATCCCGAACTTCTCACACCAATCTGTGACCTTTTTACCAGCAAATTGCGTTCCATTGTCGGAGATTAGGACTCTAGGAATCCCGAATCGACAGATAATATTTTTCCATAGAAAATTTATTACTTGAAACTGCGTGATCTTGGTCAGAGCTACACATTTAACCCATTTACTGAAATATTCAACCGCGACCAATACATAATTATTCTTCGACCTGGCGGTCGGGAAAGGGCCGACAATTTCGATACCCCATTTATCAAACGGCCAACAGATTGGGATAGAGTGCATCTGCTCGGCTGGCTGATGGATCAAATTCGAATGAATTTGACAATGATGACACTTCTTCACATAATCCATTGCATCATAAAGGAAAGTAGGCCAATAATATCCAGTCCTTGAACACTTTAGGGCTAATGCTCGAGCTCCGCCATGATTTCCTGCTTCTCCCTCGTGAACTTCCTTTAGGATTATATCATATTGATTTTCAGAGATACATTTCAATAGAATTCCAGAGGAGGATCGTTTGTAGAGTTTATCGTCAATCAGGGTAAATTACGGGGATCAATACTTAATCCTTCTGGCTTCGTTAGCATCTTCTGGCAGTTCTCCTTTCTTTAGATAACCGATGAAGGGGTCGGTCCAAGAGACCTTTTGTTCATCGATTTCCATGATGTCGATGCCAGGAAAGATGTCAAGATCGATAGCAGATGTATTCGACAATAGCCATGTAATATTCCTTTCCTTCTTTCCGTCCGCTATACCAGTGAATTTTGATAACAGGTCAGCCCACAAATTTTCTTCTCTAGGAACAGGCTGAATATCAAACTTTTCAAATTGCGATATCAGACTTTTTGCCTTTTTTAAATACTTTATCATGTTGAACTCCTTTGCTTCGTAAATTCCTTTCACCTGCCTGTGGACAAGTTCAGAATCTGTCAGCACAGTGATCGATCTTACCTTTGCCTTCAAGGCCATCTCTAATCCCGCAATCAAGGCTTCGTACTCCGCTTCGTTGTTTGTAATGAAAAAATCCAAAGTTATTGCGTAACTCAAATCTTCGCCACTGGGTCCTTGAAAATGTATTCCGGCTCCGCCTCCTTCCCTGGTTGAAGAGCCATCCACATGCATTAACCATGTTGGGTCTTCTACCTTTGTTAGCATGTTTATTTGACTAGTGGATTCTACCAGGAAGTCGGCTAGCACTTATGCCTTTATTGCTGTTCGTGGCAGGTACTCAATCTCGAATTGTCCCAATTCGATTGCCCATTTGATTAATCGACCGGACGCTTCTGGCTTAGATAAGACCTGCCTCAAAGGTTAGTTTGTCAAGACAATCACCTTATAGGTTTGAAAATAGGGCCTCAGTCTTCGCGCAGCAATTACTAGAGCAAGTGCGAATTTTTCAATTTCTATATAATTCTTTTCTGCACCTTGTAACAATTTGCTCAAGTAATAGACTGGTTTTTGCACGGATTCTTCTAGCTTTACCAGTACCGAACTAACAGCCTCGTTTGAAACGGCTATGTAGAGGTACAAAGGCTCCCCATCCGTGGGCTTGGCCAGCATAGGAGGTGAAGTTAAGTAGGTTTTTAGATCTTCGAAAGCCTTGTCACATTCAGCATTCCATTTGAAATCCTTTGACTTACGCAATAGCTTAAAAAATGGCAAACTCTTGTCGGCGGATCGAGAAATAAATCTATTCAACGAAATGATTTTTCCGACCAAGCTCTGAACATCTGAAAGTCTCTTTGGTGGTTGAAGATTGGTAACCGCTCAAATCTTTTCTGGGTTAGCTTCGATCCCTCTCTCATGGACAAGATATCCAAGAAACCTTCCCCGATCGTACCCCGAAAGTGCATTTTGCTGGATTCAATTTCATTCCATATTTTCTCAATATCTCGAAACATCTGCCTAGGTGTTTAATGTGGTCTTCTTCGGTCATGCTTTTTACCAGCATATCGTCCACATAAACTTCCATGATTTCACCTATCAACTCTTTGAACATCATATTAACCAGCCTCTGATAGGTTGCGCCCGCGTTTCTTAGGCCGAACGGCATAACTATGAAGCAATATACTCCTTGCTCGGTATTGAATGCGGTTTTGTCTTGATCCTTCTCGTTCATGAAATTTTGGTAAAAGCCCTGAAAAGCATCCATCATGCTAAAAAACACAAAACCTGCAGTGGAATCTACCAATATATCAATCATGGGCAGAGGGTAAGGATCCCTAGGGCATAATTTGTTCAAATCAGTAAAATCATTGCACATCCTCCACTTATTCTCGGCTTTATCTCCTTTGGAGACTAGAACCACGTTACATAACCACTCGGTGAACTTGATTTCTTTGATTTGACCAGTAGCTAATAATCTATCGACTTCCGCCTTGATTATTTTATCCTTTTCACGTCCGTGATTACGCCTCTTTTGTCTCACTGGCTTAGCCTTAGGATCGATGTTTAAAGAGTGAGTAATTACGCGCGGATCGATTCCCACAATATCGTCCGAGCTCCAGGCAAATACGTCTACGTTTTCTTGCAAGAATTCCAAAAGCATGGACTCCATTCCTTCGCTTAGCTCCGTTCCAATTCTGGTGACTTTCTCCGGGGATCCTGGAACCAATATCACCTTCTTATGATCAGGTGCTTGTATACTCATGTCTACATTTTTTCCTTTCTTTCCTTGCAGCTTTTCAGTTTCAGGAATTGGTGAATTCGATGCCGGGCCTGATTCCAAATCGATTAACTTTCTTTTTGCTGAGATTTCGGGTTCCACTTTCTTTTTTATGCTTAAAGATGAGTTATAACATTCCCAAGCCATGTATTGGTCGTTTCGCACCTCCCCTACTCCACCGTCCGTCGGAAATTTCACCTTTTGATGGTAAGTAGACACTATTGCCTTGAAGATATTTAGAGCATGTCTTCCCAATATGGCATTGTAGGCAAAAGGCGTTTCAACCACCAGAAATTTTATCATCCTTGTTACGCTTTTGGGTTTTGTTCCTAGAGTTATGCTTAATAGAATGGTTCCTAATGGGACAATCTCTGAACCTCCGAACCCGACTAAAGGAGTGGCTACTCGATCGAGGTGAGGATGCTGAAGATTCATTCGAGCGAGGGCCTCTGAGGAAATAATGTTTGCCGAACTTCCATTGTCAACCAAAATTCTTTTGACTTCATAATTAGCTATTTTCAGCGTTAACACCATGGAAAAATCCGGATCATCCTCATTTGTATCCCAGGTTACATCGGAAGGACGATCGGCATCGCTAAAACTTATGACCTGATTCTCCATTGATGGGAATTCTAAAGAAAAAATTTCCCTTTTGGTTGAAATGGACGATTTTATCGACCTCATCGTCCTTTTCCTAGCGTTCTTGCTATCTCCTCCCGCTGGTCCGCCTGCAATCACGTTTATCACTCCGTTCAATTGCTCCTCTCCTTGGTTCCGAACCTCCTTTTGTTGATTGTTAAATTTTCGTGGGCTCCTAGATCTATATAGGCCTTTGTAGTTATTTCCTTTAACGAACTCCTTAAGTTTTCCTTGTGCAATTAACTTCTCGATCTCAACCTTTAGCTGATAACAGTTCTCAGTACTGTGCCCCCAAGCTCTATGGTATCTGCAGTATTGGTCATATCCCATTGCCCCCGGTCTTGCCTGGGTAATCCGCTGGGCTTCAGGGATTAAATTTCCTTCTTCCAATACCGTTAAAATTTCTTCTTTTGGGATATTTAATTCTGTGAATTGAATTTTTTCAGGTCGAGGTGGCCGATTTTGATCATAAAGTGGGCCGTAGGCATTCGGCCTTTGTACTGGTATCTGCGGCTTATACGCGTTGAGTCGCTGCCATACCGATCCTCTATTCAATCCTCCATAATCGCTTGGTTTTGGTATGGGGGCTCGATCTTGCTTCTTGTTAGGAGGTAGCTTTCGGCTATGTGCATTTTTTAACCTATTCATCTCCTCCTGAATCATATACTTCTCAGCAATCTCCATTATTCGTTCAAAAGACTTTGGTTGCTTTCTACATAATGCATTTCCAAATTGAACGCTCCTAGTTAATTCGAACATCAGAGAAGACAAGTATTCGATTTGAGGGGTATGGACTTTCAATAGCTCGATACTAAATCTAGATAGCCATTGCCTCAAGCTCTCTCCTTCCCATTGTTTTACCGTTCCCAAGTGATTTGCCCGCAACTTAGGTTTTCTCTGACTCGCAAATTGGTGCTTAAACTTGTCACAAAACTCATCGAAAGAGAATATAGAATTCGGCGGTAATTTTCCAAACCAATCAAGGGCAATTCCTTCAAAGGTCGTGACCATAATTTTGCAGCAGAAATCTTCCGAATGTCCATATAAATTCATCACATTAACAAAACTGTTGATGTGTTCCCCGGGGTCGGTAGTCCCGTTATACCGTGGTAACCTTGTTGGTACCGTTTATGTATTCCTAGCTTCACGTATTTCTCTGCAGAACGGCAAACATCGCATGATACTATTGCCGATTTCTCTATCTCGGATATTCCCTGGTATAATTTCCCTGTTTTGGTTCATTTCGGTGCCCCTAGCAGCGGTAGTGGCCCGACGAACCTCTATCACCGCCTCATCCTGGTCTAACTTCTTTGCAACCCGCTCTTGCACTATTCTTTCAAGCTCGGATTCTGTGATCCTCATGTATGTTGATTTTTCCTTTTTCGCCATATCCGTAGGGTGACTTTCCCCTACCACTGAGTCTTCCAGATATTGTATTGATCGCACCGGATTTTCTGAGTGGAGATTAGATTTCCTGGGAGCAGTTCGGGGCAAGTTTGGTGCGGGTGCATTCGATGTAGCTCGTAACATGCTATTTTCCTTCTGTATGTTCGAAGAAGGGATTTCTGGTCTCCCATAGGCAGGTGGCTGGTCCACGGGGGATTGGTCAGCCCTTCCACTATTCAGAAATTCCCTGCACATAGTGCCTATGATGGATCTCAGGTCCGCAATTGTTGTGTGGATTGGAGCATTTTCCTGCGGAGGGACTGGCGGAACTTCTGGTTGCTGAGCCGCCCTGGATAGATTGTCGGGCTCGTTGTTAACTGAATTCTGAACCCCTGCAGCATGGGATGGTTCTCCTCGGTTATATGTATTCATCATCGTAGTAGGCATTTTTCGATCTAACACCCAAATAATGCCCCTCGGTGGGCGCCAATTGATCTTACGCGATTTCGCAACGTGATCGATATTAATGGAAACAACGCAGTAGATACCATAAAGTAGAAGAAAGATCAATATATACGTATATTCCGAACGTAGGGATACAATTTACAGATATTGAGGGTCCTATTTGAGCATTATAGGATGCCGTACAAGCTAGAGGGCGAAATACACATAAAATGCTCGAGCTAATCTATCCGAGCTGTAGCTTCGAGCGTAGTGCACCTGGGGAAGCGTCAAATGCAGCAACAACACTTGTGTTATTTAAAATCATTTGCTCAAATGAACTAAACAGTTCACTTTCAGGAGGAGTTACCTTATCCTCAGAGTCATCTAATTCTTTGGCCATCAAACATAAAAGTGCAGGTTGCTCTTCTTCAGTAGATTAATTCTATGATGTATCTGAATCCGAATCAGACGAGTAGATAGCAGCAAGCTTTTCTGCTTCAGCCATCAACACTTTTCCTTTTTGATGTTTCCTCTCCTTTCTTATCTTCTTTTTTCCTCCGTGTATTTCTCAGCTTTAGGGTATGGGCAATATCTGATGAAATGTCCCAGTTTCCTGCGATTATAGCACATTTGTTTGGATTTATATGAATCCTTACTATCATGAGAATTAGAGGCAGGGCTAGAAGTAGAAGCATTGTTGTATTTGTTCTTCATTTTTCTTTTGTAGAACTTCTTAAAATTGTTTAACAGCAATGCAACGTCTCCAGCAGTGTACTCCTTTTTGTTGAGCAGTATGGCCTCATCAGATGAGTCCATTTCTTTATTTTTGTTTGTTGATCTTCTTGGGTTTTCAGCAGCAACCAGGGCAGCTGTGGGACTAGAAGTTGAGGTTTCTTCTATACCCATCCTTGGAAGTTAATACTCGTATGCCTTAAGTATAGAAAACAGCCCCATAAGAGAGATCTTCCCCAGATCCCTTGATTCTTCCATAGTTGTGATCTACATATTGAACTTGGGAGGCAGCGCCTTCAAAACTTTAACAATGATCTCCTTATCTGTGAAGGTCTTTTCCAGCTTCAAGACTTCGTTGAGTATTCTGGTGAACCTTGTATCCATCTGATCAATGGTCTCCCCAGACTTCATCTTGAAGTTGTCCAACTTTTGTAGAGCAATACTCAGATTATGCTCTTTTATAGCGTCGTTTCCTTCAGTCATTTCACGATCCTTGTCCCACATCTCTTTTGCAGTTTCGCAGTGCTTGACCTTGTCAAAACAGTCATTGTCTAGGGCTCTAGTCATGATGAAACGGCCAACTTTATCCAGATTGAACAGCTTGACTTCCTCAGTTGTCATCTCCTCGAGCTCTTTGTTCACCACCATATCTTCATTGTGTACTTTGATGTTCTTGGTGATTTTGAAAGGACCTTTAGTGATACATGTGAACATGTTATAGTTGAAAGCAGCAAGGAAGATTTCCATACGGATCTTCCAGTCCTCAAAGCTCATACCGCCAATGTGGAGAACATGACTGATACAATCCATTTTCAAAAAGTTCTTATATTTCAAAAACGTGCTCTTTTGAAAAATTTGAAACCTTTGAAAAACATTTGGATAAAGCTCGTCGATCAGGCAGCTGATTCGAATGAACCACCCGCTTTGATACCACTTGTTGGTCCCAAGTGGTCAGATGAGGTCTAAAGGAGGGGGGGTGAATAGACCTCTAAAAATTTTTGACTTAAAAATTTCTCTAACTTTTCTGCGAGCAGACTAAGCTGATCAAGATTCGAAAGTAGACTAAGCCGATCGCGCACAAAGCTTCGAACAACAGAGTAGACCTCTATTCTGATTATGATTTAACTGATTTTAGTAAAATCAAATTAGTTTTAGTCAGATTACTTGCAGTGAATTTTATAAGTGTTTTTCACAAGTAAATTTTCTTAACTTAAAAAGATTTTATCCCCAGTTTTTAACAAACCCCTTTTTGAAAATCTTTCTAACAGTTAATTCAAGTGTTTGAATGCTCTTTGAAAACATGCAAGAAAATAATGCAAAGTAAAACACCAGAATTTTTATAGTGGTTATATGGATGAAAATCCTTTAGTCCACTCTTCCATGTCACGAAGATCTTGGGTTATACTATAATCACTTATATTACAATATCTCTGCTTGCGCCAAACAACAAACGAACTGGCCACAAGTTTACAATAGGAAATCACAAAGAAACTCCTACTCTCTGAAGTAATATCACTCACTTAGATGGATATCTACTTCTCACAACACTCTTCTATTACAGATTCACTCAGAAAATGTGTTTTTCTTTTATCTTCAACTTCTACTTTCATCAGCAGATGACTAGGCTGATAGGATAATGCCCAGCAAGCCAGTTCAATAAGCTTGTAATAGGTCTATTCTGTAAATAACAATATTTGATTTTATAATAATACACGCGTTTATTTATATGAGTATAAAGATAAACAATGGCCAACTTCATCTCTCGCGAATACATTTAAGCTATTGGATGAAACCCTTAGATTACATTTGACTACGGGACGATTTACTTCTGTACTGAGTGCAATCATGAAACAGTCTCTAAGGTTGTAATCTTAAAACACGTTCAAAGTCATAGATTCCGAAACGAGACGGGGTATCATAGGAATCGCCAAGACTTGTACAAGTATGCATGATTCACATGGAGTGAATTTGTAGCATTTCATGAGCAAGGCATTTGAGGCCAGTGCATATAAGTAGGTGGTTCGATAGAGGATCGAACGCATCGAATGACCCGAACAGAGAAACCCATTGTGGAAGCGCATGACGCATATCGGTGATGGGATGTTTCTCAAGGCTTATAATAGTGTACGATTTAGTCTTTTGACTTGAGGTACTAGGGCAAATTTGGTGCCTGAGTGTGCGTACTTAGATCTAGGTATAGATCACTTGGCCTGATCATAACATGCCTAGGTTGGGTGCGTATAGTTATGTACGCAAGTGGTTAGTACCAATATGAAATCTACCGACTCATCGTAATGGATGAGAGAATTTCCTATACGATTCTTAGATAATATATCCAAGGAATATGCGGCCGCAGTCGGTGACGGATTTGGAAAGGGGTTTCCAAATTTAGCAGTGACACTGGAATATTATCCTGAAATAGAAAATATAGTTATCGAGACAAATTTAGAGGTGCCGATCAATTCACACACCCTAAGTCTTGATCGGGAAAATAAGTCGATAGAAGGACCGTATGTACATGGCAATTATAAGAGGTGAGGTTCACAAATATCAATTCACCTGATGTTGGGCTTCATGGGCTTGTGGCTAGACATCGACCATGAAGTGTGGGTACTCCTGAGTTAATAGAGGAATGGATTCTAGGAGTGGTCAATTAAAGGTTGTTTAATTGACCGGAGCAATTTATTGTTCATAAATTAAATCACGAAGAATTCGTGGGCCTGCTGCCAATTGATGGTGAACCCAAAGGGTCACACACAATACAATTGGACGGTGACAGTTATAAAAGGTTATAAAAGGAATTAATTGATTTAAAGGTAATTAAATCAATTAAATGAATTAAAGTGTTAATTCAAGTGGGAGACTATTTAATTAGTTTATTTAATTAATTGAAATAATTAATTAAGGTGTTAATTAATTAATTAAAGGAAATATTAATTAATTAATTAATATGGACTGGATTTTTAATTAAGGTTATTAATTAAAAGAAAGATTGCAAAACATGGGCCTTTAATTAAAAGCCCATAAGGAGTCATGCAAACCTAGGTCAAGAAGGAGGCTTATAAATAGAGTTTTGCATGAGCTCAAAAGCTAACACCGTAGCACACAAACCCTAGCCGCCCTCTGACCTAGCCGCACCAGCCCCTACGCCGCCACCTAGCTGCCGCCGCCGCCACCACCCTGGCCGTGAGTTGCTCTTGTGCCGTCATAGCTCCTCTCTAGCTCCCTTGTGCCAGATCTTTCTCTGCAAAGCAGATCTGCACAGTCCTTCAATAACAAACCTCTTAGATCCAGTTTGTAGCCTAAGACTAAGAGGTGTTGACATAATCCAATTGGTGTGGATTAATCTCTGGAGGTGAGACACTTGGATCACTGCATGTGAATCAGAATTAAAGTTGGAGGTTGCCACTACCTTGCCTGTGGTGAGGTAAAAAATCGATTAACCCCTTTTTGCATACTTTATGTGTTTTGATTCATGCTTTTCGTATATATAATGTGGAGATCTATATATGGGACCATGGGTTGTTCAAAAAAAATTTAAAATTCCGCACTCTTTGTTGTTCTGACAATCGAGGCTACCCAACAGTGGTATCATAGCCAACTCCATACTTATTATACGAAAAGGCCTGAACTTAATCTGTGTTTATGTATATGTTTAATTATATGTATGAAAATACGTGATAATTGTGTTCTGTAAATTGATTCTTACTTGTTATGACGAGATCTATGATTGGGTAAAACTGTTTTTCAAGATCTGTGGCGAATTTATAGTTTTTGAAAACTTCAGGACTTTTTGGTACAAAAATCGCATATTAGGGTTTAGAGGGCTGAAAATTCAATTTTTCAGAATCTGGAAATTTCAAAAATTCTGGACTTCAGGGGTCTGTTTGAAAAATTGAAAATTTTCAGAATTCAAAATTTTATTTTCTGGTCTGCTGCCCGAATTGGTTTTGGGGTGTTTTTGTAACTTTTTCCAAGTTTTGGTGTCAAAGTGCAATTTTCGAAAGTTCAGGGGCCAAAAATGCAATTTTCTAAAGTTGAAAACTGAATCTGATTTTGAGCAGAAAATTCATTTTTGTTTACCCGAAAATTTATTTTGTCATAATTAGTAGTGACTAAAAAGTAAGAATCATAGGAAGTTAGTTTTAAAATGTTGTTTTAAAATTAAGAAAGAAATAGGTAACGGTTGTTTGCATGTTTCTTGCTCTACGTGAATTGTTTACGTGGTTTTCGATCACGCCGAGCCTTGACCTTAGGTAGATGTGATTGGTTTAATTTAATGTTTGGTTTTTATTGGGCCTGCGAGCCTGTTATATTTTTGGGCCACTTTGAGCCTTTGTAATAGAATAGGGTTTTACTGCTTTCCTAGTCTAGGATGAAGGCCCGTTGCAAGCAAGTTGGGAGCCCAAGAAGATATGAAGGTTATGTATGCATGGTACATTGTGTAATAGCATAGGCCTGTTTGAGAACCCTATAGATTGATCAATTGGGCCAACATCATGGCTCGATGATGGCCCACATAGGAGGCTCCCGATCGAAAACATATTGTGGTAGTATGCATGCTAGGCTTGTATGGCTTTTATTTATTTGTCGATTTATATTTAGCTTGTATGAGATGCGCGCTAGAATCTAGATCGTAATAAATGAAAAAGCATAATTTACACGGTGAGATCTCGAGGAGAGTTAGTAGAACTTTCAAACCCGAAATTCCCCTCTCGAATTTAATATTAAGTCTATTGGGTACATTTAAAATTAAGTTTTAAAGATCCAAGCCTTCCATCAATAGGAACTGGTGTATGTTGTCTACTTATTGATAGAGGTGATCCAGAGTCTGGCACCCGAGTCAAAGAAAGGGACAATATACGAAATTTCTTGAATCTTGTTTTTAACTAAACTCGACAAGGGTGAGGACTTGTCGGGATGTGAACATCGACCGATAACTAGTTACGGAGAATTCACGATCAGGCCCGTTGCTCATCATGATTGATGGGTTTTACTACGATTAGTAACATTTATGATGTAGCAGTGCTAGATAAATGTGAAAACCGAGGCAAAATAGCTTGAAGGTTGTGAGTGCCACAATTGGTAAAAGTATACCTACCTGGAGAATTAATTGTATGGCCACGAGTCGTGGGTGCAATTAATTGCTGCTGGGACATCAAGACCTACTAGGAATTAAATTTTCTGAGCAATCAAAGGGGTGATTGTTTCGACAAAATAGTGGGAGAACTTTTTCGAAAACAAGACCAAAATTCGATAATTATAAGTATCAAGCAATTATCCCGATGTAGGAGCACAAACAAATGAAGTCATTTCTTGGTGAACATGATCCGCCATACTCTGACTCTCCCACTCCAGTCGTCGCTTTTCTTTCTGTTACAGGTCCTTGCGGAGCCCTGGCCCATTACGCACACAATTATTTTTCATTTTTGGTTGGATCGAGGTCCACTTCTCTTAGTCTTTCCGGTGAATTGAACTCCCAAGTAGAGAAGCAAATACCACTATTTTTTTGTTTTGGATTTTCCAAATCATTCCCGCAGGAGGAGCGAAAGAACGAAGTGTGCTGTGGTGATGTCCGAATTTGCATCGAACCGAAAGATGTGACCGATGTGACTGAACCGAAGCAATGGGAATAACTGAAATAATGTAGTCAATGGAGAATGGTTGCCTTTTTTGGTGCATTTGTGGGTAAAAGAGTAATTGAACAAACATTGAATAGGGCAAAATTCTCACATGTCTGAATGGCTCAAACTTTGTCGACTGGCTAAGAAAACTTAGAATTGTCCTCGACTCCGAGCGACGAAGCTATGTGCTCGACACACCTATGCCTGCTGCACCCGCAGCACGAGCTACTGAGGAACAATGAACCGCCCATGCTAGAAGGGTTGATGATGATCTTCAGGTTCGCTGCCTCATGCTAGCTTCAATATCGAATGAACTGCAGAAACAGCATGCTGAAATACCGCTTGCTAGAGATATACTTCTCCACCTCCAGCAGATGTTTGGAGAGAGGTCTCGCACCGAAAGGTTCGCGACCACTAAGGAGTTGTTTTATCTCAAGATGGCTGAGGGAAGCAGTGTCAAGGATCACTGTCTGCGTTTTATCAATCTGGTTGAAAAACTGGGACGATTGGACGTAGACTTGCACCCTGATCTTAGCACTGATCTCCTTCTCCATACGCTGCCTCGTTCCTTTGACCAGTTCGTGTTGAACTTCAACATGGAGGATAGAACCCTCGCTCTTCACGAACTGACCAATCTGTTGGTAACGGCATAATCGACTCTCAAGAAAGAGAAACCAGTAATGATTGCACACCAATCAAAGGCTGCAAAGCCCAAGAGAGGTAAGAAGAAGAAGAAATTGTTCTCTTCCAAAGCAGTCACCAAGGTGGTCGAAAAGAAGCGCAAAAGCCCAGAAGATGAATGCTTCTACTTCAAGAAAGCAGGGCACTGGAAAAGAAACTTCCCAGACTACCTAAAGATGAAATTGGTAGCCAAAGGTATTTTCTTGGTTGAAGTTAATATTTCAATTATGGAAATTTACATAGACACCCCCTCGGTTTAGGCCTAATTACAAGAAATTACCCTCATGTTTGAAATATTACAAAAACACCCCCTTGACTTAACAGCCGCTAGTCAACTTTAACGGAACACGTAAAATGTCCAAAATGCCCTTGGTTGTTTTTTATATTTACAAAAAAAAAAAAAAAAAAAAAAAAAAACTCCATGACCGCCGCCGCTACAAGCTCCAACACCCGTTTTTTCACTTTTCCGGCAACTCCGGACACGGTTTGAGCTCTATTTGATGGCTATAGACTCGTCTTCACGTCCTCTACAAATCCCAAGCATTAATTATCAGTTCAAAGTCCATCATGTCACTCTATTTTCAGATCTACGATTTTGGTACTTTTTTCAATTTTACGCCGCCGCCGGCAGTGGAGCTTGACCCACCGCCTCCACTTTCAGCCGTAGACTCCCCTTGATGTGGCGGTCATTTTGGTACCAACCTTGTCCAATTTGGTGCTGAATTGAAGCTTCCTTATTTGCCAAGCTCACGTCAATGGCAGTTTGGCATCTTCGCAAAATCAACCCCTCTATCCCAATTCGCAAATTGACCCTTGTACTTTTTCACCTTTATAATATGTCCCTACATTTATAGAAAACCTCAAACTTCCACTTTGATTTGGTCAAAATTCACAATTTACACGTCACATGGCCCGCACATGGGCGATTTCGGGCTAATTTTTGATATGGGGTAAAAATGCTAGTGAGCTTAAGTTAAGTTGTGGCACCAAAAATACAATAATCCCTTAACAAAATCACCAAGCCGTAAATCCCAAAAAGTTCTCTGGATTTCAAAAATTCGAATTGTGTTATTGTAGATAAATTTATTAAATTTTAAATGGGTTTGTTTTATTTTTGTAAGAGAAATATTTGTTATTAAAGTGAAACTTTATTTACCAATTATATTATTGTAAATAAATTATTAAATTTTAAAAGGGTTTTTTTTTAAGAAAATATATGTTATTAAATAATTGTGTTATAGTAAATAAATTTTATAAATTTTAATTTGGTTTGTTTGATTTTAAAATTAAAATAACCGTTATTAAAACTTTATTTACCAAATTGAGTTATTGTAAATAAATTTATTAAATTTTAAATAGATTTATTTTATTTTTTAAGGAAATATGTGTTATTGAAATTTTATTTATCGAATTTTGTTATTGAAAATATATGTTATTAAATAATTGTGTTATTGTAAATAAATTTAATAAATTTTAATTTGGTTTGTTTGATTTTTGAATGAAAAAGTGTTATTGTAAAGTTATTAAAGCTTTATTTATCGAATTGTGTTATTGTAAATAAATTTATTAAATTTAAAATTGGTTTGTTATAATTTTAAAATTTAATAAATTTATTTATAATATTTATTACACGGTTACAAAGACACCCCCTTGTAACACAAAATATATTACAAATACATCCCTTGGGGGCAAAATTGGAAAAACATTAAAATAAATTGATGACGTCATCCTCTGCCGTTAAAAATTGACGCCGTAAGGGGTCATCTTATAATACTGTTTTGCCAGATGGGGTGTCTTGGTAATATTTCAAACAAGAGGGTAAGTTCCTGTAATTAGGCCTAAACATAGGGGGTGTCTAGGTAAATTTCCCTTTCAATTAACTGTGCATCGTGGGTGTTAGACATGATGGAATAGTGCCCTGCAAGCCAATATATTTAGCTTGTAGTGAAACTATCATTATCTTTCTTTAGTATAAATGACTTAATACGCACGTTTATTTATATGTGTATAAGGATAAACAATGGCCAACTTCATCTCTCGCGAATACATTTAAGCGATTGGTTGAAACCCTGAGATCACTCATGACTATGGGACTATACACTTCAGTACTGAGTGCACTTATCATGAAACAGTCTCAAAGGTCGTGATCTCGAAAATGTTCCAAGTCATAGATTCATATCGAGACGGGGTATCGAGTGAATCGTCAAGACTTGTACGATTATGCATGATTCACACGGAGTGAATTTGTTGTAGTTTCATGAACAAGGAATTTGAGGCCAGTGCATATGACTAGGTGATTCGATGGAGGATCGAATGCATCGAACGACCCGAACAGAGAAACCCATTGTGGAAGCGCATGACGCATATCGGTGATGAGATGTTTCTCAAAGGATTATAATAGTGTACGATTTAGTCCTATGACTTGAGGTGCTAGGGCGAATTCGGTGCATGAAAGTGCGTACTTAGATCTAGGTATAGGCCACTTAGCTTGGTCATAAAAATGCCTAGGTTGGGTGCGTATGGACATGTACGCGAGTGGTTAGTACCAAGATGGAATCTGTTGACTCATCGTAATGGATGAGAATATTTCCTATACGATTCTTAGATAATGTTTCCAATGAATCTACGGCCGTAGTCGGTGACGGATTTGGAAAGGGGTTTCCAAATTAGGCAGTCACACTGGAACATTATCCTGAATTAGAAAGTATAGTTATCGAGACAAATTTAGAGGTGCCGATCAATTCACACACCCTAAGTCTTGATCGGGAAATTGGTCGACAGAAGGACCGTATGTACATGGTAATTATATGAGGTGAGGTTCACTAAATATCAATTCACCTGATGTTGGGCTTCATGGGCTTGTGGCTAGACATCGACCATGAAGTGTGGGTACTCCTGAGTTAGTAGAGGAACTGATTCTAGGAGTGGTCAATTAAAGGTAGTTTAATTGATCGGAGCAATTTATTGTTCATAAATTAAATCACGAGGTTTCGTGAGCCTGCTGCCAATTGATGGTGAACCCAGAGGGTCACACACAATACAATTGGACGGTGACTGTTCTGTAGGAATATAAAAGGAATTAATTGATTTAAAAGTAATTAAATCAATTAAGTGAATTAAAGTGTTAATTCAAGTGGGAGATAAATTAATTAATTGATTTAATTGATTTAAATGACAATTGATTAATTAAACTAAATATTAATTAAGTAATTAATTAATATGGGCTGAATATTTAATTAAGTAATTAATTAAATTAAGGTGGGCTTGCAAGAGATAGACTCCTAAGCCCATTAGGAATC
The DNA here is from genome assembly GCA_003313485.2 of Penstemon barbatus. Taxonomy (NCBI): domain Eukaryota; kingdom Viridiplantae; phylum Streptophyta; class Magnoliopsida; order Lamiales; family Plantaginaceae; genus Penstemon; species Penstemon barbatus. Next base: position 48,544,218 of record CM064884.1, on the reverse strand, counting down.
TTGTAACCCTAGGACTTGAGGAGTGCTTATAAATAGAGTTCTGACAGAACTCAGAGAGCAAGCACCTAAGCAAAAACCTTAGTCTCCTCTGCCCTAGGAAATCCGCCCCACCCTTGCGCCGCCCAAGCTCTAGTGCCGCCGCCGTGTGCTGCCATAAAACCGCCGCACCGCCGCCGTGAATGCCCTAGCGCCGCCGCCGCAAATCATCTCCCTTATTCCTTTTGTGCAGAATTTTGATCTGTCAAATAGATCTGCACAATCCTACATCAACAAGCCTCTTAGATCTAGTTCTGAGCCTAAGACTAAGAGGTGTCATCATAATCCAGTTGGTGTGGACTTTTCTCTGGAGGTGAGACACTTGGATCACTCCAGTGAACCAGAACCTTAATCAGAGTTCAGAATCAGAGTTGGAGGTTTCCACCACCTTGCCTGTGGTGAGGTAAAAAAAAATCGAAAACCCCCTTTGTTAGATTATTTCTGTGCTTTGTTTTATGTCTTTCGTACATATAACTTGGAGACTTTATTATGGGATCTGTGGGTGTGCCTTGAAAAATTTTAATTTCCGCACTCTGTTGTATTGACAATCAAGGCATATTACAACAGTGGTATCAGAGCCAACTCCATGATTATTATACGAAAGGCTTGAACATAATATGTGTTTATATTATATGTTTAATTATGTATATTAAAACGCATGATAATTATGTTCTGTCGATTGATTCATACTTGTTATGACTAGATCTACAATTGGGTAAAACTGTTTTTCTAGATCTATAGCGTTTTCATAGTTTTTGAAAACTTCAGGACTCTTTGGGCAAAATCGCAAACTAGGGTTTTTAAAGGGCTAAAAATTCGAAATTTTAGAATCTGGAAATTTCAAAAATTCTGGACTGTTTTCGCAAACTGGTCGCACGCTTTTTGGGTCATTTTGTAATTTCCGAAAGTTTAGGGACTGATTTGCAATTACCGAAACTTCAAGGATCTGTTTGAAAAAAATCGAAAATTTTCAGAATTCAAAATTTATTTTCTGGAATGCTGGCCGAAACTGCTTTGGGTGTTTTTGTAACTTTTTAAAAGTTTTTGGGGTCAAAGTGCAATTTTCAAAAATTGAGGGGCCGAAATTGCAATTTTTAAAAGTTGAAAAACAGAATCTGATTTTCAGCAGGAAAGTTTATTTTGTTTACCCGAAAGTTTATTTTGTCATAATTAGTAGTGACTAAAAGTAAGAATCAATGGAAGTTAGTTTTAAAAGGATGTTTTAAAATTAAAGAAAGGAGAAAGTAAAATGTTGTTTACATGTTTCTTGCTCTACGTGAACTGTTTACGTGGTTTTCGATCGAGCCGAGCTTTGACCTTAGGGTAGATGTGATTGGTTTAATTTAATGTTTGGTTTTTATTAAGGCCTGCGAGCCTTTTATGTTTTTGGGCCAATTTTGAGGCTTTGTAATAGAATAGGGCTTTAATGCTTTCCTAGTCTAGGATGGAGGCCCGTTACAAGCAGGATGGGAGCCCAAGGAGATATGAAGGCCATGTATGCATGGTGATTAATGTAATAGCATAGGCCTGTTTGAGAACCCTTTAGATTGACCAATAGGGCCAACATCAATGGCTCGATGATGGCCCACATAGGAGGCTCCCGATCGAAAACATATTATGGTAGTATGCATGCTAGGCTTGTATGGCTTTTATTTATTTATCGATTTATATTTGGCTACCCGCTAGAATCTAGATCGTAATAAAAGATAAAGCATAACTGAATCGGTGAGATCTCGAGGAGAGTTAGTATAACTTTCAAACCAGAAATACCCCTCTCGAAATAAAATATTAAGTCATATTGGGTAAACTATAAAATGAAGTTTTATAGATCCAAGCCTTCCATCAATAGGGACTAGTGTATGTTGTCTACTTATCGATAGAGGTGATCCAGAGTCTGGCACCCGAGTCGAAGAAAGGGACAATACACGAAATTCCTCGATTCTTGTTTTTAACTAAACAAGACAAGGGTGGGAACTTGTCGGGATGTGAAAATCGACCGATAACTAGTTACGGGGATTTCATGACCGGGCCTGTTACTCATCAAGATTGACTGGGTCAGACTTAAACGAGGAGTAACATCTATGATGTAGCAGTGCTAGATAGGTGCGAAAATCGAGGCAAAATAGCTTGAAGGTTGTGGAGTAACACAATTGGCAATAAGTATGCCTACCTGGGGAATTGATTGTATGGCCACGAGTCGTGGGTGCAATTAATTGCCGCTGGGACGTCAAGACCTACTAGGAAATAGAATTTCCCGAACAATTGAAGGGGTAATTGTTTCGATAAAATAGTGGGAGAACTTCTACGATAGAAAGTCCAACCTTCGTAGATTATAAGTATTATTCATTAACTAATCCACTGAATGTTTGTCTTCTCTTTAAATTAGATACTGAGATATCAGTAATTGTCCATTTTACTATTTATCCTCGACTAATAAAATAGCTGGATTAAAATATCGACTAGGCAAGAAACTTGAGAATTGTCTTGAATTCCAAAAGTGGAATGATGTTCTTAAATGACAATCCTATGCCTTATGCGCTTATGAGATAAGTCAAAATATAAGAAACGAATCACCCGTAGAATATGGGAATATTAATGATCGTTTCTCATATATAGATGAATCTCAAAAGTGAAACGAATCACCTATAGAGTATGGGAATCTTAAATGATCGTTTCCTAAAATAAGCATCAAGATTGAAAGAGCTATGGAAGCAACATGAGGAGCATGTCTGAAGCTTCCACCTCAAAAGGCCCGTTTTGAGGACCTATCTTCTGAAACAAACCTCCACCTCAAAAGGCTTGTTTTGAGGAGTAGTTTTGAATCAATATGATTCGAGACTTCTAAGGAATTGTTTCAAAACTCGAGAATAATAAAGGAACTAGTGTCAAGAATCACTGTCTTTGTTTTATCAATCTAGCTAAAAACTGGATCGATTAAACGTAAGCCTGCAAGTGATCTTAACATTAAATTCCTCCTAAATTCTCCTCCCGCTCATTCAAATGACTCTTGAAACAAACTGATCTTATTTGATAAGTTGATCACATTTCATGAATCAACCAAAGAATTGGTTAAAGGCAAATAGGATAGACCTGTCATGATCGTTTACACTTCATGGACTGCAAAGTCAAAGAAGAGTAAAATAAAGAGGAATTTATTCTCTTCTAATTCGACCATAAAGGTATTCAAAAGAACGCAAGTAGCCTATAAGTCGAATTATCCCACTGCATCTAAGAAAGGCACTAATGCGTTTAATTGATTAGATGATCTAATTAATTAAGCAACGTTTCAATTAAAGGGTTAATTGAAAAGGAAAAGGATTCAATTAAAGAAGTTAATTGAAAGGAAGCAAATTAATTGAACTAAACCATTAACTCAATTTTATTGAATTAATGTGAGAAGTTCAAATTAATACAAAGATAATAATCCATAACTTTGGTACGCTAGACTTGGAAACATCTCCAAGAGTAGGATTCAAAAGTTGTTTTCACCTAAGCTTCTTGAAAAATAGAACTTGGATGAACTTCCAACCTGCGAATCATGTCTCAAAGGAGAGATGACCAGATCTCCCGTCACAGGGAATCAAGAGCGAACCAAATAAAATCTGGATTTAATCCATGAGTATGGATCACTAAAGGTTACCGTGAGAGGAGATTACTCATACTTCGTACCTTTTTTACTAAAGACCCTGGTCGTTAGTGGAAAATGAATCTAGTGAGATACAAATCCGAAAAACCTTTCAAGGTATTTCGATGCGAAGTAGAGAATCAACAAAGACAAAGTAATGCGACCATTCGATCTAGTTGAGATAGCAAATACTTGTCAAGGATTCCTCAATTATCTTAATGAGAATGAGATTCTCATACAACAAACTCCTCTTAAGACGCCTCAACTTATTGAAGTATCTAAAGAGATGGAATCTAACATTGTTATGCATTGTTCGATCCATATTGAGTTTTGTGAAAGCTTCTTTATGCATTCTAGGGGTTAGTGCTCCTGACTGCATCGAAGATACTAAGCAAAGTACCTTCAAAATTCGTGCCTACAAAGCTTTACCAAGAAAGGTATGGCAAAATACCTTTTTGCTCTTACCTCTGAGCATGGAGATCTCCTGCCAATGGAAGAAACGACAAAGGAGATAAATTGGCTAGTAGATCCAATTTGTATATAATTGTGGGGTATCCAACGAAATCCATTGGATACCTGTTCCACGACAATGAGAAACAATCGTTTCTCCTAGATACCCATTCCTCTGTTGATGAATTTCTCGTCAAAGGAAATGGAAACGTCATGGAACTTGATGAAGTCCAAGATTTGGACCCATCCCCGCAAACAGTGGGAGTTAATCCAGAATTTACTAAATCTACTTGTACACCTACTCTTCGAATGTCTGATCGAATTCGTAAGGAGCCAGAGCGATTTGGTTTCATTCACGAATACGAGGATGTGGAAAGTGATCCAAAGACCTATCAAGAAGCGATGTCAGACATAGACTTGGGTACATGGCTCGAAGCCATGCAAACCAAAATGGATCCCATCCATTCCAACAAGGTTTAACCTTGATTAATCCACCTAAGGGATTTATCCCTATAAGTTGGTTATAAGTTATAAATGGATCTTCAAACTTGGAATGAATGGAGAGGTGTTGCCTCTAAGAATTGACTAGTGGTAAAAAGGCTATTCACAATGATCTGGAACAGACTTTGATGAAACCTTTTTCCCATTAGCAATGTCTGAATCCATTTAAATTCACATTTGTTCTGATAAGATAATCAAGACATTTGACTTCATCAAAACGAGTATGAAACATGAGTGTACAAAAGGATTAGTGGGAGCACGATGAAGCTCATATTTTATATGTCGATAATGTTCTGGTTATCAGGGATGATATCGGAATATTAGCACAGACGAAAGCATGATTGTCCATGCAATTCTCCATGAAAGATTTAGGAGAAGCATCTTGCGTATTGGGATACGTATCTATAGAATAGATCAGAAAAAGATGCTGACACTCTCTAAATCTAAGTACATAGAATCAATACTGGAAATATTCAGTATGAAGAATCCAAGAAAGGATTGCTTCCAGTGAGACCCGTATGCCTTGATCCAAAATTGATGTGCCCTACATCAAATGAGAACAAAGGAGGATGTCTCAAATACCTTATGTTTCAAACAAAAGGTTGCATGTGGCATGCTTTACTATGTACTAGACCAGACGTAGAACATGCTCAAGTGTCGCGAGCAGTTGCTAGTCAAACTCCAGTGAAGAAGTACTGGACCACCGTAAAAGATATCCTTAAACTCTTGACAAAGACTAAGGATTTGTTCTTGGTCCACGGTGGTAGTGGAGAATTAAAACTCGAAGGATTCACTGATTCGAATTTTCAGTCTGATGTGGATGAATTAGATATATCCATTTTTGGATACATGTCTTGCCTCAATGGGGTAACGGTAAATTTGAAAGGGTTCCAAGCAAATCACCGTAACCATTCAAACCACTGAAGCAAGATATATTGCAGCATTAAATGTAGCATTAAATGCGGCTTAAGAAAGTGTTTAGATATAAAACTTCATCCTATGGTTGGATGTAGTGCCTAGCATTGCGAAGCTCATGGTTATCTTCTATGATAACATTGGAGCTATTGTCAAAGCAAAGCATTCGAGATCTTACCAGAAATCTGAACATAATTGAAAGAAAAGTACCATTTGATTAGAAAATTCATTGGTAGAGTTAACGCGCGTAATGGATCGCGTCTACTCGGAAGACAACTTAGCGGATCCACTAAAAGAGGCTATATCATGAAATGAGTTCGAAGAACATCTCTAGAAAGATGGGTCCTAGAAACGTTTGTGATTGGCTTTAGGGCAAGTGGGAGATTGATGGAATAGTGCCCTGCAAGCCAATATATTTAGCTTGTAGTGAAACTATCATTATCTTTCTTTAGTATAAATGACTTAATACGCACGTTTATTTATATGTGTATAAGGATAAACAATGGCCAACTTCATCTCTCGCGAATACATTTAAGCGATTGGTTGAAACCCTGAGATCACTCATGACTATGGGACTATACACTTCAGTACTGAGTGCACTTATCATGAAACAGTCTCAAAGGTCGTGATCTCGAAAATGTTCCAAGTCATAGATTCATATCGAGACGGGGTATCGAGTGAATCGTCAAGACTTGTACGATTATGCATGATTCACACGGAGTGAATTTGTTGTAGTTTCATGAACAAGGAATTTGAGGCCAGTGCATATGACTAGGTGATTCGATGGAGGATCGAATGCATCGAACGACCCGAACAGAGAAACCCATTGTGGAAGCGCATGACGCATATCGGTGATGGGATGTTTCTCAAAGGATTATAATAGTGTACGATTTAGTCCTATGACTTGAGGTGCTAGGGCGAATTCGGTGCATGAAAGTGCGTACTTAGATCTAGGTATAGGCCACTTAGCTTGGTCATAAAAATGCCTAGGTTGGGTGCGTATGGACATGTACGCGAGTGGTTAGTACCAAGATGGAATCTGTTGACTCATCGTAATGGATGAGAATATTTCCTATACGATTCTTAGATAATGTTTCCAATGAATCTACGGCCGTAGTCGGTGACGGATTTGGAAAGGGGTTTCCAAATTAGGCAGTCACACTGGAACATTATCCTGAATTAGAAAGTATAGTTATCGAGACAAATTTAGAGGTGCCGATCAATTCACACACCCTAAGTCTTGATCGGGAAATTGGTCGACAGAAGGACCGTATGTACATGGTAATTATATGAGGTGAGGTTCACTAAATATCAATTCACCTGATGTTGGGCTTCATGGGCTTGTGGCTAGACATCGACCATGAAGTGTGGGTACTCCTGAGTTAGTAGAGGAACTGATTCTAGGAGTGGTCAATTAAAGGTAGTTTAATTGATCGGAGCAATTTATTGTTCATAAATTAAATCACGAGGTTTCGTGAGCCTGCTGCCAATTGATGGTGAACCCAGAGGGTCACACACAATACAATTGGACGGTGACTGTTCTGTAGGAATATAAAAGGAATTAATTGATTTAAAAGTAATTAAATCAATTAAGTGAATTAAAGTGTTAATTCAAGTGGGAGATAAATTAATTAATTGATTTAATTGATTTAAATGACAATTGATTAATTAAACTAAATATTAATTAAGTAATTAATTAATATGGGCTGAATATTTAATTAAGTAATTAATTAAATTAAGGTGGGCTTGCAAGAGATAGACTCCTAAGCCCATTAGGAATCTTGTAACCCTAGGACTTGAGGAGTGCTTATAAATAGAGTTCTGACAGAACTCAGAGAGCAAGCACCTAAGCAAAAACCTTAGTCTCCTCTGCCCTAGGAAATCCGCCCCACCCTTGCGCCGCCCAAGCTCTAGTGCCGCCGCCGTGTGCTGCCATAAAACCGCCGCACCGCCGCCGTGAATGCCCTAGCGCCGCCGCCGCAAATCATCTCCCTTATTCCTTTTGTGCAGAATTTTGATCTGTCAAATAGATCTGCACAATCCTACATCAACAAGCCTCTTAGATCTAGTTCTGAGCCTAAGACTAAGAGGTGTCATCATAATCCAGTTGGTGTGGACTTTTCTCTGGAGGTGAGACACTTGGATCACTCCAGTGAACCAGAACCTTAATCAGAGTTCAGAATCAGAGTTGGAGGTTTCCACCACCTTGCCTGTGGTGAGGTAAAAAAAAATCGAAAACCCCCTTTGTTAGATTATTTCTGTGCTTTGTTTTATGTCTTTCGTACATATAACTTGGAGACTTTATTATGGGATCTGTGGGTGTGCCTTGAAAAATTTTAATTTCCGCACTCTGTTGTATTGACAATCAAGGCATATTACAACAAGACACTGCAGCAGGTTCTCATATCTGCAATGATTTGCTGGTGATGGGAGCAGTAAGATACCTGAAGATCGGGGATAGAATCCTACGCTTTGGAAACGGAGCTAGGATAGCCGCTGAGGCTATAGGAGATGTGGAATTAGTTTTAGGGAATTTTACTTTGGTTTTAAGAGACTGTTTGTACGTACCAACTATAATGATGGTTTTAGGGAATTTCTATACCTATGTTAGACAATGATGGTTTTAATTTTTCCATTGAGAATGGATCTTTTTGCATATTTAAAGGTGGTTTAATGTATGCTCGTGGTACTTTGATAGATGATATGTATTCCCCAGAACCTAAAAATTCCAACGTCATGCACATTCAATCTAGAAAATGAATATATGATAATCAAACCACACAACTTTGGCACGCTAGACTTGGACATATTTCCAAGAGTAGGATTCAAAAGCAGGTTTCATCTAAGGCTCTTGAAATAAAGAACTTGGATGAACTCCCGACTTGCGAATCTTGTCTCAAAGGAAAGATGGACAAATCACCCTACACAGGGTATCTCGAGCGAACCAAGCAAACATTGGATTTAATCCATACTGATGTTTGTGGACCATTGAGTGTCAATGCGAGAGGAGGATTCTCGTACTTCGTAACATTCACCGACGATTTTAGTCGTTATGGATATGTGTGTCTTATGAAACACAAATCCGAAACTTTTGAGAAATTCGAAGAGTTTCGAATGGAAGTAGAGAACCAATTTGGGCATAGTATTAAAGCACTTCGATCTGACAGAGGTGGTGAGTACTTAAGCCAAGAATTCCTTGATTATCTAAAAGAGAATGGAATTCTCGCGCAGCGAACTCCCCCTAGGACGCCCCAACTTAATGGAGTGTATGAGAGGAGGAACCGAACTTTGTTAGACATGGTTCGTTCCATGATGAGCTTCGCCGACCTCCCCTTTTCGTTTTGGGGCTTAGCCCTATTAACTGGCTCGAAGATACTAAACATAGTACCTTCGAAGTCAGTGCCAACAACGCCGCACCAAGTATGGTATGGTAAAGCACCCGTGTATTCGTACTTACGAGTATGGGGATCTCCAGCGTATGTAAAGAACAAAAAGGGAGATAAGCTAGATAGTAGATCTAGTTTGTGCAAATTTGTGGGGTATCCAAAGGAATCCATTGGATACCTGTTCTTCGATCCTAAAGAACGTAACACGTTCGTATCTAGGAACGCCCACTTCATGGAGGAGGATTTCCTCACCAACCGAAATGGGACAATCGTAGAACTTGATGAAGTCCAAGAATCAGACCCATCCCCATAAACAGTGGGAGCTGAACCTGAATTTATTGAACCTACTAGTACACCTACTCTTCGAAGGTCCGATCGAATTCGTAAGGAGCCAAAGCGATTTGATTTCATTCACGGAAACGAGAAAGTGGAAAGTGATCCAATGACCTATCAAGAAGCGATGTCAGACATAGACTCGGGTGCGTGGCTCAAAGCCATGCAATCCGAAATGGATTCCATGCATTCCAACAAGGTTTGGACCTTGGTCGGTCCACCTGAGGGAACTATAATGGATCTTCAAGCGCAAGCTTGGAATGAATGGAAAGGTATTAACTCATAAAGCTCGCTTAGTGGCGAAAGGGTATACTCAAAGGCCTGTAATAGACTATGAGGAAACCTTCTCTCCCATGGCAATTTCGAAATCCATTCGGATACTGCTTGCCATAGCCGCATGGCATGACTACTAAATATAGCAAATGGACGTAAAGACCGCCTTTCTCAATGGAGGCATTGATAAGGAGATCTTTATGCAACAACCCGAAGGGTTTGCGTCCAAAGGATCTATGGCCTCAAACAGGCGTCCCGAACCTGGAACATACGATTTGATGAGACAGTCAAAGCATTTGGCTTCATCAAAAACGTATATGAACCTTGTGTATACAAGAAGAATAGTGGGAGTACAATACAATTCATAGTGTTATACGTCGATGACATTTTGTTAATCGGAGACGATATCAAGATGTTAGCGCAGACTAAAGCATGGTTATCCGCGCAGTTCTCCATGAAAGATATGGGAAACGCATCTTACGTATTGGGAATACGTATCTATAGGTATAGATCGAAGAAGATGATAGGTCTCTCCCAATCTCAGTACATCAACACAATTTTGAAGAGATTCAAAATGGAAGAATCCAAGATAGGATTGCTTCCAATGAGACATGGCATCTCTCTTTCTAAGTCAATGTGCCCTACAACCGATGAAGAAAAGACGAGAATGTCTCTCATACCTTATGCCTCTGCTATAGGGAGCATAATGTATGCAATATTGTGTACTCGACCAGACATAGCACATGCTCTAAGTGTAACGAGCCGCTATCAGTCAAATCCAAGCGAAGAGCACTGGACTGCCGTAAAAGCAATCCTAAAGTACCTGCGAAGGACTAAGGATATGTTTTTGGTCTACGGTGGTAGTGGGGAAATGAAACTTGAAGGATTCACTGATTCGAGTTTCCAGTCTGACGTGGATGACTTCAAATCCAACTCTGGATACATATTCCGCCTCAATGGTGGAGCGGTCAGTTGGAAAACTGTAAACAGTCTACCACTGCCGACTCAACCACAGAAGCGGAATATATTGCAGCATCAGATGCAGCAAAGGAAAGTGTATGGATGAAAAACTTCATCCAAGAACTGGATGTAGTTCCTAGCATTGCTGAACCTGTAGTCGTCTTCTGTGACAACAACGGGGCAATAGCTCAAGCGAAGGAGCCGAGATCACACCATCAATCCAAACACGTACAGAGGAAATACCATGTGACCAGGGAGATCATTGGTAGAGGAGACATACACATGGAGTATGTCAAATCAGAAGACAACATGGCTGACCCACTGACTAAGCCACTTTCACAAAAGGCGTTCGAAGAACATCTAGAGAAGATGGGTCTTAGAAACATCAGTGAATGGCTTTAGGGCAAGTGAGAGATTGATAGAATCGTGCCCAGCAAGCCAGTTCAATAAGCTTGTAATAGGTCTATTCTGTAATTAACAATCTTTGATTTTATAATAATACGCACGTTTATTTATATGAGTATAAAGATAAACAATGGCCAACTTCATCTCTCGCGAATACATTTAAGCGATTGGATGAAACCCTTAGACTACATTTGACTACGGGACGATTCACTTCAGTACTGAGTGCAATCATGAAACAATCTCTAAGGTCGTAATCTTAAAACACGTTCCAAGTCATAGATTCCAAAACGAGACGGGGTATCGTAGGATCGCCAAAACTTGTACAAATATGCATGATTCACATGGAGTGAATTTGTAGCATTTCATGAGCAAGGCATTTGAGGCCAGTGCATATGTGTAGGTGGTTCGATAGAGGATCGAACGCATCGAACGACCCGAACAGAGAAACCCACTGTAGAAGCGCATGACGCATATCGGTGATGGGTGATAGAAATAGTGTCCTGCAAGCCAGCTGTATGGCGAGCATTTATTGTAATAAATAAGGAACTATTCAATTTCGATTAATAAATGCACTTTATTAAATGGTCATCTTTATCTTATGTAATAATTATCTACGCATAAGGATAGAAGTCCTTAGATCACAGGGCTATGGGACAACCCGTGGACTGATCTCCAAGGCCGTGATCTAGAACATATTCAAGAGTCGTAGAATCCAATCGAGATAGGACATCGTTGGATTCGGTTAGACTCTCACTATTGTGTATACTCCGATTAACTGGAGAACGCTGGGGTCCACAAGCGTGACTGGGATAGTTGATACACATAAGTGTGTGGCTTGCTGGGATGGCAAGCGCACTGAATACCCCAATTAGGAAATAACTCACCATGGAAGTGGTAGTCGCATCGGGGTTGAAAGTTATTCCAATTTGCAATAGTATACGAGGAATGATCCCTAACTACTTGAGGTGATAGGGTTTATCTGGTGCGAGAACGTCTATGCTTTGATATGAGTTCCGACTGACTGGGGATCGCCAGAAAGTCTTTGTGGACTCATATTGGGTATAGAGGAACTCGTATGCAGATTCATATCATCAACAAAGGATCCATTGACCCGACTTGATAGGTTGGGAAATTCTCCTATGGATTTCTGTGAGAAATTAATTCTGGTAAAATCCTTGGCCAAGGTATCTGACGACTTCATGTAAGTAGCTCATAAAGATTAAGTCAAAGAGAATTTATTTCGAGACCAGAATACATAAGGTCAAGACAAAATAAAAGGGAAACCGATGAAAGACCATACCCTTAAGTCTCGACTGGGAGGTTGATCGATGGAGATATTATGTCGTATATGGTAATTGTAAATGATAAAAGGTTCACTGAATTAATTCACCAGTGATTGGGTTCCATGGGCTTGTGGCTGGACATCGACCGTGGAGTGTGGGAGAATTCCCAAATTGGCAATGGTGCTAATTTTGGAATGATCAATCGACAGAGTGTTCGATTGATTTAGAGTAAGTCTTACTCGAATAATTAAATAATATTTAATTATAACCCACAGCCAATTATGTGGTGAACCTACGGGGGCATACACAATACATATGAAGCGAAAGCGAGGAAATAAGAACGACCGAGTCGACTGGGTCGACTGGGTAAATAATCGACTGGGTCGATTATAATAGGTGGGTCGACTGGGTCGACCCAGATGGAACAAAGAAGGATCCAATTGGAATTTGATCAGGATCATAAATTAAATCGGAGTTTAATTTGTGAGTTAATTAATTAAGTTGGATTTAATTAATTAAAGGAATAATTAATTAATTGGACTTAGAGTCAAAATTAATTAATTGGGAGACTAGTTAATTAATTGGGAGACTAAATAAAGCCTGGTCAAAATGAATTAACTGGGCCATGAATTAATTAGAAGACTTGGTCTTCTAATTAGAGAGGGCCATGGCCCATGTAGGAGAATGGAATCCTAGTCCTAATAGGAATAGGTTAAGGAGATAACTATAAATAGCGTACTTGTAGTTATTTTTCACACAACTCAACAAGCAAAAATTGAGCAGAGCAAAAAATTCACTCCCCTCTCCCTGTGCAATCGGCCGAACCCTTCCAGTGTTTGGAAGAATTTTTCGTTTTCGAATTTTGTTCCAAGATCGTTCCTAAATCCTAGATCATAATATATCTTGTGTTCTAGCTGATCAAGATTTATTATTTTCGTGTAATTGTGGTGTATCAACCCGTAGAGGCGCAACATGTGGGGCGCTGCTGCAGAGCTTGGATCGATTTTGCTGAGGAGAAATTCAGAGTTCGTTTTGCCAACTTGGATTTGCAAGGAGACAGGTATAACGTGTAAACTGTTTATACTGTCGTTTAAATTAATATATATATATATATATACACCTAGAGTAGTATCCTGGCAAGATTCCGTAAGAGGTCCTAAAAATTTTATATTCCGCTGTGCCTAAGGCTGTTTATCTTACCGAATCCAAACAATGGGATGTTTCTCAAGGCTTATAATAGTGTACGATTTAGTCCTTTGAATTGAGGTGCTAGGGAGAATTCGGTGCATGAGTGTGCGTACTTAGATCTAGGTATTAAAAACTTAGCATGATCATAACATGCCTAGGTTGGGTGCGTATAGTTATGTACGCGAGTGGTTAGTACCAATATGGAATCTACCGACTCATCGTAATGGATGAGAGAAATTCCTATACGATTCTTAGATAATATATCCGAGGAATCTGCGCCCGCAGTCGGTGACGGATTTGAAAAGGGGTTTCCAAATTTAGCAGTCACACTGAAATATTATCCCGAATTAGAAAGTATAGTTATCGAGATAAATTTAGAGGTGCCGATCAATTCACACACCCTAACTCTTGATCGGGAAAATTAGTCGATAGAAGGACCTTATGTACATGGCAATTATAAGAGGTGAGGTTCACAAATATCAATTCACCTGATGTTGGGCTTCATGGGCTTGTGGCTAGACATCGACCATAAAGTGTGGATACTCCAGAGTTAATAGAGGAATTGATTCTAGGAGTGGTCAATTAAAGGTTGTTTAATTGACGGGGTAATTTATTGTTCATAAATTAAAGCACGAGTAATTCGTGGGCCTGCTACCAATTGATGGTGAACCCAGAGGGTCACCCACAATACAATTGAACGGTGATAGTTATAAAAGGGTAGAAAATGAATTAATTGATTTAAAGGTAATTAAATCAATTAAATGAATTCAAGTGTTAATTCAAGTGGGAGACTAATTAATTAGTTTATCTAATTAATTGAAATAATTAATTAAAGTGTTAATTAATTAATTAAAGGAAATATTAATTTATTAATTAATATGGACTGGGTTTTTAATTAAGGTTGTTAATTAAAAGAAGGATTGCAAGACATGGGTCTTTAATTAAAAGCCCATAAGGAGTCATGCAAACCTAGGTCAAGAAGAAGGCTTATAAATAGAGTTCTGTATGAGCTCAAAAGCTAACACCGTAGTACACAAACCATAGCCGCCCTCTGACCTAGCCGCACCAGCCCCTGCGCCGCCACCACCCTGGCCGTGAGTTGCTCTTGTGCCGCCGTAGCTCATCTCCTGCTCCCTTGTGCCAGATCTTTCTCTGCAAAGCAGAACTGCACAGTCCTTCAATAACAAACCTCTTAGATCCAGCTCGTAGCCTAAGACTAAGAGGTGTTGCCATAATCCAATCGGTGTGGATTAATCTCTGGAGGTGAGACACTTGGATCACTGCCTGTGAATCAGAATTAAAGTTGGAGGTTGCCACCACCTTGCCTGTGGTGAGGTAAAAAATCGATTAACCCCCTTTTACATGCTTTATGTGTTTTGATTCATGCTTTTCGTATATATAATGTGGAGATCTATATATGGGACCATGGGTGCTTCGAAAAAATTTAAAATTCCGCACTCTTTGTTGTTCTGACAATCGAAGCAACCCAACATAGGCTGATGAGTGAGCTGTTCTTGAGCTTTTGAGACCTAGAAAATTCTGCTTCGCGAAATGATCTCAGTTGTTGTGTTGTCTTTAACTCTTGAATCAGGCTCTATTTATACTTGTGATTTGAAAAGTGTCCATTGAAGAAAGACAAACATCAAATCTGCAAGTACTGGTCCCCTTTTATGTGGAACGACTCTCTGCAACTATAGCACTGTACACTCTGTTGTACTATTCTGTCAGTCGCATTAAATACACTTTGCTAATCCGAGAATAACTTCAATCATTTGCCATAAATACCCTTCTCTTGCAACATTTATTACTCCAAGTGCATTTATTACCATTGGGCAGACTTCCTGGTCACTTCTACTCTGCTGATCGAAACTACCCATCTGATAGATACTCTGCTGATCTCAAGTTGAACTAATCTGATTTGAGTCAGCTGAAAGACTACCAGTCTGATTCCGAGCTCAGTAACAGATCAGTAGTCTTCTGGACCATGAAGTTTGACCTTTCTGATTTGTCTTCTTTCTTGGTCAAAATTCTTCTAAGGGATTTACTAAGCTTCCATTACTTAGCTGATTATGATGTTTTGAAAATCATCAAAACCTCCCTTCACTTTACTGTCTTCATCTTTATCTTCTTCCAACAGGTTTTATCCTTTGGAATCGACAAATCTATCCATTCATTGATATAAAGCTCTATAACAAAGGCATTAGAACCACGCGAACTCCGTTAGACAAAGAGATGGCTAACGAGTGAAAATATGTGGTGACGTTCTGGGAAAGGATGCAAAACATGTACCTAGACAACCTACTATTAGGAAGCGACAATGTTCTTCATCGGTGATTGGCCATTGAGATTTCAAACAAGCACTAATGATGACGCCATAGGCGGTAACTATTTTGACCCAAACCAGTAGCATTTGGTCAGTGGATGAGAGGTGATCTACATTAACCCCATCGTAATTGAAGCTAGTGAGGGCCTGAATATCCAACAAAGTTGGAGTCATCGAGCCACAAGAAAAGTGAAAGTTATAGTCGTACCGACTCCAAAGGGTGCAACAAAGTGAAACAAAGAGGGTGTGTATAGAAAAAAACCGTTGCACATTTGAATGGCATCGTAGATGCCAACATGCTGCCATACAGCTCCGTACGCAGCCTCCAAGCATTTTTCCCACTTAAACTAGTTGGATTGAAGGTCGGAGACAGCCCATGGCCACCCCCTAACGACGAAAGAAAACTCACAGCAAGTTTCAAAAAGTAGGTTCTCAGACGGGGTCAGTGTGTAAACCTGCAAAGAAGGGATTGCAAACAAGTATACAAGACCGATGGTCAAATGGTCTTGGTATAGGTTTTGGGGTTGAGCATAGATTGATTGAGCAGTAATGGTTGTCATCGTGAGTAAAAGTATGAGAATGAAGGAACAAAATCGAGGGGATTAAAAGAAGGACGATTAAGGTTTTCCTTGATGGCGATTTAACGCTTTTAAAAAGAGGAGATTTCTACAAAAAATTAATTTGATAATGACGTTCTACACCCTTTTTATAGACGCGATGCCCATTGAAAAAAAATCATTAGATCTCAACGGGCAATGATAAAAATTTACCCACGGTCTACGCAACATTTTACTTCCTCGAAGTGTCACCTACCAAAATCTGCATAATATCAAGCATTCTAGGTGCTTGGACTGAAAAAGTTGCACTTGAGGACTAGGAGAGCGAAGGGGAATTCGAACCGCCAAATACATAGGCAAATAAATCCCCCTAATAACATTAATTCAAATTATTTTGAAATTTAGCAATTAATGTAAATCAACAGGTTCTGAGCTAGATGAATACATCTTCGAGGGCGATATTGCCACCGATGTGATACCACCGAAATCCTATTCTTCAGCTGCATTAAATGACTCAATGAGGTACTAAACTTTAGGGCATAAGTTATGGTGGAAGTCATTCAACCACAACTTACGGCCGTTGTTTGTACCATAAATTAACAATTTCCTAATTAGCTTCGATGGAATGCATTGTCCCATTTGTGTTACCATCATCATCGGTGCAGAAGTTTTAGGCATGGACTGTGTCACCACTTAAATGTGTCACAATTAGTTAAAGCGTTGTACCAAATGTGTTGGACCCATAAAATGATTTATCAAAAGTAGGAATTGACCTAAAACATAGTACCAAAAATACGATTCTCAGCTAATATAATCAATGTAAGTCCACTGAAAGTCTTACGCTACACTCAATTGCAAATAGCAAATTGCGGTTCGGTTTTTTGTTTCAGCCGAGTTATTATGCTTCAACCCGGTTCATGGTTTTATGAAAATGACAGATTGCCAAGTCAACTAACATTAGGAGAAAAAAAAAAATAATAAATTAAAGAATCTGAACATGTATAGACATTATTAATTGAGCAACAAAATTTGTATATACATACACGATGAATTAATTAATAGTCGAATAAAAGACCAAGACTTTTGGCTTAATCGAATAATTAAGCATGTCTCACTTAACTAGTTAGATCGGAACTTTGAGTAGATCTGCATAGCAATACCTTCCTCCCCCTTCCATTTCTCTCCGAGCGTGTAAATTAAGTTGCATATTAATAATTATTATAGTATATCAAAAAGAATGGCTGAAGAAGTTCAAACTGAGGCAATCGGGGAGCTGCTGAATACTTTAAAGAACGTAGTGGCGGATCATATGAATCTGATCAAGGATGCTCCGGAACAGCTCAATCAGCTGGAGAACAATCTTCGGCTTATGAAAGCTTTCCTCAAAGACGAGTCAAAAAGGAAAAATAAGAGCGAACAGTTCAAAGAATATGAGAGACAAATAAGGGAGGTTGTTTATTTAATGGAGGACACCATCGACAGTTGCAACGCCCGTGCTGGATTGGAAAAGCCCAAGAGCACGAGTTTTATTATGAGACTTTTCAGTGCAGAGAGTTTCAAGAAAGCGAAGCAGGTCGGGGGTGTCAATGAAATAAAGGTGAAACAACTCTTCACCAACGTTCATGACCAACTTCAAAAAATTGCTCCTGCAGACGCCGCCTCTAACACAAATGCTCAAGGATCAAGGAACCAAAGCGAACAGGTGAAACATTAAGTTCATTTTACTTGAAATACTCAAACTTACACCAAAGGACGAAAACATGAGAGGGTCAATTTGATTAGGTTAATACTTGGTCTCCCGGTCTCACGAAATTGAATGAAACTCCTTCCAAATGAATATTGGGCATAGTAACATTCATGAAACTCAGATTTCAATTTTTTTATTCGAATCTACAAAGTTTGACATTTATTACCTTTTTTTTTTTTTTTTCCTTTTTCTATATAATAATAAATTTGACAGACATTAATTATTTTTCTCCTTCAAACCCAATGTTATTAAAATTGGACCGGACCAGCCGGTCTGACCTGTTCGACCGCGAACCGGAGGTTGGTTCAGTCCGGTTTACCTCCTAAAATCACTTGACTCAAAAACCAACTTGAACCGGTCCAATTCTGAATTTTTCTTGTTTTTTTTTATTTTTTAATTTTTTAATGTTAAAAATAAGTTAAAATTTATTGTAAAAGGTGGGATTTGAACACCTAACCTTTTGCATGAAACATAACTTCCTTAACATTTGAGCTACATCATTTTTGTTGAAATTCTAGTACAAAATTTTATAAATTTTAGAAAACGTGTAGCCAAATTTATTTCTAAATTAGATAATGATAATTAACTCAAATTAACATTTTACACATTATCAATGAAAATTAATACTCAGATAATAATTTTTCATTAAAATTTGTTCTATAAGATATTTCTTTCCAATATTATTTTTAGGATAGAGAGTGTCAAATTTGAAAGTCAAATCGATATATTACGCAAGTTTGATTTTGAATATTAGACTTTTATACATAATCATATTTTAAAATTTATTAATATCCTAGTTTGTTATATTTTTAACTTACACTATTAAAATTTTATAAAGAAATATAATCATATTATATTTATATGAGCGTACAAATTAGTATCACATTACTGTTATGATATAAGATAGATAATTATTATATGATTTAATTTAAATATAATCTAAGATTTTGTATATTTGAAATCAATTGTAGGATAACGTTTAAATTTTATGCATATTACATATACATTAAAATTATGTATATTTATTATATCATTATGACGTTATCCGGTTCAATCAGTTCGACCAGTAAAACCAGTGACCCGTTGGCTCACCGGTTCATTGTCCGGTCCGGTTTGTTCAAACCCCAATATCTAAACTCAAACTAAACCATATCTCATCTTTACATGGTCGACTTGTCAGACCTAATATAAATGGTATTTCAAATGTTTCACTGAAATCCATATGCCCAAAAACTGAAGCAAAACCTAATCAAATGAACCATAAATTTCTAACTATAAGATTTGTTAGGGTCTGTTTGTCTCGCTTTTCATAAAGCACTTTGGTGTTTTCCGGAAAGCTAAACAAACAATATTTATTTTCTTTCCAGAAAAAAAAACTTTAACTTAATATTTAAACATAATCTCATTTTCAAAAGGTTCGTTTATCTCTATAAATAAAGCCTAAAGAAACTCTAATTTGATTTCACATAAACGTAAGTTATTTCTTACACTGCATATTTTAAGAGGAAATTATATTTTTCATACTAAATTTTTACCTACTTTAGATATTTGGTACCAAACATTCAAAAAAGACACATTTAATTTTAAAAGTGAAGGAGTTTTTTCACATTTCGTTTCTCTGCCAATTTTTGGGGGCCAATTTTTGTATTCTTTACATGGCTGGAAAGCTCTTGACAAGAGCTTTCTAATGGTACACGTTTCAGTTCATGAAACACAATAAATAATTCGCAAAAAATTAATGAAGTTTCGGGATATTAATTAATCAAAATTAAATCAAATATCATATTCTACAAGGAATCATACCACAATAATCTTCAGATATGATATATGGCACATAAACATGCTATGGTGAAAATTTTAGAACATATTTTTAAGCGTACCAAAAGTCACCATTAAAGCTCAAGCAAATGTGAAAAAGTCATTAAATTTTGATATTAAATATGTATTTTTGAATATTTGGTACCATGTGTCTAAAGTAGGTAAAAGTTTTGTATGAAAAATGCAAATCCCTTCATATCCTAAATAACAATATGATTTCACATAAATTAACATATTTATTACACTATTTCTCTTTTTCAGTAATCTCTAAAAAAATCCTACTCATTTCTAATATTTATACCTACCATTTGTCTCACATCTAATAACCAATATAAATACCATTATAATAACCGATAAATTTTCTATAATCTCAATTTATTTATGAAACAAATTTAAGAAAAAGCAAGACAAACATGGTTTTAAATTTACCCCCCCCCCCCCCCCCCCCATTTTTTTGTTATTTTTTTTCATACAGTGGACTACAATTGTGGGAAAATGTGTAATACGTATCTTGCTTGCCCGAGTACGTGTAAAGTATCCTAGTTGCTTATCGGAGTATAAAGCTACCTTTATATAATTGCAGACCTATAAAAGTTAAGGGACGAGTTTTGCAATTTGGCCGAACTCTTACATGTTTATAGCAATGTTATTAAAACCGGATCGGACCGGCCGGTCCGACCGGTTGGACCGTGAACCGGAGGCTGATCCGATCCGGTTTACCCCTTAAAACCATTTACTCCAAAACCCAATTTGAACCGGGTTGAACCGGTCCGAAACCGCCGAACCGGTGAACCGGTCATACCGGTTCAACCCGGTTTTGAATTTCCTTTTGGTTTTTTTTAATTTTTTTAATGTTAAAGATTCGTGTAAAAAATGGGATTTGAACACCTAACCTTTAGAGTGAAACATAACTTCCTTACCATCTGAGCTACATCACTTTTGTTGAACTTTTAATACAAATTAAAATTTACAAATTATAGAAACTTGTAGTCAAATTTATTTATAAATTAGGTAATTAACTCAAATAAATATTTTACACATTATGAATGAATTACCGACCAGTGTCCGACCGGTTCGACCAGTAAAACCAGTAACCAGTCGGCTCACCGGTTCACTATCCGGTCCGGTTCTGAAAACATTGGTTTATAGTCCTTTTGGAGCTGAATATTTTTCCTATAGATCTGTCTTCATTTTATTATCACTTTTGTGGGTGAATTTCAAATTTTCTACCTCATATGACCCACTTAATTATGTCATCGCGGCCCTTGAAGATTGATCATCCACACAGATAATCTTTAATATATGATCAGTGGTAATGCAACGGATAGTTTTAATTTCCAATTATAAGAATATCTCAAAGTTATTAACTTTTCAACAAGCATTCCTGTAAGCTGGAATATAATATTTGATACTGACAGGCTCGGAGGCATGAAAATGTAGTTGGTTTTGAAGATGAGATGGAGAAATTAATCAGATATCTCAGCGAAGAACCAAATGAAGTTGAAGTTGAAGTTATCGCCATAACTGGCATGCCTGGAATTGGAAAGACAACACTGGCACGGAAGATTTATAATGATCCCAAGATTCAATCTGCATTCCCCATTCGCATTTGGGTTAACGTTTCTCAAGAGTTCAATGAAAAAAATGTATTGCTCTCTATTCTAAAAAAGTTCACCCCGGAAGATATGTCCAGCAAGAATGTCGAACATTTAGCCAATTCTGTGATTGATTATTTGAAAGACAAACAATTCTTGATATATTTTGATGATGTGTGGACGGTTCAAGCATGGGACGAAATCCAAGCAATCTTGCCTACTGGTAACAAGATGGGTAAAGTTTTGATTACCACCCGTTCAGATTACGTGGCTATGCATGCAAATAATAACAGACAGTTCCACAAGCTGCAGTTGCTAGATAAAAACAAAAGTTGGGAACTCCTGAAGTTAGAAGTATTTGGTGAGCTCCGTGATTGCCCATCTGAATTGAAAAAAGTTGGGAAACTTATTGCTGAGCATTGTGAAGGGCATCCCCTTGCAATAAAAGTGATGGGAAAAGTTCTTGCAGAAAAAATCTTAACAACAAGATTAGGAAGCAGTGAGAAGAAATGGGAAATGGTCCGGGAGAACATTGAAAATAGTCTTTATCACGAAGACAAAGAGAAACGCATGAAAGATGTGATATCATTGAGTTACAGTAGTTTGGATTATGATTTGAGAGATTGTTTTCTTTATTTGGGAATATTTCCTCAAAAGACTGAGATCCCGGCCTGGAAATTGATGCAGTTGTGGATTGCAGAAGGATTCATAAAAGAAAATCCCAGTGGAAAGAGCTTGGAGAAAATTGCACAAGATAACTTGAATGAGCTTATTAAATGGAATCTAGTGACTGTTGATAAAAGAAATCCCGATGATTCGGTCAAATCATGTTCTGTGCACATCACAGTAAGTGAATTCTGCAGAAATGAAGCTTCATACGAACAAAATAACATATTCCAAGAAATAAGAAAGTCCAAAGATGGAACTTTTATGCCTTCAGTACAACAAGTATATAAATGCCGACGCCTTTGTATCAATTCTAGTGTCAAGGAGTTCCTCTCAAAGAATCCAAATGTGACACGTACACGTTCGTTTTTTGGTTTCTCAGAACATGAACCCATTAACCTGGAGGGCAAGGATATACCATCCATCACAGATTCCTTTGAACTGCTCAGAGTCTTAGATGCCAACACCATTAGATTCACAAAATTTCCTACTAAGCTTACCAAACTAATTCATCTGAGGTACGTCATTCTCTCTGGTGATGAGTTTAAGGTTATTCCTAAAGCCATATCCAATCTCTGCAACGTACGGACTTTTATAGTTAACACGCCATCACCTACCATCCAAATGAAAGCAGATATATGGAAGATGCTGCAACTCAAGCATTTCAAGACGAAAGCATCAATTATTTTAAAAAAGAATGGGAAAGGTAAAGGTGGTGAAAACCTTCAAACACTTAGTAGATTATCTCCCGAATGTTGCACGGGGGATGTGTTTAACAAGGCCCAAAACCTAAAGACATTGGGGATTCGTGGTCAACTAGACAGGCTCACGGGTTCAACATGCTTGGTTAAACTGGAACGTCTCGAAAAGTTGAAGATGATGAACGTATCGCATGAAAAACCTCTGGAAGGACTTCCTCAATTCCCTCCACATCTCAAAATTGTGACTCTATCAGGTACTTATATGAAATGGTCGCATTTGTTTAGTACACTGGGAAAACTTGATAAACTCGAGGTGCTGAAGTTAAAAGACAACGCATTCGTTGGAAATAGTTGGGAGGCTGTTGGGGGAGGCTTTCCTCATCTTGAACTCTTGCACATTGAAGTCACAAATCTAAAAATTTGGACAGCCTCAAGTAAAAATGACCCCTTTCCTCGACTGACAAGTATTGTACTTAAAAACTGCAAGGAACTAGAACAACTACCGGTACTCTACCAGTTGGGAAAACACTTCGAGATGTTGTCCATGGAAGGTGTCTCCCAATCCGCAATTGATTCTGCAGAGAAAATAAAGATGGAGGCAGCAGGAACATTCAAGATCATAACCGTTCCACCACCTGAAACAATTACAAATTAAGTTCTACATACATTCTTCATTGACCCGGTAAGAAATATAGTTTTTTTTTTGAAATTTATGTTGGGTGTTTGGGATATAAAAGGCTAAGAAAATAATTTTAGCAAGACAAAATACACTTATTATTTCATCAAGATAATAAGGCTACAATATTTTGAGGCTTTTTGCACTAAGCCGTCATACAAGAGAATAATTTATCCTCTCAAAACTAACTTGCTAATTGATTGATTTTTTCTATATATAAAATTCTACAACTACATACATATATATAAGCATATGAACCACATTTCTACTCTACACTAGAAGCAATTAGATTAATTTGTTGGATACATTAGTTTAATGCAAACTTAGTGACTAAGCATGCATGACTAAGCTTTTTGAGAGTTCTTCAATGCTAAGGCTTTGATCTCGTGGGTTGCTTTGGATGACTAGAATGCAATTCTAGATAAGTCTTTTGTGTTGCCAACTTTGACTGTAAATCATCAAAGTGTGATTTTTCATTTTTAAGTAACTTCATGCTTAAGAAATTATAAATTAATTTTAACACATTCAACTCCCTTAATTATGACTTTACATGTTTTAATTTTCCTTGAAAGCTCTTTCCACACATCCCTTCATTTAAACTACAACTTAAAGTGAATAATATAGTGTGATAAATTCATTAATTCAAATTAATTAAATGATTAGATTAGTTTTGAACTTTTGAAATCTTGTCTTATGGCACAAATATTATGCATTTAGCCACAATTGAATACATAGGTCAACATTTGGGATACTTGTCAATAGATGGATGGATATATGTGATATAAAAGTATGACATTAATCTCGTTTCAAGCTCCTTCCTTTCATGTAGTAAGATAAAAATATAAACTTTAATGCTTAACTTCACAATGATTCTGATCCTTGCAGACATTACCGTGTGATCTTCAAGTCGATCAATTCGCCCTCAGCTACCAATTGCTCGACTGTAACTTCTTAATATATATTCCCTTTTATTTCAGTAATCAGAAATTCAAAAGCATTTTCAATATATATCTTATGCAATTATTGTTTTTCCCTAGCTATTGGCATGTGTTTTCTGTAAGTTCATTTGGATTTTGGATTTCATGTACCTTTTACCAGTGAAATCATGCACTGGAGAACCTTACCACGTTGTTGATGGAAATTCAGAACTATTTAGGATATAGATGTTGGGTGCTTGGGATATAAAAGGCTAAGAAAATAATTTTAGGAAGACAAAGTAGACTTATTATTTCATCAAGATAATAAGGCTACAATATTTTGAGGCTTTTTGCACTAAGCCTTCATACAAGAGAATACAATTTTTTCTCAAAACTAAATTGCTAATTGATTGATTTTTTTCTATCTATGAAATTCTACACACTACATACATATATATATAGGCATATGAACTACCTTTCTACTCTACACTAGAAGCAACTAGATTAATGTTGGATTCATTGATTTAATTCAAACTTAGTGGCTAAGTATGATGACTAAGCTTCTTGAGAGTTCTTCAATTTTAAGGCTTCAATCTCATTGGTTGATTTGGATGACTAGAATGTAATTCTAGATAAGTCTTTGTGTTGCAAACTTTGACTAAAATTCATCCTAAGTATGAATTCTTCATGCTTAAGAAACTTCATGGTTAAGGAACTTCATGGTTAAGTAACTTCACGCTTAAGGAATTATGAATTAATTTTAACACACCCTCTTAATTCATAATTCGAACACCATTTCGAAATTGCTCTAGCTTCTATGAATTGACTACTTTTGTAAAACTATCTGCAAGTTGATCTTTAGTGTTCACAAACTCCAATTAAATTTCTTGATCTTGAACGAGACTTCTAATGTAGTGGTGTCGAAGTTCGATATGCTTTGTTCGAGTATGAAAAACTGGATTCTTTGTCATCTCTATACTGGACATATTGTCACAAAATATTGTTGTAGGATTATCTTGTTTTTGCTCAATGTCTGTCAGAAGTCTTCTAAGACAAACAACTTCACGAGCCGCGTCTGTAGCAACAATATATTATGCTTCTGCTGATGAGAGTGACACGGTCTTTTACTTCTTTGATGCCCATGATATGATTTTTGAACCCAAACAAAATACATATCCAGCTGTACTTTTGCGATCATCAACTGATCCAGCCCAATCATTGTCCGTATACCCGATAAGTCTGTTTTCTTTTTCTTTGACATAGTTGATGCCAAAATTTCTCGTACCTTGAAGATAGCGTAGAATTCTTTTTGTTGTTGCATAATGCAATTTACTCGGGTCATGCATAAACCTTGAGATTAAGCTAGCCGGATAGACAATGTCGGGTCTGGTATGCGTGAGATAGATTAGAGAGCCTACTAAGCATCTGTACATCTTTGTATCAACTTTTGCAGCACCATCATTTAGAGTCAAATTTTCATTTAGTGCCAGTGGAGTAGATATGGGTTTGCAATTAACTATCTGGAACTTCTTCAATAAACTTTCAATATATTTTTCCTGAGATATAAATATTTCCCCTTTGGTTTGACGAACTTGAATTCCAAGGAAATATTTCATTAGACCTAAATCAGTCATCTCATATTCGTACATCATTGCCTTTTTGAATTCTTCTATCATCAATGGATTTGTACCTGTGTATATCAAATCGTCTACATAAAGACAGATAATGAGAAAATCTTTTTCACCTTCTTTCTTCACATATAATGACGGTTCACTTTGACTTCTTTGAAATCCATTTTTCTGAAAGTAATTATCAATCTTGTTGTTCCAGGCTCTTGGTGCTTGTTTTAGCCCATATAGTGCCTTTCTGAGGCGATAAACTTTATCTTCTTTGCCTTGGACAATATAACCTTCAGGTTGTTCGACATAAACTTCTTCACGCAAATCTCCATTGAGAAATGCTGATTGGACATCCAATTGATGAACTGGAAGTTCCATTTGAGCAGCTAATGCTACGACAATTCGTATTATCTCCATTTGAGCAACTGGTGGAAACGTTTCATTAAAATCAATACCTGGTTGTTGAGAATAGCCTTTTGCTACTAGACATGCTTTGTGCTTTTGAATTGAACCATCTTCTTTGTACTTCGTTTTGTAGACCCAATTTATTTCAATTATACTTTTATTTTCGGGTAGATCCACTAGTTCCCATGTTTTGTTCTTTTCAATGCTTGCTATTTCTTCATCCATAGCATTTTTCCAAATTTCTTCTTTCGCAGCTTTTTCAAAAGTCTGTGGCTCACAAGCAAAAAATGCCATGTCACATGATTCATAAATTTATCTTAAACTTCGTATCTTACGTACTGGACTTTCTGATTCTGGATAGAATTCCTCAGATGCTCCTGGAGAACTTGAACTTGGACTTGAAATTGGACTCGAGCTTGGACTTGTCAGATCATTTTGATTTAATGATGAGCTAGGCAGATTCACATTATTTGTTTTTGTATTTTCTCTCCAATTCCATGATTGTTTCTCATTGAAGATAACATCTCGAGATATAATAAGCTTCTTTCTCCGGAGTATATATTTCATACCCCTCTTCTACGATATCCCAAAGATCATGGGACTGGAATAACGTCTTCATAAGGACGCTCCATAACTAGTAGTCTTGAATAACAAAGATCGGAACACCTTGTTGGGAATATGTGAAGGCAAGCTCATTGCTATTGCTTGGATTCATTTTTTCAATATATGTAAGGGATTATCAGGCCAAGGGTGGCTCTGATACCACAAGTTGTTGGGTGTGGGATATAAAAGGCTAAGAAAATAATTTTAGCAAGACAAAGTAGACTTATTATTTCATCAAGATAATAAGGCTACAATATTTGAGGCTTTTTGCACTAAGCCTTCATACAAGAGAATACATTTTCTTCTCAAAACTAACTTGCTAATTGATTGAATTTTTTCTATCTATGAAATTCTACACACTACATACATATATATTGGCATATGAACTACCTTTCTACTCTACACTAGCAGCAACTAGATTAATGTTGGATTCATTGATTTAATTCAAACTTAGTGGCTAAGTATGATGACTAAGCTTCTTGAGAGTTCTTCAATATTAAGGTTTCAATCTCATTGGTTGATTTGGATGACTAGAATGTAATTCTAGATAAGTCTTTGTGTTGCAAACTTTGACTAAAATTCATCGAAGTATGAATTCTTCACGCTTAAGAAACTTCACGGTTAAGGAACTTCATGCTCCAGGAATTATGAATTAATTTTAACATAGATTCCGACTCATGTTTATTCTCTGTTAGAAAATTTTGGTAGAAAATAAGTAAACATATTAAGCCTTGTAATTGAACATTTGTGAAGTAAATAACAACAGTGTATATTGAAATTATTGGAGAGTTTTACATATATAAAAAACTAAGTATGAAATTAAATCTAAAAATGAATGAATAGAATCTAAACCTATTTCATCTATTTGTAACAGAATATAATGGCTAATTCTATTACATCTATTGATAGTAGTGAAAGTAAAAGCGCTATTCAAGAAATAAACACTTCTTAAAAAAGCACTTCTTCTTCAATAATATGCAAACGGTAATTTGCTTAAACCTCTTCTTCAATGGCTAATATTTCCTTTCGAATCTCCAATCTGTGCTTTGTTACTTTCCCGCAAGATGGAGAGTGAATATTAATCACTCCCATCTTGGACATAATCCGGTAAATGGTGGTTTAGATAAAGGTTTAGTGAAAATATCTGCTAATTGAGCTGTGGAAGAAATGCGCAAAAGTTTGATATTTCTTCAAGAAATATGTTCGCGGACAAAGTGGCGAGCTATCTCTGTGTGCTTAGTCCGCTCGTGATGGTTAGATATATAAAATTATAATTATTTATTCTTTAACCTTTTAATTAATATTAAATATTTTTAATTATATAATTTATTATTTAATAAATATTAAATAGATTAATATTATTATATAAATCTTATATTTGAAAAGAATGTGTTTTCTTAATTTTTTAGATTTATGTGGGGCAACGTTGTTTATGTTGCGAGTTAATTTTCATCGGATTTGTTAACGGGCAAACTATATGACAATGATTCGATGGCAGTGTTCTCATTGGACATTGTTCCATTAGCATAGTCAGAATTGTGCCGATAGTCCATGTCTAAAACTTCTGCACCGATGATGAAGCATGGATGGGACGATGCATTCCATCCAAGCTAATTTGGGAATTGTTAATTTATGGTACAAACAACGGCCGTAAGTTGTGGTTGAATGACTTCGACCATAACTTATGCCCTAAATTTTTAGTGCCTCTGTTGGGATTTGTTGGGGTATGATTGTCATACAACAGTGCGAAATTTAAAATTTTCATACATCCCAAAATCATAGGATTTTTCATCTAGCTCATACGAATAGGTTGAAACAAATTTTACAACAATTTGTAAAATAAAACAAGGGTTAATCCGAAAATTACCTCACCACAGGCAAGGTGGTGGTTTCTCTCCGGTCTTCTCTTTGTTCACTGAAGCACCCCACGTGTTGTTCCTCTAGAGTAGTCCACACCAGTAGGATGAGAGCAACACCTTCAAACCCGAGACTAAGAACTAGGAGAGAAGGCTTGTCAATGGAAAAACTGGATCTAGATCTTACTCTAGGTGAAGGAGAGAGCAAGAGGGAGAGGGGGACGGCTAGGGCATAGGGGGGCGGCTAGGGTTTTTGTCTTTGCTTAGGATTCTGAGTCTTCTCTTAACTCCTTTCTGTGGCCACCTTCAAAGCCCCTTATGTATAAGACTTGTTATGGGCCATTAATTAAATTGGCCCGTGTCTAACATTAATTTAATTAAGCCCTCTAATTAAATTAACCCAATTAATTCAATTAATTTTTCTCTCTCTTTATTAATTAACTCTTTAGTTAATATTTAATTAATTAGACTATCTAATTAATTATTTCTCTCACAGAATTAACTCTTTAATTCATTTGTTGATTTAACTCTTTAAAATCAAATCTTTCTTTAATTGACTGTCACTGTCCAACTGTATTGTGTGTGACCCTCCAGGTTCACCATCAGTTGGCCGTAGGCCCACGACTTTCGTGATGAAATTAATGAGCAATTAATATTCAATTAATTGCTCTGATCCATTAAACCCCTTTAATTGACCAATCCAGAATTAATCTTCCATTAATTAAGGAGTACCAACACCTCATGGTCGATGTCTAGCCACAAGCCATGACTTTCAACTTCAGGTGAATTGATATTAGTGAACCTCATCTCTTATAAGTGCCATGTACATACGGTCCCTCTAACGACTAATTTCCCGATCGAGACCTTAGGTGTGTGAATTGGTCGACACCTCTAATTATCTCGATTCTGTACTTTCTAATTCTGGATAATAATTTCAATGTGACTGCCAAATTTGGAAACCCCTTTTCAAATCCGTCACCGACCATGGCCATGGGTTTCTCGGAATATATTATCTAAGAACGTACAAAAAATTCCCTCATTCATTACAATGAGTCGGTAGATCCTATCTTGATGCTAACCATTAGCACATACGACTATACGTACCCAAAGTAGACGCACAATGGTCAGGCTACGTGACTGGCTCCTAAATCAAAGCACGCACACCCATATGCTGAATTCGCCCTAGCATCTCAAGTCTAAGGACTAAATCGTACACTATTATAAGTCTTGAGAAACATCCCATCACCGATATGCTTTATGCACTTCAACAATGGGTTTCTCTGTTCGGGTCGTTCGATGCGTTCGATCCCCTATCGAACAACCTAGTCATATGCATTGACATCAAATGTCTTATCCATGAAACTCTACAAATTCACTCCATTTGAATCATGTATAATCCTACAAGTCTTGATGATTCCTTCGATACCCCGTTTTGACAGGAATCTATGACTTGGAACACTTTTAAGATCACGACCTTAGAGACTGCTTCATGATTGCACTCAACACCGAAGTGAATCGTCCCATAGTCATAAGTGATCTCAGGGTTTCAACCAATCACTTAAATGTATTCGCAAAAGATGAAGATGACCATTAGTTTATCTTATACATGAAATATAAATAAACTTTGCGTATTAATTATAAAATCAAAGATTTGTCCAACATAGAATAGTCATATTACAAGCTATTGTGTTGGCTTGCTGGGCACTATCCTATCAGTAGCTTCCACAAATAAATCAGATCGGATATTTTTAGAAGAGAAAAACTTCAAGCAATTCAAAGATAAATTCGTTTATAAGAATTTGCAACACTTGAGAAGATGGCATGAATCCTTAGTATAACTTAGCTCAAAATAACGAGTTATTTATTGAATTTTCACAAGTTTTCTTTCAAGCCTAAATCCGTTGGAAGGGCTTTATTCTAGGTCGAAATATTAGAGTTTCTCCGTAAGCCTTTTTTTATCTAAGAGTCGTAGCAAGTAGCAACATCTCTCACTCTTAGTCTAGACATTATTTACAAGTCTTTTCCGATCTAAGAGCCGTAGCAACAACTTTCACTCTTAGCCTAGACATATTTTTTCTTTACACAAGCGTCACAGCAACGGCTCTCACTTTTGGTATTCCAATCTTGGTATATTTTTTCTTTACACAAGAGTTTTTTCCGATCTAAGAGTTGTTCCAACGACTTTCACTCTTAGTCTAGACAATATCTGTTCACAGAAGAGGCATAGGAACGGCTTTCACTCTAGGTATTTTATGTGTCTTTTTTCGATCTAAGAGTCGTAGGAACGACTTTCACTCTTAGTCTTTTTTTTTCCATCTCTGAACTGAGATATCCCGTTTAAATTTGCGTCAACTTGATAAAGCCATTCCAAAAGAGCATAAATTTCATTAAGCTTGCAGTTCATCAACAAAGGAGATAACAACTGATAGAGACAATAAAGGTAGAAAACTAAGTTTCATTACAAAACCACCACTTTCCATAATATTTCCTTAACTTAACGGCGTTCCAAGCTCTGGGCAATATTTCACCGTTGAGGTGAGCTATCGTGTAGGAACCTTTCTTTCTGACCTCGACGACAACAAAAGGACTGTCCCAGTTGGGCTGAAGTTTTTCAACATGCTTTGAAACTTCCACCTTCTTGAGTACCGAATCCCTAACTTTAAAGGTTCTGATTCTGACCCTCTAATTATAAGCCTTTTCCATGATAGACTTTGTTGCTTGAATCTTTAGTTTAGCTCGATCCCACTTGTTGTCTGCATGATCAACCTCCACCTCCCTCAAAGATTAATTTTTATCGGATTTGTAAAACTCAACCCTCGGGGATTGCACCAAGGTTTCAACTAGAATAATAGCCTTCGAAACGTAAACCAAGCTGAAAGGAGTCTCGAGTGATGTCCTGTTTGCCCAAATAAATCCGGGAAGCTCGTCCAACCATTTCCCTTTTGCGTCAGCCAAACGCTTTTTGTGGGATGAAGATGAAGATGAAGACTTAAAAGTGAAGGGAGGTTTTGATGATTTCCAAAACATTATCATCGGTTAAGTAAATGAAGCTTAGGAAGATTTTGACCAAAGAAGAAGCCAAAACAGAAAGGTCAAATCTTATGGTCCAGAAGACTACTGATCTGTTGCTGAAGTTCGAATCAGACTTGTGAATTTTCAGCAGACTCAAATCAGATGAGTTCGATTTGGGATCAGCCATGTGTTCATCAGACGAGAAGTTTTGATCAGCAGAGTGAAAGTGATCAGCAAGTCACTGCAACGGTAATAAATGCGCTGATGGAATTAAATTCTGAAGAGGAAGGGTATTTATGGCAAATGATGATAGGATAGTGCCCAGCAAGCTAATTCATTTTAGCTTGTAATAGGTCTATGATGTAAATAACAATCTTTGATTCTATAATTAATACGCACGTTTATTTATATCTGTATAGAATAAACAATGGCCAACTTCATCTCTAGAGAATACATTTAAGCGATTGGATGAAATCCTTAGATCACATTTAGACTATGGGACGATTCACTTCGGTATTGAGTGCAATCATGAAACAGTCTCTAAGGCCGTGATCTTAAAACACGTTCCAAGTCATAGATTCCGAAACGAGACAGGGTATCGTAGGAATCGTCAGGACTTGTACAAATATGCATGATTCACATGTAGTGAATTTGTAGCGTTTCATGAGCAAGTCATTTGAGACAAGTGCATATGAATAGGTGGTTCGATAAAGGATCGAACGCATCGAACGACCCGAACAGAGAAACCCATTGTGGAAGCGCATGACGCATATCGGTGATGGGACGTTTCTCAAGGCTTATAATAGTGTACTATTTAGTCCTTAGACTTGAGGTGCTAGGACGAATTCGGTGCATGAGTGTGCGTACTTAGATCTAGGTATAGATCATGTAGCCTGATCATAACATGCCTAGGTTGGGTGCGTATAGTTGTGTACGCGAGTGGTTAGTACCAATATGGAATATACAGACTCTTCGTAATGGATGAGGGAATTTTCTATACGATTCTTAGATAATATATCCGAGGAATCTGCGGCCGCAGTCAGTGACGGATTTGGAAAGGGGTTTCAAAATTTAGCAGTCACACTGGAATATTATCCCGAATTAGAATGTATAGTTATCGAGACAAATTTAGAGGTGCCGATCAATTAACACACCCTAAGTCTTGATCGGGAAATTAAGTAGATAGAAGGACCGTATGTACATGGCATTTATAAGAGGTGAGGTTCACAAATATCAATTCACCTAAAGTTGGGCTTCATGGGCTTGTGGCTAGACATCGACCATGAAGTGTGGGTACTCCTGAGTTGATAAGGGAGATTGATTCTAGGAGTGGTCAATTAAAAGGGTTTAACTGATTGGAGCAATTAATTGCTCATAAATTAAATCACGAGGAATTCGTGGGCCTGCTGCCAATTGATGGTGAACCTAGAGGGTCACACACAATACAGTTGGACAGTGACAGTTATAAAAGGAAATAATTGATTTAAAGGTAATTAAATCAATATATATATATGAATTAATGTGTTAATTCAAGTAGGAGACTAATTAATTAGTTGAACTAATTAATTAAATAATTAATTAAAGTGTTAATTAATTGATTAAGAGAGATATTAATTTATTAATTAATATGGACTGGATTAATTAAAGAGTTAATTAAAAGGGCTTGCAAGACATGAGCCTTTAATTAAAAGCCTATAAGAAGTCTTGCAAACCTAGGTTAGATGGGAGGCTTATAAATAGAGTTCAACTTGAACTCAAAGAACAACACCTTTGCACAAAACCCTAGCCGCCCCCATAGTCCTGCGCCGCCAAACCCTAGCCGCCGCCGCCCCTTGGTCGTGAGCTACCCTAGCGCCGCCGCCCCTCTCTTGTTCTTCTTGTGCTAGATCTAGCTCTGCAAGTAGATCTAGACATCCTTTTACTGATAGCCTTGAAGATCCAGTTCGTAGCCTAAGACTTCGAGGTGTCACTACAATCCAACTGGTGTGGATCAACTCTGGAGGTTAGACAATTGGATCACTGTCTGTGAATCAGAAACAAAACCGGAGGTTGCCACCACCTTGCCTGTGGTGAGTTAAAAATCGCATAACCCCCTTATTTTGTACTGCTTGTGTTTTGATTCAACCTTTTCGCATATATAAGATGGATCTATGTTTTATGGGAGTAATGGGTATCTCGGAAAATTTTAAAATTCCGCACCTTTGTTGATCTGTCAACCGAGATATCCCAACAGTGGTATCAGAGCCAACTCCATTATTATTATGCGAAAAGGCCTGAACATGAATTAATCTATGGAAACGTGTGATTTTTGTGTTCTGTGAATTGATTCTTACTTGTTATGACTAGATCCACGATTGGGTAAAACTGTTTTTTTAGATATGTGGCGAATTTATAGTTTCTGGAAACTTCATGACTCTTTATGCAAAAATCGAAAATCATGAAATTAGGGCTGGAAATTTCTGCTTCTGAATTTTTTTGATAAATCAGGACTGTTTTTGCAATTCTGGTCGGTTTAAGTTTTTGGGTCGTTTTTGTAATTTTGGAAGTTAAAGGACTGTTTTGTAATTTCCGAAAGTTCAGAGGTCTGTTTGCAAAATCAAAAATTTCCTGGATTCAAAATTTTATTTTCTGGTCTTCTGGCCGATTTGGTTTTGGGGGTGTTTTGTAACTTTTTCAAAACTTTGGGGTCAAAAGTGCAATTTTCAAAAGTTGAGGGGTGGAACTATAATTTTCAAAAGTTGAAAATCAGAATCTGATTTTGAGTAGAAAATTTATTTTTGTTTACCCGAAAATTGATTTTGTCATAATTAATAGTAACTAAAAAGTAGGAATCATAGGAAGATAGTTTTAAAAGGTTGTTTTAAAATTAAGAAAGAAATACGTAAAAGATGTTTGCATGTTTCTTACTTTGCGTGAACTGTTTACGTGGTTTTCGATCGCACCGAGCCTTGACCTAAGTTTAGATGTGATTGGTTTAATTTAATGTATGGTTTTTATTGGGCCGGCGTGCCTTATGTGTTTTTTTAGGCCACTTTGAGCCTTTGTAATAGAATAGAGCTTTACTGCTTTACTAGTCTAGGTTGAAGGCCCGTTGCAAGCAAGGTGGGAGCCCAAGAAGATATGAAGGCCATGTATGCATGGTAGTTTATGTAATAGAATAGGCCTGTTTGAGAACCCTTTAGATTGACCAATTGGGCCAACATCATGGCTCGATGATGGCCCACATAGGAGGCCCCCGATCGAAAACATATTGTGGAAGTATGCATGCTAGGCTTGTATGGCTTTTATTTATTTGTCGATTTATATTTAGGTTGTATGAGATGCGCGCTAGAATCTAGATCATAAATAAAAGATAAAGCATAATTTACACAGTGAGATGTCGAGGAGAGTTAGTATAACTTTCAAACCCGAAATTCCCCTCTCGAATTCTATATTAAGTAATATTGGGTACATTTAAAATGAAGTTTTAAAGATCCAAGCCTTCCATCATAGGAACTAGCGTAAGTGGTTTACTTATTGACATAGGTGATCCAGAGTCTGGCACCCGAGTCAAAGAAAGGGACAATACGCGAAATTCCTTGACTCTTGTTTTTAACTAAACTCGACAAGCATGAGGACTGGTCGGAATGTGAATATCGATCGATAACTAGTTACGGAGAATTCACGACCGGGCCCGTTGCTCATCATGATTGATGGGTTATACTTAACGATTAGTAACATTTATGATGTAGCAGTGCTAGATAAGTGTGAAAACCGAGGCAAATAGCTTGAAGGTTGTGCAGTGACACAATTGGTAAAAGTATACCTACCAGAAGAATTAATTGTATGGCCACGAGTCGTGGGTGCAATTAATGGCTGCTGGGACGCCAAGACCTACTAGGAATTAGATTTCCCGAGCAATCAAAGCGGTGATTGTTTCGACAAAACAGTGGGAGAACTTTTTCGAAAACAAGACCAAAATTTGTTAATTATAAGTATTAAGCATAGATCAATTAGCTAAATGTTGTCTTCTTTCCATTTATAGATATTTAAGTACAATGTCTAAGAATCCATTATATGTCATCCTCGACGCCAATAAACTGAATGGCTCAAACTTTGTCGACTGGCTAATAAATCTTAGAATAGTCCTCGACTCCGAGCGACGAAGCTATGTGCTCGACACACATATGCCTGCTGCACCCGCAGCACAAGCTACTGAGGAACAACGAACCACCCATGCCAAAAGGGTTGATGAACTGCAGAAACAACATGCTGCAATACCGCTTGCTAGAGATATACTTCTCCACCTCCAACAGATGTTTGTAGAAAGGTCTCGTACTGAAAGGTTCGCGGCCACCAAGGAGTTGTTTAATCTCAAGATGGCTGAGGGAAGCAGTGTCAAGGATCATTGTCTGCGTTTTATCAACCTGGTTGAAAAACTGGGGCGATTGGACGTGGAATTGCACGCTGATC
This sequence comes from Penstemon barbatus, assembly GCA_003313485.2. Lineage (NCBI taxonomy): Eukaryota > Viridiplantae > Streptophyta > Magnoliopsida > Lamiales > Plantaginaceae > Penstemon > Penstemon barbatus. The sequence goes on along the minus strand of CM064884.1, from coordinate 48,507,916 downwards.
TTAGCACTGACCTCCTTCTCCATACGCTGCCTCATTCCTTTGACCAGTTCGTGTTGAACTTCAACATGGAGGATAGAAACCTCGCTCTTCACGAACTGACCAATCTGTTGGTCACGGTAGAATCAACTCTCAAGAAAGAGAAACTCGTGATGATTGCACACCAATCGAAGGCTGCAAAGCGCAAGAGAGGTAAGAAGAAGAAGAAAGTGTTCTCTTCCAAAGCAGTCACCAAGGTGGTCGAAAAGAAGCGCAAAAGCCAAGACGACGAATGCTTCCACTGCAAGAAAGCAGGGCACTGGAAAAGGAACTGCCCAGACTACCTGAAAATGGTAGTAAAGGTATTTTCTTGGTTGAAGTTGATATTTCTATTAACTGTGCATCGTGGGTGTTAGACACCGCAGCAGGTTCTCATATCTGCAATGATTTGCAGGTAATGGGAGCAGTAAGAAACCTAAAACCCGGGGATAGAATCCTACGTTTTGGTAACGGAGCAAGGATTGCTGCTGAGGCTATTGGAGACGTGGAATTAGTTTTAGGGAATTTACTTTGATTTTAAGGGACTGTTTGTACGTATCAACCATAATTAAGAGCATTATTTCTATTCCTTTATTAGACAATGATGGTTTTAATTTTTCCATTGAGAATGGATCTCCTTGCATAGTTAAAGGTGGTTTAACTTATGCTCGTGGTACTTTGATGGATGGTCTATATTCCCTTGAACCTATAAATTTCAACGTCATGCACATTCAATCTAGAAAAAGAAAATATTGATACTCAAACTCCACAACTTTGGCACGCTAGACTTGGACATAATTCCAAGAGTAGGATTCAAAAGTTGGTTTCCTCTAAGGCTCTTGAAATACAGAACTTAGATGAACTCCCGACTTGCGAATCTTGTCTCAATGGAAAAATGACCAAATCACCCTTCACAGGGGATCCCAAGCGAACCAAACTCCATAATGACGTTTGTGGACCACTGAGTGTCAGTGCGAGAGGAGGATTCTCGTACTTCGTAACATTCACTGACGACTTTAGTCGTTATGGATATGTGTATCTTATGAAACACAAATTCGAAACTTTTGAGAAATTCAAGGATTTTCGAATGGAAGTAGAGAACCAACTTGGGCATAGTATTAAAGCACTTCGATCTGACAGAGGTGGTGAGTATTTAAGCCAAGAATTCCTCGATTATCTAAAAGAGAATGGAATTCTCACGCAGCGAACTCCCCCTAGGACGCCCCAACTCAATGGAGTGTCTGAAAGGAGGAACCGAACCTTGTTAGACATGGTTCGTTCCATGATGAGCTTTGCTGACCTTCCCTTTTCGTTTTGGGGCTTGGCCCTATTAACTGCTTCGAAGATACTAAACATAGTACCTTCAAAGTCCGTGCCAACGATGCCGCACCAAGTATGGTATGGTAAAGCACCCATGTATTCGTACCTACGAGTATGTGGATCTCCTGCCTATGTGAAGAACAAGAAAGGAGATAAGCTAGATAGTAGATCTAGTTTGTGCAAATTTGTGGGGCATCCAAAGGAATCCATTAGATACCTGTTCTATGATCCTAAAGAACGTAATACGTTCGTATCTAGGAACGCCCACTTCTTAGAGGATGATTTCCTCACCAACAGAATTGGGACAATTGTAGAACTTGATGAAGTCTAGGAATCGTACCCATCCCCACAAACAGTGGGAGCTAAACCGACAAGTACACCAATTCTTCGAAGGGTCCGATTGAATTCGTAAGGAACCAGGGAGATTTGGTTTCATTAACGAAAACGAGAAGTTGGACAGTGATCTAAGAACCTATGAAGAAGCTATGTTAGACATAGATTCGGGTGCGTGGCTCCAAGCCAATCCGAAATGGATTACATGCATTCCAACAAGGTTTGGACCTTGGTCGATCCACCTGAGGGAACTATCCCTGTAGGATGCAAATGGATCTTCAAGCCCAAGCTTGGAATGAATGGAGAGGTATTAACTCATAAAGCTCGCTTAGTGGCGAAAGGGTATTCTCAAAGGCCTGGAATAGACTATGAGGAAACCTTCTCTCCCGTGGCAATGTCGAAATCCATTCGGATACTGCTTGCCATAGCCGCATGGCATTACTACTAAATATAGCAAATGGACGTAAAGACCGCCTTTCTCAATGGAGACATTGATAAGGAGATCTTTATGCAACAACCCGAGGGGTTTGCATCCAAAGGATCTATGGCCTCAAACAGGCATCCCGAACCTGGAACATACGATTTGATGAGACAGTCAAAGCATTTGGCTTCATCAAAAACGTATATGAACCTTGTGTGTACAAGAAGAATAGTGGGAGTTCGGTACAATTCATAGTGTTATACGTCGATGACATTTTGTTAATCGGAGACGATATCAAGTTGTTAACGCAGACGAAAGCGTGGTTATCCGTGCAGTTCTCCATGAAAGATTTGGGAGACGCATCTTACGTATTAGGGATACGTATCTATAGGGATAGATCGAAGAAGATGATAGGACTCTCCTAATATCAGTACATCAACACAATTTTGAAGAGATTCAAAATGGAAGAAATCAAGAGGGGATTGCTTCCAATGAGACATGGCATCTCTCTTTCTAAATCAATGTGCCCTACAACTGACGAAGAAAAGACGAGAGTGTCTCTCATACCTTATGCCTCTACTATATGGAGCATAATGTATGCAATGTTGTGTACTCGACCAGACATAGCACACGCTCTAAGCAATCCTAAATTACCTGCGAAGGACTAAGGATATGTTTTTGGTCTACGGTGGTACTGGGGAACTGAAACTTGAAGGATTCACTAATTCGAGTTTCCAGTCTGACGTGGATGACTACAAATTCAATTCTGGATACATATTCCGCCTCAATGGGGCAGCGGTCAGTTGGAAAAGCTGTAAACAGTCTACCGCTGTCGACTCAACCACATAAGCAGAATATATCGCAGCATCAGATGCAGCAAAGGAGAGTGTATGGATGAGAAACTTCATCCAAGAACTGGATGTTGTTCCTAGCATTACTGAACCTGTAGTGGTCTTCTGTGACAACAATGGGGCGATAGCTCAAGCGAAGGAGCCGATATCACACCATCAATCCAAACACGTATTGAGGAAATACCACGTGATCAGGGAGATCATTGGTAGAGGAGACATACACATGAAACGTGTCAACTCAGAAGACAACATAGCTGACCTACTAACTAAGCCACTTTCGCAAAAGGCGTTCGAGGGACATATAGACAAGATGGGTCTTAGAAACTTTTGTGAATGGCTTTAGGGCAAATGGGAGATTGACAGGATAGTGCCCAGCAAGCCAGTTCATTTTAGCTTGTAATAGGTCTATTCTGTAAATAACAATCTTTGAGTCTATAATTAATACGCACATTTATTTATATCTATATAGAATAAACAATGGCCAACCTCATCTCTCGCGAATACATTTAAGCGATTGGATTAAATCCTTAGATAATATTTAGACTATGGGACGAGTCACTTCGGTATTGAGTGCAATCATGAAACAGTCTCTAAGGTCGTGATCTTAAAACACGTTCCAAGTCATAGATTCTGAAACGAGACAGGGTATCGTAGGAATCGTCAAGACTTGTACAAATATGCATGATTCACATGGAGTGAATTTGTAGCGTTTCATGAGAAAGGCATTTGAGGCCAGTGCATATGAGTAGGTGGTTCGATAGAGGATCGAACGCATCAAACGACCCGAACAGAGAAACCCATTGTGGAAGCGCATGACGTATATCAGTGATGGAACGTTTCTCAAGGCTTATAATAGTGTACTATTTAGTCCTTAGACTTGAGGTGCTAGGGCAAATTCGATGCATGAGTGTGCGTACTTAGATCTAGGTATAGATCACGTAACCTGATCATAACATGCCTAGGTTGGGTGCGTATAGTTGTGTACGCGAGTGGTTAGTACCAATATGGAATCTACCGACTCATCGTAATGGATGAGGGAATTTCCTATACGATTCTTAGATAATATATCCGAGGAATCTGCAGCCGCAGTCGGTGATGGATTTGGAAAGGGGTTTCCAAATTTAGCAGTCACACTGGAATATTATCCCGAATTAGAAAGTATAGTTATCGAGACAAATTTAGAGGTGCCGATCAATTCACACACCCTAAGTCTTGATCGGAAAATTAAGTCGATAGAAGGACCGTATGTACATGGCATTTATAAGAGATGAGGTTCACAAATATCAATTCACCTGAAGTTGGGTTTCCTGAGCTTGTGGCTAGACATCGACCATGAAGTGTGGGTACTCCTGAGTTGATAAGGAATATTGATTCTAGGAGTGGTCAATTAAAAAGGTTTAATTGATCGGAGGAATTCGTGGGCCTGCTGCCAATTGATGGTGAACCTAGAGGGTCACACACAATATAGTTGGATAGTGACAGTTATAAAAGGAAATAATTGATTTAAAGGTAATTAAATCAATATATATGAATTAAAGTGTTAATTCAAGTGGGAGACTAATTAATTAGCTGAACTAATTAATTAAAGTGTTAATTAATTAAAAAAGATAGATATTAATTTATTAATTAATATGGACTGGGTTAATTAAAAAGTTAATTACAAGGGCTTGCAAGACATGGGCCTTTAATTAAAAGCCCATAAGAAGTCTTGCAAACCTAGAATAGATGGGAGGCTTATAAATAGAGTTCAACTTGAACTCAAAGAACAACACCTTTGCACAAAACCCTAGCCACCCCCTAGTCCTGCGCCGCCAAACCCTAGCCGCCGCCGCCCCTTGGCCGTGAGTTACCCTAGCGCCGCTGCCCCTCTCTTGTTCTTCCTGTGCTAGATCTTGCTCTGTAAGTAGATCTAGACATCCTTTTACTGACAGCTTTCAAGATCCAGTTCGTAACCTAAGACTTGGAGGTGTCACTATAACCCAACTGGTGTGGATCAACTCTAGAGGTGAGATAATTGGATCACTGTCTGTGAATCAGAAACAAAACCGGAGGTTTCACCACCTTGCCAGTGGTGAGGTAAAAATTGCGTAACCCCCTTATTTTGTACTATTTGTGTTTTGATTCAACCTTTTTGCATATATAAGATGGATCTATGTTTTATTGGACTAATGGGTATCTCGGAAAATTTTAAAATTTCGCACTTTTGTTGATCTGTCAACCGAGATATCCCAACAAATGATTGAAGAAAACCTCGTATCAGCTGATTGCATTTAATGCGACTGACAGAGAAATACAACAGAGTGTACAGTGCACAGTCGCAGGTAGCCATTCCTGAAAATGGGGACCAGTACTCGAGAAATTTGATTATGTCTCTCTTCAACCGAAATAATTCAAATCTCAAGTATAAAAAGAACCTGTTTCAAGAGTTAGAGACAACAACAACACAACTGAGAGCAAAATTTCGAAGCAGAATTTCTCTAAGTCTAACACTCAAGAACAAAACACTCATTCAGCCTAGTCATCTGTTGACGAAAGTTGAAGTTGAAGATCAAAGAACATATACATTTTCTGAGTAATTTTGTAAGAGATAAGTGTTGTGAGGAGTGTAGATCCATCTTAGTGAGTGATCTAGCTTCTGAGATTAGGATTTCTTTATGACTTCTTACTAGGAATTTGTGGCTTATCATTTGTTGTAAAACGCAAGCATAATATATTGTAATCTGTGTGATTATAGTATAACACAAGATCTAAATGACTTGGAAGACTGGACTAAAGGATTTTTATCCATATAACCACTATAAAAATTCTGGTCTTTACAAATGCATCTTTCTTTACATATTTTCAAAAAACATTTTAAACATTTAAGTTAACTGCCCAAAGATTTTTGAAAAGGAGTTTGCGAAAACTGGGGATAAAATATTTTTTAAGTTAGAGAATTTACTTGTGAAAAACACTTAACATATCCACTGCAAGTAATCTATTAAAACTCTGATTTTCTCAAATCAGTTAAGTCATATTAGAAGAGTGGTCTACTCTGCTGTTCAAAGCTTTGTGCGCGATCAGCTTAGTAATCTTACAAATCAGATCAGCTTAGCATGTTCATAGAAAAAGTTAGAGAATTTTAAAGTTAAAATTTTCAGAGGTTTATTCACCACCCCCCTAGACCTCATCAGACCACTTGGGACCAACAAGTGGAATCAGAGCAGGTGGTTCATCTGAATCAGTTGCTTGATCAACGAGCTTGATCCAAGTGTTTTTCAAAAGTCTTTAAAGTTTTCAAAAGTGCATATTTTTGAAAAAAAAATCAAAACTTTTTGAAAATGGATTGTATCAGCCATGTTCCTCACATTGGCAGTATAAGCTTCGAGGACTGGAAGATCCGCATGGAAATCTTCCTTGCTGCTTACAATGACAACATGTTTACATGTATCACTAAAGGTCCTTTCAAAATCACCAAGACCATAAAAGTAAATGAGGAAGAAATGGTCGGGAACAAAGAACTCGAGGAGATGACAGCTGAGGAAGTAAAGTTGTTCAACCTTGATAAAGTTGGCAATTTCATCATGACCAAAGGCCTGGGTAATGATCGTTTTGACAAGGTCAAACATTGCAAAATAGCGAAAGAAATGTGGGATAAGGTTCGTGATATGAGCGAATGAAACGACGCCATAAAAGAGCACAACTTTAGCATAGCTCTTGAGAAGTTGGAAAACCTCAAGATGAAGTCCAGAGAAACCATTGACCAAATGGATACAAGGTTAACAAAAATGCTTAATGAAGTTCTTAAGCTGGGAAAGACCTTCACTGATAAAGAGATCACTGTTAAAATTCTGAAGGCGCTACCTCCCAAATTCAACATGAAGATCACAGCGATGGAAGAATCAAGGAATCTGGGGAAGATCTCTCTCATCGAGTTGTTTTATGTACTTAAGGTAATACGAGTATAAACTGCCAATGATGGGTATAGAAGAAACCTCAACTTCTAGTCACACAGCTGCCCTGGTTGTTGCTGAAAACCCAAAAAGATCAGCAAACAAAAATAAAGAAATGGACTCATCTGATGAGACCATGCTACTCAACAAAAAGGAGTACACTGCTGGTTATGTTGCATTGTTGTTGAACAACTTCAAAAAGTTCTACAAGAGAAAGATGAAATAAAAATAAAACTCATTCTCATGATAGTAAGTATTCATATATATCCAAACTAATGTGCTATAACTGCAGGAAATTGGGACATTTCATCAGAGATTGTCCATATCCTAAAGCTGAGAAGTATAATGAGGAAGAAAACAAAATCAGAAAGGAGAAGAGACATCAAAAAGGAAAAGTGTTGATGGCTGAAGCTGAAAAGCTAGCTGCTATCTACTCGTCCGACTCAGACTCGGAGACATCAAATGATGACTCTACTGTAGATGAGCAACTGGCATTACTCTGTCTGATGGCCAAAAAATCAAGTGACTCTGATGATGAGGTAACTCCTTCTGAAAATGAACTGTTTAGTTCATTTGAGCAAATGATCTTTAATAACACAAGTGTTGTTGCTGCATTTGCTAAGCTTGAGGAAGAGATGACATTGCTAAAAGAGCAAAATACTTTACTGAAACATAAGGTTAAAAAACCAAAAGAATCAGCTGAATAAAAACCGTTTGAGCAAGAGAATAAATCTCTGAAAGCTAAATGTGAAGTCTATAAGGGTAAAATCATGGAACTTGAGAAAGCCATAGAGTCTCATGATAAGTCTTCTGTTGCATTAGATAACACGCTTAGTAAACAAAAACTACCTTTAGAACAGGAAAATATAGAACTAAATCATACTGAAAATTTTATATCTGCTGACAATAGTAAGGTGATCTTGTATGTTCAAACTACTAAACCCGCTTCACCTGAGATTGAACTAAAGGAGAAGAAAGCTCCTAATGCTAAAAAGAGTAAAGAGCCTATGATAGAAAAACAGACTTGATGGGGGCTATTTTGCACCCTACATATTACTCGAATCGAACAAAGAAGATAAGATCGATTCGACCAATACAAACAGATCGGGATCATCTTACAGACCCGACCAAGTGCAGCTCGCTTCGATAGAAGATTATACTCCGGACCCAAGAAGGATATATGGGCCGAGTCCTATTAGGACTATGTTTCCTTGTAACACTAGGTTTAACATTGTATAAATACCTAGTTAATCATTGTATTAAAGGACGAAATCCCTCAACTTCAAGAATACATGATTATACACTGCTTACAATAGCACAACACAAGATTATTCAATATTATTCATAGCATTGCATCTCCATATCGGTGTGTTTTTAGCTTGGTTTTATGATTTTACTTCTTGTTCTTGATTATTGCTTTTCTTTGTAAACGATCCATCCGGAATAAAGTAACAGAGCCCTACTAAATATATACATAAATATCGTTAACCCCCCGGTATTACAAATTCACTGATACCCAATTAATCGGACGAAAACCGGTTAAATCAGTTGGCGCCCACCGTGGGGCTAGGTTAATTATTCGATTGACATATGGCTCGCCCAAGGAAAAGCGCTCGTGTTGGAGCGAGAAGCAATACAACCACCGGCCATAACACATCGGAAGATCCACAAGACAACAACGATAACAACATTCCCAACACCAATGAAAATCTCCCAGATACCCGTTCCCGTCAGCAGGAACACCAAGGAGGTCTTACCGGTGCGATACAAGAAGAACCGGAAGTTCCCGAAATACCCGTTCCTCTCCCAGGCGCTCAGGAAAAACTGAGACAAATAGCAATGCTCTTCAAATCACTCTCTCCAGAAGAATTGCTAGTTTTAGACCAAATTCCTCGAAACGTTACGGCTCCCAGGACAACTCCTGCACCAGGAATGCCAAGGCCGAACGAACGGACCTCTCAACAAGCTGACAGCCCAGCAAGTGAGCGACGCTCGCTACACAGCCCACAGCAGGTCAATTCTAAACCCTCCGATAACCGTCCCCGAAGAAGACCTGGTCGAAGACTACCACAAGCGGGTCGTAGCGGATCGAAGGAACGAACCATCATCCCAATCGAAGATGATGTAGATGACGCAATCCCAGATCGACCGAGAGCGACTCAATTCTCAGAAAAAGAAATTGAAAGGATGGTACAGGAGCGACTCGAACAACGATTACGATCTGTTCAAAACCCATGGGCCCGGACTGCAGAACTCCAGGAAAGCCTTGCGGCTTGCTCTCCTTTCTGCAGGGAGATAAAAGAGGCACAATCCGCGGGACAGGTCCCGGGAAGACTACCCCTATATGACGGAACCACCGACCCGGACGATTATATCTTTAGCTTTACGAACATAATGAATTTATATGCCCACTCCGCCGAGTTCACCGCCAAGTTAATGATAACGACATTCGAAGGACTCGCGCTGGATTGGTTTGCCAAACAGCCGGCCAATTCTATATTCAGTTTCCGGGAATTATGCAATAAACTAACGCAGCAGTTTGCCAGTCAGAAGAGACAAAAACTTCCGATGAGCTACCTAGGAACCATACACCAACAAGAGGGAGAATCCCTAAGAAATTGGTTGGCAAGATTCAACGTAGAATTACTCAAAATCGACTCTCCGAATATCGATTACATAATTTCGATCCTCTTCGATCTCACTAAAAATAGGCAGTTTGGAAACGCCCTCAGTCGAAAACAACCAAGAACGTTTGCCGACATTATGGGCTTGGCGTCTAAGTATATGACCCAAGAAGAGATGAATTCCTTTAAGGATAAAAACAAAAACAAAGCCACAACTTCAGGCTCCAAACGGCATGACAGGTTTCCTGCCCAAAAATCTTTGGATTACGAGCGATCGTCCGGGAGAGGTAATGTTTTCCAGCGACTGGAATACAACAAAACCGACCAAAATAGGCAACCTAATTTCTACCAAAGACCAAGAAACCATGAGCAACCAATCAGAAGCAGGGTGAATCATGTAGAACACCCGAGGTTAAATGTTCCAATGGAAGAAATATTGGAAGTTCTAGAAAGAAATAACTGGATTCCCGAGGCGAGGAAAATCGCGCAGCCGAGACCAGGGTCCCGAAACTACGATCAATACTGTAAGTACCATAGAGCACATGGACATCGAACGGGGAATTGTTTTCACCTTAAGAGAGAAGTCGAAAAACTAATCGAACAAGGAAAACTTGACGAATACTTAGAGCGAGATAATCGCAAAAGGGAAAGAAGTAGAAGCCCTCGGAACGGTAATCAAAGGAGAAGTTCTCATCAAAGGTCACCTGAACGCCGACCTACTCAGGAGTCGAATCACGACCAAATCAATGGAACTATCCATACGATATCCGGGGGTCCGGCGGGTGGAGATAGTCGTAACGCCCGACGAAGAACAGCCCGATCCATAATTGGAAACTCAAAATACCCAAAAGAAATTTGGACCCTGGAAAGCAGGCCATCAAACGATCAGCCGATCAGCTTTAACGAAGGTGAAGCACCTAAAAATATTGTCTGGGACGCAAAAGAAGATAACCCTGACATCCCGATGGTAATCTCGCTAGAAATAGCGAACTACAATGTCAAGAGAATCCTGATCGATAATGGGAGCTCAGCCAATATTATCTCCCGAGAAGTTTTAGCCCAAATGGACTTGGGGCAGATAAACTTGCAGAAAGTAGCTACGCCATTAATAGGATTCGGAGGGTCCGAAATCATCCCCAGCGGGACGATAACCCTAAGCGTATCGCTCGGAAAAATACCCCACCGGACAGTAAAGCTAGTAAAATTTCTAGTGGTAGAAACCCCTTTCGCTTATAACGCAATATTGGGACGACCTGCTCTCAATTTATTCCGAGCGGTTGTCTCTACTTATCATCAGAAGATAAAGTTTCCAACCGATAGAGGCATCGGAGAAATAACAAATGACCATTGCATGGCTTGGGACTGCTACAGTACTTCGTTAACTATAAAAGAACACCCAAAATCGATTACTCCGAGTAAAAGAAAGATCGAAGAAGATCTCAACAGAAATAAAGTTGAAATCCCAAGTACCGATCGAGTGGATAAAAAAGGAAAGGAACCGCTTGATTTGTCATTAAAACCTCCAGAACATAAGGATATAATTCTTGTACAAGGCGACTCGTCAAAAACAACGAGAATAGGCACAGAACTGAGCAAAGAAGGGGAAATAATGCTAATCGACTTCCTCAGAAACAATGCCGACGTCTTCGCTTGGAGCGCAAATGACATTGAAGGAATCGATCCTCGAATAATCAAGCATTCCCTAAAAATAGATCCTTTGGCGAAACCCGCCAGGCAGAAGAAGAGAAATCATGGACCGGTAAAAGATAAGATTATCAAAGCCGAAGTAGAAAGACTGCTTGAAGCGAAACAAATCCGAGAAATACACTTCTCCGAATGGCTGTGCAATGTTGTCCTAGTAGCAAAAGGGGAAAAAAAGGACAACAAATGGAGAATGTGTAATGATTTTACTGATCTTAACAAGTTATGCCCGCGCGACCCATATCCCCTCCCGAGGATCGACCTATTGGTCGATTCGACCGCTGGCTTCGCCATATTTAGCATGATGGACGCCTTTCAAGGGTTTTATCAAATATACATGGATAAGCGGGACCAAGAAAAGACTGCATTCGTAACCGAGCAGGGAGTATATTGCTTCATAGTAATGCCATTCGGCTTAAGAAATGCCGGAGCTACTTACCAAAGATTAGTAAACCTAATGTTCAAAGAATTAATCGGAGAGCTGATGGAAGTCTACGTGGACGACATGCTGGTCAAAAGTATGAACGAAGCGGATCACGTAAAACATCTCGATCGATGCTTTCAGATCTTAAGAAAATATCGTATGAAGTTAAACCCCGCAAAATGCACCTTTGGTGTCAAATCAGGAAAATTCTTGGGATATTTAGTTCACCAACGCGGAATAGAAGCCAACCCAGAAAAAATCCGAGCCATAACTGAAATGAAACCTCCCAAAACCATCTCCCAAGTACAAAGCTTAGTTGGGAAGATCGTAGCATTGAACAGATTCATATCAAAGTCAGCAGACAAAAGCCTCCCTTTTTTCCAAACTCTCCGAAAGGCAAAGAACTTTGTTTGGACCGGAGAATGCGATCAGGCCTTCGAGCAACTCAAAGAATATTTGACAACACCTCCGATGTTGGCAAAACCAACGGAAGGGGAGCCATTGTATATGTACATCTCCATCTCCGACGTAGCAATTAGTTCAGTACTAATTAAAGTCGAAGACTCAGAACATAAGCCTGTCTATTATCTAAGCAAATTATTGCAGGGAGCTGAGAAGAATTATTTGGAAATTGAGAAATTCACGCTGGCCTTAGTGGTGGCTACACGGAAACTTCGACCTTACTTTTTAACCTATAGAATAGTGGTTTTGACAAATCAACCGCTAAGACAAGTCTTAGCAAAACCAGAAGCCTCAGGAAGACTAATTAAATGGGCGATCGAACTAGGCCAGTTCGAAATTGAGTACAAACCAAGAATCGCCATAAAAGCCCAAGTATTGGCTGATTTTATACTAGAAACTCCAACGCAGACGACTGAATCGTCGAATTGCCTCAACGACGATGTCTTAATCGTAGAAAAACAAACTTGGTTAATGCATGTCGATGGTGCATCATGCCGAGAAGGAGGAGGCGCCGGAATCAACTTCACCGGACCAAATAAAGAAGATTTGAATTACGCAATAACATTGGACTTCGTCGTAACAAATAATGAAGCTGAATATGAAGCGTTGATTGCGGGAATGGAGATGGCGATCAAAGCCAACATAAAAAGTCTTAGAGTACTAACTGATTCAGAATTAGTGCAAAGACAAATTGAAGGCCTATACGAGGCTAAAGAATTCAATATGGTCAAATACCTCGCCAAAATGAAAACACTAACTGAGAAATTTGAAAACTTCAGTATCCAGAACATCCCACGTTCGGAAAATAAATGGGCCGATCAGCTATCAAGATTCACAGGATCCCATGACGGAAAGACCGAACGGGTGATCAACTGGTTGATCTCTAATACGCCAGCGATCGACATCGATGAGACTCCAGTAGTCGATATAATGGAAATCGAAGAAGCCGAAGAAAACTGGATGACCCCGATGATAGACTATCTTCGAGAAGGAAAACTACCACCTGACCAAAATGAAGCTCGGAAAATAAGATATCGAGCTCCGAAGTATACACTTATAGAAGGAAAACTCTACCGAAGATCGGTATCGGGGATTCTTCTGAAATGCGTCTCTGAATCGCAAACCGTCAATATACTACGAGAAATACATGATGGGGATGCAGGAAACCATAGCGGATCAAGGGCATTGGCATTAAAATGTCTCAGGACGGGTTACTATTGGCCAACCGTCAATAAAGATGCCGCTCAATATGTCCAAGAATGTCATCACTGCCAGATCCATGCTAACATATGTCATCGACCAGCGGAAAACATGCACCCTATCCCAGTTTGTTGGCCATTCGACCAATGGGGAATGGACATTGTGGGACCTTTCCCAGCAGCTAGATCTAAGAAATCCTATGTCCTGGTCGCTGTAGAATACTTCAGCAAATGGATAGAATGCGTCGCCCTCACACGAATAACCCAATTCCAAGTTATCAACTTCCTATGGAAATTCATAGTTTGTCGATTCGGCATCCCAAGGATCCTTATCTCCGATAATGGAACTCAATTCGCGGGAAAACAGATAATAGAATGGTGTACAAAACTTGGAATTCAACAAAATTTTACATCGGTAGGACATCCTAGAGCAAATGGACAAACTGAAGTAGCAAACCGAGAGATAATAAAATCTTTGGAAAAAAGATTAGGAGCCGCCAAAGGAAAATGGCTTGATGAACTCCCAGGAGTACTATGGGCTAATCGGACCACAGTAAGGAGCTCAAGTGGGGAAACTCCGTTTAGCTTGGTATATGGGTCGGAAGCGGTTATCCCTGTGGAAACCCTAATCCCAACGCCGAGAATAGAGATGTTCGATGATCAAGAAAATGAAAAGTTGAGAGAAAATGACATTGATTTAACAGAAGCTTTAAGAGATAAAGCTGATGTACGCCTACAAGCCACTAAAGCTAATATGGAGAAAGCATACAATCAAAAAGTACGCGTCCGAACCTTCAAAGAAGGGGACTTGGTCTTGAAAAAGGTAGAAGTATCCAAGCATGTGGGAAAGTTACAACAAAATTGGGATGGACCTTACATCGTCATTGGTGTAGGGAAGAAATGTTCATACAAAATTGCACACTTGGACGGAACAGCCTTACCAAGAACCTGGAATGCAGTCAACCTTAGGAAATTCTATGGTAAATAAATTTTAGCAGATTATACTGCATTGTTTTATTTTTACTTTATCAAGTTTCAATCCTTGTAACAAAGGCCTTAGCCTGCAGTTCAATTATTAAAGATTTTATTTAGCATTTTCTATATATCGATTATTTCGGTTATACATTCATTGGAATTGCACGATCATATTGATGGCAGTTGGAACGAAACGAGTCGAGTATACATTGATCCGCTCAATAAAAACTCCTCGCTCAATCTCATCGATCTAAAGACTTTTTGGGTTAAAAACCTAAGTCTAAATTAAAAACGAGTCGAGTAAACATTGATCCGCTCAATATAAACTCCTCGATATATCAAAAAGACTTTCGGGTACTGAAAGCCTAAGTCTAAAATTAAAAACGAGTCGAGTAAACATTGATCCGCTCAATAAAAACTCCTCGATATATCAAAAAGACTTTCGGGTACTGAAAACCTAAGTCTAAAATTAAAAACGAGTCGAGTAAACATTGATCCGCTCAATATAAACTCCTCGAAAAGACTTTTTGGGTTAAAAACCTAAGTCTAATCAAAAAGAGTCGAGTAAACATCGATCCGCTCGATACAAACTCCTCGATAAATATTCAACGATCAAAAAAGACTTTTTGGGCTAAAAACCTAAGTCTAATAAAAAAGAGTCGAGTAAACATCGATCCGCTCGATACAAACTCCTCGATAGATATTCAACGATCAAAAAAGATTTTTGGGTTAAAAACCTAAGTCTAATCAAAAAAAGAGTTGAGTATACATTGATCCGCTCAATAAACACTCCTCAATCTAAATCTAAACAAACGAAACGAGTCGAGTATACATTGATCCGCTCAATATAAACTCCTCGATATATCAAAAAGACTTTTTGGGTTAAAAACCTAAGTCTAAATTAAAAACGAGTCGAGTAAACATTGATCCGCTCAATATAAACTCCTCGATATATCAAAAAGACTTTCGGGTACTGAAAGCCTAAGTCTAAAATTAAAAACGAGTCGAGTAAACATTGATCCGCTCAATATAAACTCCTCGATATATCAAAAAGACTTTTTGGGTTAAAAACCTAAGTCTAAATTAAAAACGAGTCGAGTAAACATTGATCCGCTCAATATAAACTCCTCGATATATCAAAAAGACTTTCGGGTACTGAAAGCCTAAGTCTAAAATTAAAAACGAGTCGAGTAAACATTGATCCGCTCAATAAAAACTCCTCGATATATCAAAAAGACTTTCGGGTACTGAAAACCTAAGTCTAAAATTAAAAACGAGTCGAGTAAACATTGATCCGCTCAATATAAACTCCTCGAAAAGACTTTTTGGGTTAAAAACCTAAGTCTAATCAAAAAGAGTCGAGTAAACATCGATCCGCTCGATACAAACTCCTCGATAAATATTCAACGATCAAAAAAGACTTTTTGGGCTAAAAACCTAAGTCTAATAAAAAAGAGTCGAGTAAACATCGATCCGCTCGATACAAACTCCTCGATAGATATTCAACGATAAAAAAAAGATTTTTGGGTTAAAAACCTAAGTCTAATCAAAAAAGAGTTGAGTATACATTGATCCGCTCAATAAACACTCCTCAATCTAAATCTAAACAAACGAGTTGAGTACAAATCGATCCGCTCGATTAAAAACTCATCGATAAATCTATGAGCGATCGAAAAGATTTTAGGTGATAAAAACCTAATTCTAAATTACGACAAGTCGAGTAAACATTGATCCGCTCAATAAAAACTCCTTGATCTGTTCCTAACGATCTAATTGATTTGCTTGAAATCTTGAAGATAGACTTAGTATAAAACCATCTGCTCAGAAAATGCTACTCATAATTAAATTATGACAGAATTAACGACAAGGAAGATGCGAAGGATAAAAGTAATATTTTATTCATCAAATTAGTTACATACAAAAATCCTACATTACAAAGATCTACGTTACAATGATTTAAATAAGATGATCCTCTAAGATCGGCGATCTTCACGACAATGTCCACGGAAACACCAATTTCCTTCCTAGTACCTCGTCGATTATAAGGTACCACCTAAGAAGCATGCTGCTCAGAATGGTCGACTTCTTTGGTTCGACGGCCAGACTTTGAAGATCAAATGTTCTTCCAGAGGAAATGAGCATTACCAGCCAGATAACCGGCATTACTCATTCACCCACAATGAGATACTGCTAGTATAATGGGGTAGACTTTTACTCTGAAGCAGCATCTCTTCCGAGGAGTCGTAAAGAATAAAACTTACCAGCCCACCCCTGGTAATTTGTCACTCCGGAGGTAACATCGAAGGGCAGGGGTGAGTGGCAAGTAGGAACCCTCCATGTGCAAACAGAAGCCCATGGACCTCAAAACTGTGAAAACAACATTTGAGGCCTCATGGGACCCGTCAATACAAGGTAGGGCTGACATGGGACCCGTCAATACAAGACTGGGAACGACTTCAACATTTTGAATAAACAAATCATAATAATGTGATTTTTTGAAGACAATGGGATCAGAGGGGAGAATAAAATCTAAGGAATCTGAGATCTCCATCCTTTTTGGGAAATTGCAAATGAAGAATATGAACCACCCCCCCCTATTTATAGGGGTAGATCTAAGGGATCCAACGGCGAAAAAAGAGTATTTGATCAACGGACATGGATACGACCCTTTGACTCCCCGTAATAAATGCAAATAAGTTGGAACGGCACCATCTATTCGCCTCAACTGGTCGACACCAAAAGAGGTCATGGATCGAAGCGATCGCCCAAATAACACAAGCAAACTTTAAAGAACTCCAGATCGGACATACCGGGACGATCATACTTCATGGTCGATGGCTTAAAAACCTGGAATCTACAAACAAAGTTATACAAGCTTTAAAATCGCGGCAAAAAGGACAGTTGCTCGATAAAAGATAAAAGATAAAAGACCAAACTGTTCATCATACGAGGGACGTCACTGCCTCATACATCATATGGATGACCATTGACTAAGGTGTAGAGAAACTCCTATGGAGTCCAAGATATTCGACATAGAAATCAGGAGAATAGTCCTCCTTGTTCAAAACGGCAAAGACGTCACCGCCTAACATACCAAAGAATTGCTTAAGAGGGTCTGAACAGAGTAGATCTGGCTAAAACCCCTACATTTTCCAATTCCTCCCATATCAAGAAAGTGATATAATGATACACTAGCCAAGGAACATATAGGTCAAAGCTAATGCTGGGAAACATAAAGGTTGGGAAGAAACTGAAAGGGATATTTTTCCTTAGTTCGATGTTAAGAAAAAAGCAGAATTCAACAAAAGGGACAAATAAGCCTCTTTATATAAGATTTAGGTCGCAAAAAGACAAAAGTACAAGGCTTAGATTGAGCATCGACCAAGATGATGAGCATTATCGATATGAAAAACCTATTGTCTAAATTATGACGTAAAACATGCTGGTGCATGTAATCCAAAGGAATATACTGGATTTGATCAACAAAAGATTTGATTTGCTGAAGCTAACATTATATATATGCACAAAGGAAGAACGAGAATAACAAAATATGTCTACTGAAGAAGATTGATCAAGGCAAGAATCTGCCTACAAAAGGTAATGATTTCCAATTTACAGCTTCTCCCATTACAAAAAATTTCAGCCCAAATAAATGCACAAAAGTCGGGCAACAAAAAAAAAAAAAAAAAAAAAAAAAAAAAAAAAAAAAGGAGACAGTCCAAGGCCTGCCAGGTCGAGCAAAGGTCACTGAGAAGAACGGTCAGCAGGCCGACTACCAGAAACAGCGTTCCGAGGAGTCATATTGCCAGCAAAAGCCATCAACTCTTCTTGATGCTTTAGATAACCAGCGTCATATCCTTCCTCATAGGACCGCCGTTGAGACTCCTCCGCTAAGGCAGCAGCCTGAACCAAGTCACTTTTCTCTTTCTCCCAAGCGGACTTCTCCTCCTGCAATTTTTTCAGCTCATCATTGGCAAGCTGCAGTTCGAGAGACTGCCCAGCAACCTTCGCCAACTCCGATTCCAAACGACGTTGATAAGCATCTTTACTTCTCCACAGTTCATCGTTTTGAACACCCAGTTGGAGTGCAAAGTACTTACCCTGGAAAAAAGAAAACAATCCTTACGTGAGAAGGAAGTCAAAACTTAAAACAAATGAAAAAATGAAAAGACTCACCCACCTGTTCACATATCTTCACCAGTGATTGAACAAGGCGTACGTTGGAGGCATCCTCAAGCTTTTTCAGCTCACCGGGTAAAATAGTGCTTAAACCCAGATCCCATGACAAAGCATCAGGCTCAACTGAGCCAGGCAACTCGCTATTGGAAGGGACACCATCAGAACGAGGAGTCTCCGACAACATAATGTCCTTGACTTGCTCGAAGGTACATCGATCATCTAACAGGCGAGGAGATCCCCTCTCGTCGGGGCTAACAGAGGTCTCCTTGCCTGAAGCAGAAATAACGGTCCGACGACCAGACCTGGAGCTGGTCCGACCTCCAGAAGGTCCTCCCGATTCAAAGGAAGTAGTCATCACAGTAGTATCATTAAACAAATAATCGGGACAATCCTGCACAATAGATTGTGTTGCGGAAGGATTGACGAAAAAATCATCACCGGATCGCCCTCCGCTGGCGACTGGGACAGTAGAAGTAGAAAAAGGAAGGGAACTAGAAAAATCCCCTCCATACTCGTAAGAAGAAAAACCTGATGAAACAGGTATATTGTAAGCCTGCTCCACGTTAGAAGAATCTCCAAAAGCTACCCGACCAGGGGAAGGCATACTTCCTACTTGAGTGGAAGAAGAAAAGATTGGTTCTGAAAACGACGAGTTTACTACAGAAAAAGGTTCGGAGACAATAACGCGAGTATCAATCTCCGATCTAATTATTGGGGATGAACGAGGAGGCTCAATCGACGGCCCATCTCTTCGATTTTTTTTGGGTCTATTATCTCTAGCGCCCTCACGAGAAGGTCGCTTCGAAGTATTACCAAAAAGGTTACTCATGATCGGATTATGGAGAAAAACAAGTTAATATCGAGAAAGCTTATCGACTAGCAAAAGAAAGAATATTATGTTAAAAGAGGAGTATAGCAGTAAAAAATAAGTCGAGTTTTTACCTTTCGTATTTATACTACATGAAAGGACGCGACAGACCCAAAGAAAGGGCGCGAAACTGAAGAACTGACCTTGGAGCAAACGCTAGAATTTGAAAAGACACACGCATAATGATTACGGCAAATTTAATGTCTTGTCTGAGTAATTACAGCGAATGTGAAAAGACGTGACTGACAGAATACGAAACGTTTAAGGTACAAAGAGAAGAAATGGTAAAATTACAATTAGAACCTACGAGTAAATAATTACAATGATTATTCCAAAAAATCACTATTTTAAGAAGCTTTCTCGCTATCCGGAATTCTCTGATCACTACCGACGTCCTCAGTCATACCAATATCCTCTTCCTCTTCTTCCTCGACTTCGGGATCAACAAAAGTATTATCGAGCTCCTCATTAACATCAGAAGGAGGAATCGGCAATGGATTTCCAAATTCTTCGACAAGGTGAGCCAGAGGAAAACCTTGATATACAACATCTAGAACCTCAGAAGAAGAATAAAGTTCACCATAGCGATTCAACCGAATATGAGCAGCCTTAAAATACTCCTTTCGACGATCATCGATCATCTCCAGAGCGACCAGCTGATGAATCGCTTTCTTAAAAGTATTTTCAAGTAAAGGACCGACCATCCGATACACCAACGCCATATGAACAGGGGAATTAAGGAATTCACGAACAACTCTTTCGTCAGGATTCCTACCGTATCGATCCCTAAGTCCACTAAGTGGGACATCCTTTTCGTACTCCTCTAAAGAAGCTTCAAGGTTTGACACTTGAGATTCAAGCTCACTAATTCGAGCCGTGCTCTGTAACTGGAATTCCTCTAACTTTCTAGCCATTTGGTTGGCCTGTTCTTGAGCACGAGAAACCTCCATCACCCTGTTCATCATTTCTTGATCTTCAGTCCCGGTAGCAGGAGTCTCTATGGCGGGAACGGAAGACGATGTTGAGGGGCCAACCTCTGAACCGGAGGATTTACGAAGTAAAGCTTTATTTTTCTCCTCCAGGAACTCACACTGTTGTTTCCAAAGTGCATTTTCATAAGCATACGACGCAAGACATGTTTTAGTCTGAACAAACAAAGAGAGCAAGAAAAAGAGATGGATTAGTAAGTTAAGGAGGACCCTTAAAAATTTTCTGTTAACATGATCAAAGAAATATTACCTTTTCTGCATAAAGAGAAGCTCGCTGGAATTTCTCCAGAGGATCCTTATGAAGAAGCTTGTTCAGATCGCGAGTAAAGACACCAGACAAAAGAACACGGGTCGCCTTATCGATCGCATTTTCATTATCATCGTGGATAAGAGAATCCCTCTCGGAATAACCAGCAGCCCTCTTTCCCTCTAAATGATCCTCGATCATTTCGACAAGGGTAGGTTTCAGATGCTTATCTCCAACTAGAGAAAGGTCGTGGCCCGAGCGTCCGTAATAACTCCTCCTTCTATCAACTGGATTATTAGTAGGATGAGGCATCGACCAGGTGCGACATCCTCGAACGCCCAAAGATGTTCTAAGGTGAAGAGGAGGATAACCAGATCCCACGCCCTGAAGAATAGGGGGCTCATGAGGAGATTCTGGAGATTCCTCTCTGTCTTCCTCGGATTCATGACCTAACTCCAACTTCCTTTTTCGTGACGCTCTCTGCTCAATAGGGGCGTTCTCTACGGATTTAGAAGATTTCGACAGCACCATCTTTCCCTTCGAAGAGTGTCGAGAGTTTTCTACCATATCAGCTGAAAAAGAGATAAATTATAAATTATTTACTTTCCCTATAAACGATAACGTCACAACGCCAGGTTGAAATAAATTACTAACCAAGAAGTTCAGATGATGAATTGATGGGAAAGCTGTGAATACTTAACCCCGCCTTACGAAGGAAAGCTTCCCCGATCAAAAGAGCACTTTGATATTTGTTTGCACGCATTTCGGAGATATCAGCGATAAACTTAGCATCATCGGGAACTAGTTCGCCTGTTGCTAAGCGACCTCCAGAAATCCAACTAGAACCATGATCCCATGAAAAAGGCACGCTCGTACCATCCGCTAAACGAAAATTAGACGGAGGACGAACGAAGAAGAAATGAGATTTCCATGAAGGATTACTAGAAACAGGGGCGTCAAAGATCGCTCGACTAGGCCGCTGACTAGCGAAGAAGTATCCACGATTTGAAGAACTAGAAATATTAAAGCGGAAAAGTTGCGTAAAATTACGAAAAGAAGGTTTAAACCCCTTGGCGATCATCAAAACAGAAAAGCAAACTACAAAAGCAACAGAATTTGGAACCAGCTGTGTCAGGCACACAGTGAAAGTTTTCAAAACTTCAAGAAAAAGGGGAGACAAGGGAAGACGCAGTCCGCTATTAAAGTGGGCCGAATAAAAAGCTCGACATCCCTCCGGTGGAGATGTGACCCTATCAGTAGGGGAAGGAAGAATTATCTCGGAACCTTCCGGGAAATACTTGGTATAATTATTCACAACCTCCGGAAATGTTTCCACTGTATAAGCACAAGCAACGTCCTCGATTGGTTCAGAAATCTGAGGAACAGTACCTTTGCCCTTTTTGGCTCGGGCAGCCACATCCGCGTCAGTAAGGATTCGTACCTTGAAAGTATCCTCTACAGGGACGACGAAGTCGGTTACACTAGATTGTTCGCCCAACAGAGTAGAATGTAACTCCTCCTCATTATCGGGGGCGACAATCTCTCTAGAAGAAGATCTTCTTGCAGAAGCCATGTATTCTAGATCTCGGAAAATGAAGGTCGATAAAAGGAAAAATTTAGCGTGATGAACGACCAAGCAGAAAATAACTACGAATTGTAGGGAAGTATAAAAGAAGAATGGCGAACTTAAGAGTCACCTATTTATAACAAAATAAGAAAAGACGTTTCGAACGTATTGCAGCTACTCATATTCCCGCCTAAAACGGAAGGATACGAAAAGCTTCCGGAATAGACGCGTGGCGATCCATAACTGGAAAGAGAAAACGACTATCTATGAAATGTAGCACTCTTTTCCTTATTTAAGATTTTTTCCCACAGGGTTTTTTCTTAAGTAAGGTTTTTAACGAGGCTCCATTTGTAGAAAAGAAACAGTCGTAAAGATCTATCTACTTCTACGAGCTTCTATTATCTATACGCTCGAAGAAGTGAGGGAGTACTGATGGGGGCTATTTTGCACCCTACATATTACTCGAATCGAACAAAGAAGATAAGATCGATTCGACCAATACAAACAGATCGGGATCATCTTACAGACCCGGCCAAGTGCAGCTCGCTTCGATAGAAGACTATACTCCGGACCCAAGAAGGATATATGGGCCGAGTCCTATTAGGACTATGTTTCCTTGAAACGCTAGGTTTAAGCATTGTATAAATACCTAGTTAATCATTGTATTAGACAACTACGAAATCCCTCTACTTCAAGAGTACATAATTATATACTGCTTACTGCACACAACTGAATAAGATTCAATATTATTCATAGCATTTGATCTCCATATCGGTGTGTTCTTAGCTTTGTTTGTGGTTTTACTTCTTGTTCTTGATTATTGCTTTTCTTTGTAAACGATCCATCCAGAATAAAGTAACAGAGCCCTATAAAATATATACAAATATCGAGACCCCCGATATCACAAATTCACTGATATTCAATTAACCCGACGAAATCCGGTTAAATCAAAATCCACATGTAATTTACTTAGGTCAGTACTATATAAACCCCTCAAATGTAAGAAGAGAGGCAGAGCCTTTTCTTCACACCCTTAACTACTTCCTTGTTTACTCCCAACCTACTCACCCTTCTGCAAGTTTCAGTTTCCATTGTAATCATTTGAAGTTCCTTCAAGTTCAAATTGTAAGAATTTATATTTTCAAATAAAAGTTTATTTTATTATGCGCAGTATTTTACGTACTCATTTATATTACAATACTTATGAGTATTTCAATTCTGAATATTTAAAATACAAAGATTTATGTGAAAAATTTCTGGTGTTATTATTATTTTGTACTAAGAGATTTCTATTACGAGAAAAGAAATCTTTACCTTGTCATAACCGCTGCATAATGCCTAGATACAAGAAAGATGTTAGAAAACTTTATACAGTTTTTAATTTTCTTTGTTTATTTTACAAAGACTTGCTTGAGAAAAATCCTCAGAATCCTCATTTTAAAAGCCTATATGATTTTTTCAAACAAAAAAGAGACCAAATTACTTTATTAAGTTCTGCATAATGTTGAAAAAACTATTCATTTCACTGTTCATATTTTCTATTATCTGTTTAGAAAAACTATTTCAAATTATTTTAGAAACTCTGATTTTAATTATCCTTTCTTTCAATTTATTTTTAACGATCCTTTAAAACTTGGATTCTTTTGCAGATTTGCAATCAATACGTAATAAAAATTTCTTATTGTACAAATCATCTTGAAATTTTGAAACACATAAAACAATTGAAAGGATTTCTTTTTTGATAGTAGAATAATTCTTTTGAGGTCCGAGCCAAATACCTGAATGAAATCTAACTAATTGTTCTTTACTATTAATCTTTTGCTTCAGTATGCCACCATATCCTATATCTGAGGCATTGTTTCAACAATCATAAAGGCATTTGGATGGGGAATTCCTAAACAGGGTAATGAACTGACTTTCTGCTTAATTTTTCTAACTATCTTAGTATGTTCATCTGTCCAAGAAGGAGGATTCTTTCTAAGTCTTTGATAAAGAGGTTGGCATTCCCGTCTAAGGTTTGGAAAGAAATCTGAAATATAATTTAAACATCCTAAAAATCTTTGAAGCTGTGTTTTATCTTTTATAGTATCTGGAAATTTATCAGTAAAACTTATAGCTCTATTGATAGGTTTGATAAGTCCTTTGTTTATATCATGTCCTAAAAATCTAACTGAGGTTTGAAACAATTTCATTTTTGTAGCAGAAATGAGACAGATGCCTCAGATATTGGATATGGTGGCATACTGAAGCAAAAGATTAATAGTAAAGAACAATTAGTTAGATTTCATTCAGGTATTTGGCTCGGACCTCAAAAGAATTATTCTACTATCAAAAAAGAAATCCTTTCAATTGTTTTACGTGTTTCAAATTTCAAGATGATTTGTACAATAAGAAATTTTTATTACGTATTGATTGCAAATCTGCAAAAGAAGTTTTAACCAAAGATGTAAAAAATTTAGTATCTAAACAGATTTTTGCGCGGTGGCAAGCTATTTTATCAGTTTTTGATTTTCAAATTGAATATATCAAAGGAGAGAATAATTCTCTTCCCGATTTTCTTACACGAGAATTTTTACAAGGAAATTAATTATGCAGATGGATCCCAAATCCAAATCCAAAGTACAGTCATCAAAAGGTTATGAGAGTCCTGATTCAAAAAGTTTGGTGAGGTACATGTCTGTTACACCCCCACCTCCTCCAAAACCACCTTCAAATTTGCCCTCTTCCAGTTCAAACAGATTTTCACCACTTCAAAGGCTTCCAGAACTACCATTCAAATCCATGCCAACAAAAATTTTGGTTGAAGACATTGGTCTCACACCATACAATGAAATCCCAACTGACTTAGTTCAGAAAGATTTCATTAGAAACCAGATTTCTCTTATTCAATAATGATTCTCAATTCTGGGAATCTGACTGTTTTCAAAAAACTCAAAAATTTTATGAACTCATTTTGGTGGACACTAATTCTGTTGAAATTTCCCACACCAGAATGAGAAAAATCAAATTACTTTTTCAAAATGTATTATTAAACAAATTTTAAATCAAACAACTTTTGGTGGACAAACTTTTCATAGAAACTTTTTCGTTTTTTAGTCCACACGAATTTAATTATATTGACTACAAAAATGCCTAAGTTTTTAAAAGACTAAGTTAGCTTAAACTTAGTTGTTGGACTATCGTTGGTAAGCCTATTTAGGTGTTGGTCAGCCTGGTGTTAGGTGGTCCCACTGTATGTGTTCCCGATTCGACCCGACTAAATTAAGTTCATTTAGTTGATTGAGCTTAGAAAATTCAGATGGCTATTAGACTGAGAAATTTTCTTCATTCAGGTGTTAGGTGGTGATTTAACCGTATTTCGTCGGGTTAAAAGGGTATAAGTGAATTTGTGATATTGGGGGTTTTCAATATAAATATATTATAGGGCTCTGTTACTTTATTCAGGATGGATCAATCTCAAGGAAAAGCAATATTGTAAAAACTAGAAGTAAAACCACAAACAAAGCTAAAAACACACCAATATGAAGATAAAAGCTCTTTCTTTATTGAATGATTTAGAGTTGTGCTGTTGTAAGCAACATTCAATGGCGTATCCTGGAGTTAGTTCATACAATCATTCACTAGGTATTTATATCATGCTAAACCTAGTGTTACAAGGAAACATAGTCCTAATAGGACTCGGCCCAAATATCCTTCTTGGGTCCGGAGTATAATCTTTTAGTCGAAAAGAGCTGCGTTAGGCCAGGTCGATAAGATGATCCCGAACTGTTTGATTTGGTCGAACCGATCTCATGTTCTTTACTCGATCCGTACAATATGTAGGGTGCGAAATAGCCCCCATCAGTACTCCCTCACTTCTTCGAGCGTATAGATAATAGAAGCTCGTAGAAGTAGATAAATCTTCACGACTGTTTGTTTTCTATGAATGGAGCCTCGTTAAAAACCTTTCTTAAGAAAAAACACTGTGGGAAAAAATCTTAAGCAAGGAAAAGAGTGCTACATATCATAGATAGTCGTTTCCTCTGTCCGATTATGAATCGCCACGCATCTATTCCGGAGGCTTTTCATATCCTTCCGTTTTTGGCGGGAATGTGATTAATTGTGATGAGTTCGAAACGTCTTTTCTCATCTTAGTATAAATAGGAGACTCTTGAGTTCGTCATTTTTCTTTATACTTGCTCATAGTTCATAGTCATTTTCTTGCTTAATCGTTCGTCATATAAAGTTTCCTTTTATCGACCTATATCCTTCGAGAGTCTGAAAATATGGCTTCTTTGAGAAAATCTTCTTCTTCTTCGAGGGAAAATGTTGCTCCTAGTAACGAGGAGGAGTTGCATTCTAATCTTTTGGGCGAACAATCTGCAATTTCTGAATTCGTTGTTCCTGCAGAAGACACTTTTAAGGTTCAGATCCTTTCAGACACAGAGGTTGCTGCCCGAGCCAAAAAGGGCAAAGGTACTGCTCCTCAGATTTCTGAACCAATTGAGGACCTTGCTTGCGCATATACAGTGGATACTTTTCCGGAGGTTGTGAACAACTATGCAAAATATTTCCGGAGGGTTCCGAGATAATTCTTCCTTCCCCTTCTGATAGGATAACTTCTCCACCGGAAGGATGTCGCGCCTTTTATACGGCTCATTTCAATAGCGGCCTCCGTCTCCCGTTGTCCCCCCTTTTTCTTGACATCTTGAGAATATTTAGTGTGTCCTTGACACAATTAGTTCCAAATTCTGTGGCTTTCCTGGTTTGCTTTTCTGTTCTGATGCTCGCGAAAGGGTTTAAACCTTCTTTTCGTAATTTTACACAACTTTTCCGGTTCAATATTTCTAGTTCATCCAATCGTGGGTATTTCTTTGCTAGTCAGAGGCCTAATCGAGCAATTTTTGATGCCCCTGTTTCCAGCAACCCTTTTTGGAAATCTCACTTTTTCTTTGTTCGCCCTCCACCTTATCTTCGTTCGGCGGGTGGTTCGACCATTCCCTTCTCGTGGGATCATGATTTCAAATGGGTTTACGGAGGTCGCTTGCCGACGGGTGAATTTATTCCTGACGATGCTCAGTTTATTGCTGAGATCCCCGAAATGCGTGCAAACAAATATCAGAGTACTCTTCTGATAGGGGAAACTTTCCTTCGTAAAGCATGATTAAGTGTTCATTCTTTCCCAATTGACTCATCATTAGAATCACTGGGTAAGCATTTCTCTTTTGATTTAGTGTTTACGATAATATTTCCTTATATAGAGAAACTAACTTTTAATTTGTTTCTCGTTTAGTTCAAATGGTAGAAAATTCTCGACATTCTTCAAAGGGAAAGATGGTGTTATCTAAATCCTCTAAGTCCGTAGAGAACAACCCGATCGAGCAGAGGGCTTCTCGGAAGTGGAAACTGGAGTTGGGCCATGATTCCGAGGAGAATGGAGAGGAGTCTTCAAATTCTTCCGAAGATTCCCTTGTTCGTCAAGGGACTGGGCCGGGTTATCCCCCTCTTCAGCTTAGGTCAACCTTGGGAATTCGTGGATGTCGTAGTTGGTCGATGCCTCATCCCAGCGAGAACCCGGTGGGGAGAAAAATGAGCTATTACGGTCGTTCGGGCAACGATCTTTCTTTAGTTGGCGACAATCATTCGAAACCTACTTTGGTTGAAATGATCGAAGATCATTTAGAGGGGAAGAGAGCCGCTGGTTATTCGGAGAGAGATTCACTTGTCCATGATGAAAGCGAGAATGCGGTTGACAAGGCGACTCGTGTTCTCCTATCTGGGGTTTTTACTCGTGATTTGAACAAACTTTTTCGTAAGGATCCTTTGGAGAAATTTCAGCGAGCTTCTCTTTATGCTGAAAAGGTAATTTCTTTTGAGCTCGCTTTATAGGGTATTCTTTATTCCGAATACATCCTTGCCAATTTATTTCTTGTTTTACTCCTTTGCTTTTTCAGACAAAGACTTGTTTGGCCTCGTACGCATACGAAACCGCACTCTGGAAACAGCAGTGTGAGTTTCTAGATGAGAAAAATAAAGCTCTACTTCGTAAACTTTCTGGTTCAGAAGTTGGTCCCTCAACATCTTCTTCCGTTCCTGTCGTAGAGACTCGTGCTACTGAGACTGAGGATCAAGAGATCATAAATAGGATTATGGAGATTTCTCGTGCTCATGAGCAAGCCATCAAATGGCTACAAAGTTAGAGGAATTCCAATTTAGAGTACGGCTCGAATTAGTGAGCTAGAATCTCAAGTATCAAGTCTCCAAACTTCTTTAGAGGAGTATGAAAAGGATGTCCCTCTTACTGGACTTAGGGATCGATACGGTAGGAACCCTGACGAAAGAGTTGTTCGCGAATTCCTTAATTCTCCTGTTCATACGGCGTTGGTGTATCGGATGGTCGGTCCTCTTCTGGAGAGTACTTTAAGAAGGCGGTTCATCAGCTGGTCGCCTTAGAGATGATCGACGACCGTCGGAAGGAGTATTTTAAGGCGGCGCACATTCGGTTGAATCGTTACGGTGAACTTTATTCTTCTTCCGAGCTTCCAGATGTCGTATATCAAGGTTTTCCTTTGGCTCACCTAGTCGAGAATTTGGAAAACCATTGCCGATTCCTCCTTCTGATGTTAACGATGAGCTCGATAATACTTTTATCGATCCGGAAGACGAAGAAGAAGAAGATGACGATATTGGCATGACCGAGAACGTCGGTAGTGAACAGAGAATTCCGGATAGCGACAGGCTTCTTGAAATAGTGATTTTTTGGAATAATCTTTGTAAATTATTTACCCGTAGGTTTAATTGTAATTTTACCTTTTCATCCCTTTGTACGCTAAACGTTTCGTATTCTGACAGTCGTTGTCTTTTCATTTTCGCCGTAATAATTCAGACAAGTCATTAAATTTGCCGTAATCATTATGCGTGTGTCTTTTCAAATTCTAGCGTTTGCTCCAAGGTCAGTTTTTCTATTTCGCGCCCTTTCTTTAGGTCTGTAGCGTCTTTTCAAGTAGTATAAATACTAAAGGTAAAAACTTGACTTGTTATTTACCGTTATACTCGTCTCTTTTAATAGAATACTCTTTCTTTGGCTAGTCGATAAACTTTCTCGTTATTTGCTTTATATTCTTCAACAACTCGATCATGAGTAATCTTTTCGGTAATACTTCGAAACGACCTTCTCGTGAGAGCGCTAGGGATAATAGATCCAAAAAATCTCGAAGAGATGGGTCGTCGATGGAGCATCCTCGTTCGTCCTCAATAATTAGGTCGGAGATTGATACCGTGTTATCACTTCCGAACCTTTTTCTGTAGTAAACTCGTCGTTTTCAGAACCAATCTTTTCTTCTTCCACTCAAGTAGGAAGCATGCCTTCCCCTGGTCGGATAGCTTTTGGCGATATGTCCAATGAGGAACCGACCTATAATATACCTGTTACTTCAAGTGCTTCTTCCTTCGAGCATGTTTTTCATGGAGGGGATTTTGTTATTTCCCTTCCTTTGTCTACTTCTACTGCCCCAGTCGCCAGCGGGGGGCTGGTGATGGCCTTTTTGTCAATCCTTCCACAACACAATCAGTTTTGCAGGATTGTCCTGACTACTTATTTACTGATACCACGGTGATGACTACTTCTTTTGAATCTGGGGGACCTTCTGGGGGTCGGTTTGGTTCGAGATCTGGTCGTCGGACCGTTATTTTGCTTCGGGCAAGGAGACCTCCGTTAGCCCCAACGAGAGAGATTCTCCTCGTCTGTTAGATGACCGTTGTATTCTCGAGCAGGTCAAAGACATTATGTTGTCAGAGACTCCGCGGCCTGACGGTGTCCCTTCTAATAGTGAATTGCCTGGCTCAATTGAGCCTGATGCTTTGTCCTGGGATCTGGGTTTGAGCACCATTTTGCCTGGTGAGATGAGGAAACTTGAGGGTACTTCCAATGTACGCCTTGTTCAGTCGCTGGTTAAAATATGCGAGCAGGTAGACATGCACTTTTCGATAATTTTCCCTACTATATTTCGATTTTCATGTTGTGTGGAGGTTTTTCTCATTCTTTTTCTTTTTCAGTCCAAATATCTTGCCCTTCAGCTGGGTGTGCAGAATGATGATTTATGGAATAGTAAGGATGCTTACCAAAAACGGTTGGAGTCGGAATCGGCGAAAGTCGCAGGGCAGACTCTCCAGCTGCAGCTTGTCAATGATGATTTGAAAAAGTTGCAGGAGGAGAAATCTGTCTGGGAGCAAGAGAAAAACGACTTGGTTCGGGCTGCTGGCCTTGCAGAGGAGTCTCAACGGCGGTCCTATGAGGAAAGATATGACGCTGGTTATCTAAAGCGTCAAGAGGAGTTGATGGCATTTGCTGGCAACTTGACTCCTTGGAGGGCTGTTTCTAGCAGTCGACCTGCTGACCGTTCTTCTCAGTGATCTTTGTTCCTCAATTGGTGTATTATTACATCATTTCTTTGATATGGAGGAATTGGAAAATGTAGAAATTTTTGGCGGATCTGTCCTGTTTAGACCCCTTTAGCAATTCTTTGGTATGTTAGGCAGTTACTCTTTGCCGTTTTGAATAAGGAGGACTATTTCCTGATTTCCGTGTCAGATATCTTGGATTGCGAAGGAGTTCCTGTATGGCTTAGTCAATGGTCATCCATATGATGTATGAGGCAGTGAGTGGTCCCTCGTATGGCAAAGGGTTCGATTCCTTATCCTTTATCGAGCAAGTATCCTTCTCACTACGATTTTAAAACTTGTATGCCTTTGTTTGTGGATACTAGATCTTCAAGCTATCGTTCCTGAAGTACGATCGTGCAACTTATTGATTGATCGTTTCGATCAAGGACCTTTTGTTATAGACTAGTTGAGGCGATTAGATATTGCCGTTCCAACTTACTTGCATTTATTACGGGGAGTCAAAGGGTCGCATCTGTGTCCGTTGATCAAATACTTTTTCAGCCGTTAGATCGCTTAGATCTATCCCTATAAATAGGGCGGTGGTTTGCATTCTTCATTTGCAATTTCCAAAGATAATGGAGACCTCAGCTTCCTTAAATTTTATTTTGCCTTCAGATCCCATAGTATTCAGAAAGTCACATTATCGTGATTCACTTTGTAATAGCTTGATTATCTTCTACCTTGTACTGACGGGTCCCATGTCAGCCCTTCCTTGTAACTAACGGGTCCCATGAGGCCTCAGTTTTTGTCTTCATCAATTAGAGGTCCGTGGTTTCTGTTTGCACATGGAGGGTTCATACTTGCCAGTCACCCCCGCTCTTAGATGTTACCTCAGGGTGATAGACCACCGGGGTGGCTGGTAAACTTACCGTTTCACAACGGCCCGAGAGATGCTGCTCTAGAGTAAAATGTTTTATAGATAATGTAAAGGCAGTATCTTCTTGCGGGTGAGTGAGCATTGCTAGTTATCTGGCTGGTAATGTTCATTTCATCTGGAAGAACATTTGATCTTCAGAGCCTGGCCATCGAACCAAAGAAGTCGACCATCCTGAGCAGCATGCTTCTTAGGTGGTTCATTATGATCGACGAGGCACTAGGGAGGAGATTGGTGTTTCCGTGGACATTGTCGTGAAGATCGCCGATCTTATAGGATCATCTCATCTAAATCATTGTAACGATCTTTTAAGTAGTATGTAGACCTTTGTAACGTAGGACTTTTTGTATGTAATTGATTTGATGAATAAAATATTACTTTTATTCTTTACATCCTCTTTGTCGTTGATTCTGTCATAATTTTATTTACGAGGAGCAATTTTTCGAGCAGATGGATTTTATTTCCCCTTGAAAACTTTAGGAGTATTACCAGATCTTTAGATCGTAAGGAACAGATCGAGGAGTGTTTATTGAGCGGATCAATGTATACTCAACTCGTTATAATTTAGACTTAGGTTTTTAATACCAAAATCTTTCTGATCGTTATACAATATATCGAGGAGTGTTTATGAGCGGATCAATGTTTACTCAACTCGTTACAATTTAGACTTAGGTTTTTAACCAAAAGTCTTTTTGATCGTTGAATACATATCGAGGAGTGTTTATTGAGCGGATCAATGTTTACTCAACTCGTTACAATTTAGACTTAGGTTTTTAACCAAAAGTCTTTTTGATCGTTGAATACGTATCGAGGAGTGTTTATTGAGCGGATCAATGTTTACTCAACTCGTTACAATTTAGACTTAGGTTTTTTAACCAAAATTCTTTTTGATCGTTGAATACATATCGAGGAGTGTTTATGGCGGATCAATGTTTACTCAACTCGTTTTGTTTAGACTTAGGTTTTTAGTACCAAAAGTCTTTATTGATCGTTGAATACATATCGAGGAGTGTTTATTGAGCGGATCAATGTTTACTCAACTCGTTACAATTTAGACTTAGGTTTTTTAACCAAAAGTCTTTTTGATCGTTGAATACGTATCGAGGAGTGTTTATTGAGCGGATCAATGTTTACTCAACTCGTTACAATTTAGACTTAGGTTTTTTAACCAAAATTCTTTTTGATCGTTGAATACATATCGAGGAGTGTTTATTGAGCGGATCAATGTTTACTCAACTCGTTTGTTTAGACTTAGGTTTTTAGTAACAAAAGTCTTTATTGATCGTTGAATACATATCGAGGAGTGTTTATTGAGCGGATCAATGTTTACTCAACTCGTTACAATTTAGACTTAGGTTTTTAACCAAAAGTCTTTTTGATCGTTGAATACATATCGAGGAGTGTTTATCGAGCGGATCGATGTTTACTCAACTCGTTACAATTTAGACTTAGGTTTTTTAACCAAAAGTCTTTTTGATCGTTGAATACATATCGAGGAGTGTTTATTGAGCAGATCAATGTTACTCAACTCGTTTCTACTTAGACTTAGGTTTTCAATACCGGAAGCCTTTTTTAATCTTCGTGAATAACGGACGAGGAGTTTTTATTGAGCGGATCAATGTATACTCGACTCATTTTTATGGTCGGATCGAGGAGTGTCTATTGAGCTGATCAATGTATACTTGACTCCTTTTGTTCTAATCTCGACCAATAAATAGTGGATTCCAAGGAGTGTTCACCGAAACAATCGATTTATAGAAATTGCTAAAATCTTTTAATAAGTGAACTGTAGTAGGCCAAGGCCTTTATTACAAAGACTAAAATTCGATGAAATAAATAAAACAGCGCAGTATAACCTGCTAAAATTTATTTACCATAGTATTTCCTAAGGTTGACCGCATTCCAGGTTCTTGGTAAGGCTGTTCCATTCAAGTGTGCAATTTTGTATGAACCTTTCTTTCCTACGCCAATGACAACATAAGGTCCATCCCAGTTTTGTTGTAATTTCCTACATGCTTGGATATTCTACCTTTTTCAAGACCAGGTCACCTTCTTTGAAGGTTCGGACGGTACTTTTTGATTGTATGCCTTTTCCATATTTGCTTTAGTAGCTTGCAAGCGTACAGCGGCTTTTTCTCTTAAAGCTTCCGTTAAGTCGACATCATTTTCTCTTGTCTTTTCGTTTTCAAGATCGTCGTACATTTCAATTCTTGGTGTTGGAATCAGAGTTTCAACAGGAATAACAGTTTCCGACCAAATTATACCAGCTAAACGGGGTTTCTCCGGTCGAGCTTCTTACTGTGGTTCGATTCGCCCAAAGTACTCCTGGGAGTTCATCGAGCTATTTTCCTTTGGCCGCTCCTAATCTCTTTTCCAAAGATTTTATTATTTCTCGGTTTGCTGCTTCGGTTTGTCCGTTTGCTCTAGGATGTCCGACCGAAGTGAAATTTTGTTGGATTCCCAGCTTCGAACACCATTCTATTACTTGTTTTCCCGCGAATTGGGTTCCATTATCAGAAATTAGGATCCTAGGGATGCCGAATCGACAAACTATAAATTTCCATAGGGAAGTTGATCACTTGGAATTGAGTTATTCGTGCCAGGGCGATGCACTCTATCCATTTGCTGAAATACTCTACAG
>CM064884.1:48383135-48468871 GCA_003313485.2 Penstemon barbatus | reverse complement strand
TTCTGTTGCATTAGATAACACGCTTAGTAAACAAAAACTACCTTTAGAACAGGAAAAGATAGAACTAAATCATACTGAAAATTTTATATCTGCTGACAATAGTAAGGTCATCTTGTATGTTCAAACTACTAAACCCGCTTCACCTGAGATTGAACTAAAGGAGAAGAAAGCTCCTAATGCTAAAAAGAGTAAAGAGCCTATGATAGAAAAACAGACTGGTAAAGCTAAACAGCAGAGTCTTAGAAAGTCTGCTGATAAAAGTAAAACCAATCAGACTAGTAACAATACTAAGTCGTCTGTTAATGAGCAAGAAAAAAGTAAACCAAAGAAGCATAAAAATCAGAAAAATCAAAATGCTTGGTATGGAAATGAGAAATCATATTATGTGCAATCTGCTGCATATCCACCATTGTATCATACACCTCAATTTCCACCTTACTATGCTGCATGTCCTACTCATCATCCAATACATGCATATTCTGCTTATCATGCATCATTCCCTGCTTATGAGCATTATTCACATCATAATGATTATCAACATAATATGCCTGTTGATTATGATGAAAACAAAGTTGCTCCTTCTCCTGCTAAAACCTAAAAGCCTAATAAGCCTAAGACTTCAACATCTTGGGTTGTCAAAGGTATAACTCTGATGATGAGGAACTGGCATTACTCTGTCTGATGGTAAAAAAATCAGGTGACTCTGATTATGAGGTAACTCCTTCTGAAAGTGAACTGTTTAGTTCATTTGAGCAAATGATCTTTAATAACTGTTTGCTATAAATTCTGCATCGGACAATACATGGCATCAAGGAACTGTTTGCCTATAAATTTGGCCCTGTTATGCCTTGACGTCGAGGTGCTTGGCATTGATCATGCCAAAATATTGTTTGTATAAAATTTAGCATCGACGTCGAGGGGTTAACATCGAGGGGTTGACATCGAGGGATTGTCATCGAGGGGTGTCTGGCATCAAAGAGTACCAAAACATTGCTCGTTGTAAACCTGTCAGCAGATACCTCGACGAGCCAATGGCTCGATGTAAAATGCTTCGATATGATATAAAATAAATGCGGGCGTGCCAATGTTTGTGCGTGCAAACATAACGATTTGAAAGTGGACATGTTGATATCGATAAATTGATAATGTAAGTGTCCTGACAAAGACATGTTGATATCAAAATAAGTTGTCCTGATAAGGCTGACTTCTAAACGATTGCGACGGAGTAGGCAAACACTACCCCTAGTTCTTTTCTATGCCTGCCTGGCCGCAGGACTTAAATAATTTATGAAAATCTCTCTTAAGTGCCAAAAACTTATGACCAATCGATGGCCTGCTTAACATATCAGCGGATTTGAAAATCAGGAAATGCTTTGACAATCAATCAATTTAAACATACCCCTTGACAGAAGACATAATCTTGACAGGAAACAACATATCAATGGAAATCAATTGACGTAAAGTATATTTATGTAAAAGAGTCAAGACAAACGAGCCAAACGACTTCCATTAATAATAAAAGAATATTGGCAAGTTCCCCGATGTACAAATATTATAAAAATATACAAAACGATAGGTCTCCTGCTTCGGCATAATCTGCCAGATGAGTTGATAAATCTTTTATGTTCTGAAAATTGACTCCTTGATCGGCAGGCAAACCCGCCGATGAGCTGATAATGCATGATAAAACAATTTGTTGACAGAAAGTAACATTGACGACAGAAAACCACCGTCAATGGTTCGCCCAACCTTGATGGGTGACCACCAATCGGGCTCCTGATCAGCGGGTGGCCACTGAAAAGGGCATCGGCAGAGCAGATGGCTACTCAGCCGATAGCCGTCAAGCAGATGGCTACTTGACGACGAGCTCATCAGGCAGATGGCTACTTGATGAGTTTGTCATATAAATACGTGGGCACTTACATGACAGTTAACAGCGAGCTACTTGCTGATATGAGTGGTTTCGCTCGAGACAGTGTCAGCTGACGACGGAAGACGGCGGCGGCGGCGGCGGCAAGACTTCAGGCTGTCAGGGATCACTGGTGGCTGAGGAGGGACAGACTGATATCGAGGAGTTGGCAGGCTGATAACTTGACAGAAAACAGCTTGTTATCTGCTTGCTATCAAGGTTTCGCTCGAGACAGCGTCCTGACGGCGGAAACAGCGGCGGCGGCGGCAAGATTTCAGGCGGTCAGGGGTGGCTGGTGGCTGAGGAGGGACAGTTGATATCAAGGAATTGACAATTGTTTGCTGAAAAAGAAGCTGCGAGGTGCTGGACTTCCGGTGAGGCGTTGAGCCGATCAGTGTAGACTGAGTTTTTGTATATTGAGTTGTGTGTGTTCTGCACAAATGGCAGCTGCTGTATATTTATAGTTGCTGAAAAAACAAGCTGATGCCAGAAACTGCTCTCCTGATGGCCGAAAATTGAGGGGCTGATGGCCTATCTTCCCACTTCTCCCACTACTTTGTGATTGCCCACTACCTCCACTACTTTAATGGTGGTTTTCTCTTTGTTCTTGCTGAAAATTAAAGTTAATGGTGGTTGGAGAAGAAGAAACGTGTCTTTTAATTTGAATTTTAATTGATGATAACCAACTAGAGATAATTAGGGAAGTTGTTATTAAAACCAACTAATATGGCTTATCCTTATTCCCTACTAATTATCTCTAATTAATATAATTAATCAACAATTAAAATCAAATTGGGCCGAAAATCAAGAGCTGGCCGATTTTTGGGACTGGGCCCGGGCGGTTCGGGCTGGTCGGACCATGTTTGGTCTTGGGTCGAGCCATGTTGGTCTTGTTTTATAATTATAATTTGCCCATTTAACTAATTACCCAATTAATTAATTAATGGCCCTATTTATCAAGTGGGCCAATTAATTAGACTTGGCCCAATTAATTAATTAACTTAATTAATTAATCCTAAATAGCCAACACAATCTATTGGGTTAATTGGGCTCATTTGTAGTTAACCATAATTTGGCTTTAATCCTTAATTAATTAAACTTGGCCCATAAATTAATTAACTTTATCAATTAATTAATTTATATTTGGCTCAAACATTAATTAATTGAGAAATTGGGTCGGGTTTCGAAATTGGGTTCGTGACCAAATTATCGCTTCGGTCGGATCGATTTTCGGGTCAATATCGAATCCGGTTTAATCCGACCCGTTTGGGGTGGTTGGGTTCGGTCCTATTGCCATTTTTGGCTTGTCATCGAGCCGTCATTCCTCGATTAATCGAGGGTGATTTTTTTTGGTACAAACAATGCCCCCCGTAAGTCGTATTCGAAGTAATTAATTTAAAAATTAATTTAATCGAATTAGACTTAGATTAAAGTTTTTTCTCTCTCTTTTAAAGATGAGAAATTGGGACAATGCTTCATTTAATAAACAGCTATCGGCTTAAAAAAACTGAAACTATTTGTAGAAAATAGACCAACTTAAAATGGCCTTGATGATGGCGGATCTCTCGATGTCAGCCAAGTATGGATCTCTCGCTATCAAGACATCTCTTGATATCAGGACACCTATTGATACTAGCGCGTCGATATCAGTTGGCCTCTCGATATTGAATGAACTCGATATAAGATACCATATAGTAATATATCGGGGACTTAGCAGTCAGCCAAAATTTTGGCAGCTAACCAAATTCACTTCTTCAAGTGACTGGTCTGATGAACAAGGCCTTATTTTATTTCATGTTGCTTTGCTTGATGTAATGGCCTGATGGCCATAGACTAGTTTTCATTTCCCTAGTAGAATTTCTTTTGGCTTGGTTTATCTTGTGTTTTTCTCCAAAACTGAAACCAAATATGACTAAGTACAAAAAATTGAAGCCATTAATTTCGCAACTCAACAAACAATTTTGCAGGGCAAAAACACAACTTTCTTGTCAACAAGACTTAATTGAAATCAAATCAACCCAAGAGACTTAAACGAAATGCCTTGAGGTAAAAACTTGAAAATCGGGGAAACAAAAATTTAAATTAAAATAGAAGTATTTGGACAAAACTTGAAAATAAACGCAACTACTAGTATTAATTTTAAAAACTTAGTCTAACAAAACGGAATGGGAAGTAAAAACAAGACTGAAAATAAACTTAACTTATACTTACAAAGGGATCGGCGCATTAAAGTACTCTTTGCGCCGCTCGATTTCCAGCTCCAGAGCTCGTTGATGTTCTAGACACATCGATTCCCAAAGGGTGGGCCTGAATTTTTTCAAGTACATGCCATTGATGGGGTCTCGACAGAGATTCCCATCTGGCTTTTTCAAAATGTAGCCCCCACCTCGAGTTATCGAGTAGATTTCATATGGTCCTTGCCACGTCGCGCTCCATTTGCCATACTTTTTCTCGCGCTGATGAAGTGGCAAAACAGTTCTCCAGACCATGTCCCCGACGTCAAACTGTTTCCTGCGTATCTTTTTATCGTAGCATCGGGCGACTAGCCTCTTTTGTGCCTCGATTTTATCTAACGCGACAACCCTGACCTCGTCGAGCTCATCGAGCTGTTGGAGCATACTTTCAGTGTACTCTTCGGGCGTCAGCTCGTTTTGCTGCATCACCCGAAGTGATCGGACGTTGATTTCCATCGGTAGAACGTCATCCTGTCCGTAAGTCAGTTTGTACGGAGTGGTGCCAGTGCTTATCCGTTTGCTGGTCCGATAAGCCCATAATGCCTCTGACTGCATCAAGTGCCAAGCTCTTGGGTTTTCCTCGATCATTTTTGAAATAATGTCCTTAAGGACTCGATTAGAAGCTTCTGCTTGGCCATTCCCTTGTGCATAATACGACGTTGAATGGACCAACTCAAAACCCATTGAACTGGCAAATTCCTTGATTTCTTGACCGACGAACATCAGTCCCCTGTCAGTGACAATGGTCTGTGGCAGGCCAAACCTATGAATGATTAAGTCCTTGATGAACTTCATCACTTCGGCCTGATTGGCCTGTTTGAGTGGCTTGGCCTCTACCCACTTAGTAAAGTAATCCGTGGCCACAATAATGTATCGATGATGCTTGGAAGACGAGGGATGAATTTCCCCGATGATATCGATTGCCCAACATCTGAAAGGCCATGGCTTGATTATGACATTCATCTCCTCGACGGGCATCCTCTGGACCACCCCAAATCGTTGGCACTTCTCACAACCTCTTGCCAACTGAACACAATCTCCGACCATTTTTGGCCAGTAGTAACCATATCGGCGTAGAAGCCATGCTAACTTGTGGTCATTTTGATAGGCCCCACAAATTCCTTCATGAGCTTCCATCATAATTCTCATGGCTTCCTGTTGATCGACGCATAACAGGAGCACGCCGTCGTGGCTTTTTCTGTACAACTGATCTCCCATCAAGACATAATTTACTGCCCTGAGTCTCGTCTGTCGAGATGCTCGGTCCGACGGATCAGCCAGATATTTTCTGATCGGCTCTCTCCAGTCATCAGGGTCCTGAAACACACTCAAAACAGTCAGGACGTTGTCTCGATACATGAATGACGGACAGTGTCGTCTCCTGACGACGTATTGAGATTCCTCGACGTCATCAGGTAGATCGATACCAGTCGCCAATTGGGCCAAACTGTTGGCCTCGCTGTTATTTCCTCTTGTCACATGATAACATGTAACATCAACAAACTCCGACAACAAAGACATCGCAGTTAAATAATATTTATCAAGTGTTGGGTTTCGGCATTTATAAGTACCTTGTATCTGCCTGATAACCAACTGCGAGTCCCCGATGATGATGACAGACTTACTGTCGAGCTCTCTGAGCATTTCTAGTCCGATTATCAAGGCTTCGTATTCGGCCTGATTGTTAGTACATTCAAAATCAAATTGAATCGATAGCTTAGTTTTTACATTTGATGGAGAAATCAAAACGATACCTGCTTCGCATAGTCATCGAAAACCACTGTCCATGGCTTGATCTCAACTGTCATCGAGTCCAGCTCTTTAAGAACGGCCTGATCAATATCGAGACATGGGTGGTCAACCAGAAAATCAGCCAATACTTGGCCTTTGACTGCTTTTTGCGGTACGTATTGCAACTGATTTTCCATCAATTGGATGGCCCATCGACCGATCCGTCCCCTCATCACAGGCTTAGCTATCATATACTTTATCACATCAATACCAGAAATAACCAACACTTTCACAG
The DNA here is from genome assembly GCA_003313485.2 of Penstemon barbatus. Lineage (NCBI taxonomy): Eukaryota > Viridiplantae > Streptophyta > Magnoliopsida > Lamiales > Plantaginaceae > Penstemon > Penstemon barbatus. Next base: position 48,462,702 of record CM064884.1, on the reverse strand, counting down.
GCAACATATAATGACGTAATTTCTTGCAAGAGAAAAACAAAGCAAGGCATACCTTTTCTATCGGGGAGTACCTCTGTTATGTTTCTGTCAAGTGCCTGCTCAAGTAATAGATTGCTCGTTCAAACCCATAATCGCTGTCTTGTGCCAGAAATCCGCCGACGGTGTCGTCCGTGGCAGATATATATAATTTCAAGGGTTTCCCCTTGACAGGCGGCATCATTACAGGCGGCGTTGTCAGCTTATCCTTGATTTCCTGAAACGCCTGCTCGTGCTCCGTTTGCCAGCAAAACTCCTCTTTGTCCTTTAATTTCAACAAAGGCGAGAAGACCTTCGTTTTTCCAGCCAAGTTAGAAATGAACCTCCGTAAAAAGTTGACCTTGCCGAGAAACTGTTGTAACTCCTTCGTCGATGGAGGTCTGGCCGTCAAGATAGCTTTGGACTTATTTTTATCAATCTCAATCCCCTTGCGATGCACTAAGAAGCCAAGAAAATTGGCCGACGCAACTGCAAACACACACTTCAAGGGGTTAAGCTTTAATTTATGTTTCCTCATTTTGGCAAATGACTTCGCCAAATGTATCAAGTGTTCATCATAACTAGCCGATTTGATAATGATATCATCGATGTAAATTTTAACAAAGTCATCGATGTACTCACTGAAGATGCAGTTCATGGCTCATTGATAAGTGGCTCCGGCGTTTTTGAGTCCGAATGGCATCACTATCCATTGGAAGGTGCCTATTCCGCCGGGACATTGAAATGCCAGTTTTGGTATGTCGTCAACAGCCACAAATATCTGATTATAACCTGCACTTCCGTCGACGGCTGTCAAGAACATGTTGCCAGCGGCAGCATCGATTAACATATCCGCCATTGGCATCGGGTATTCGTCTTTAGGAGATGCAAGATTCAGGTCCCTGAAATCGATGCATATCCTGATCTTCCCGTTCTTTTTCATTATGGGAACTACATTCGCTACCCACTCCGGATATCGGGCCACCTCAATAAAACTGGCCTTTAACAGCTTCTCGATCTCCTCCCTGATCAGTTTGCATACCTCGATAGACATTCTTCTCAGGGGCTGTTTCCGGGGTAAGTATCCCTCAAGTATTGGAATACGGTGTTCTACCAACTCCCTGCTCAATCCTGGCATCTCGTCGTAATTCCAAGCAAAACAGTCCTTGTATTCTTTCAATACTTGTATCAATCGATCCTTCTGATAATCATCAAGCAATGCGCTGATGTAAGTTGGCCTGTGATCATCTTCGGTACCTAACTCAATCTCGGTGACAGGGTCCTGTACTTGGATCTTGATGTCGTCGAGCTTGGCTGGCGCCTTTCCTAGTTCATCCAACTGAATTTCATCACCGACCGATGGTGGCGTTTCTTCCTTGAAAATGAGATCGCCTGTATAACATTCGGCCACGTAGGCCCGAAACCTCCTGATCAAATCAGCACATGCTTCCTGCTGCGGCCCGATAACAACAATCTCATCAATTTCTAGTCTGTCGGCCTTATAGGCCGATGATCCCTCGTCATTAGTACATTTCATGAGAACTGACAATGCTGTTCGTGCGGCCCCGATTCCTTGACGTTGCAAGGCCGACTTAGTTCCTTGGCAAAACAAGCCATTTCAAGTTGCGTCAACTTCTTGCTTGAAGTGACTTCTTTCGGTCGTCCGTATTTATCCTGCCCGATGAATCTGTAAGGGCTTACATCATCTCGATAGTAAGCTGCCTCGACGGCATTGATCTTTGCAGTGAATGGCCTGTTGTTGGCAATTATAATTTCGGGTTCGGGAGCGTCTCCCCATATTAATAAGCACTGATGCAGGGAGGACGGTACACACAGGGCTGAATGAATCCAGTCCCTTCCCAGCAAGGCATTGTAGGATATGGTAGCATCTACCACGAAGAAAGCGATTTTCAGGCTGGTCTTTCCAATCTTCACCTCGACAGGCAAAATTCCCAATGTATCAGCCTTTCCTCCTATAAAGTTGCTGACGATCACTTTAGTCTCCATCAGGTCCTCGTTGGCCTTACCCAGCTTGTACATCGTCGATGCAGGCATTACGTTGACGGCTGCCCCATTGTCGACCAGCATTCTGTCGATGGGTTTTCCGTCGATGTGCCCTGCTATGTATAATGGCCTGATGTGTCTGGCCATGAAAGATGGTGGCTTTTGGAATATACTTTCGATTTTCCTGTCCCAATCAGTCTCTTTCTCGTCGTCGACCGATAGCAGTTCTAAGTCTTCTGCCATTTGTACTACTGGCATACCCTCATCCCAAAAGCCGTCAGTGGAGTACTCAAGTTCCTCGTTGACGAATTAAACAAGTTCACAGTCAACGGCGTTGCACTCCATCGTCGTCGAGCCGTCTGTCGGCTGACTGGTGGCAGCACCTTCCACTGCTTTTGTTTCTGTTTCTTTGACGGGTTGTTTTTCAACCTGCTTCTCGATTTCTTGGCCATGTTTGGCCTCGTTTTCTTTACTGCCTTTGTCGTCGTCGAAGATCTCGACAAATTTTGCCTCGAGATCGTTCCCATCTTCCTTGTCAGACAATAAGTCGTCCTCCGCCATTATCTTTTCTAAGTCAATCGTGCCAAATTGGGCTTTCCCCGGGGTCCACTTGGAAGTGTCCATTTGTATCGGGCCCTTGGCTTTACTGTCAACCCCTTGGCCAGTTTTGGCCTCACTCGCTTCCTGTTTCTGTTTCTGTTCCACCAACGGTGGTTTCTTTGTTGACTCTTTCATCGGGGCTTTCCCCTTAGCAATTTCCAGTTCTTTCCGTTGGCATAAGAAACGCCTATATTGAGTTCAGGTCATCTGGTCAACCTTTCGATCGCCAGGGAACTTCGGGTGTCTGACGGATACCCATCGGTCCACCTGTGTGTCGACAGGGGTGTGGACAGTTCGCGGCCTTGATGAGCCTGGCGGAGTAATTTTTGGTGACGGACCATGAGTCCTGTCTCTACGGTTGGCGGTCGATCTGACCTGCCTGATTGGTGTCTTGTCAGGGGATCTTTCCCTAATTCTGCTGTTTCGGCTGGTACCTTCCTGATGCCGTCGAGGCATCGTGGTTTTAGCCTGTTCCCGGCGTTGTTCCGCCATTGATGTTGCATGTTCAGTATTTTCCAACGGAGCTTGGACCGGATACGGCCCCATGGGTCGAGGTGGTGGTGGTGGTGGTGGTATCGCCTGCAGCTGCGGCGCTGTCTGGGGTGCTGCCTGCGGTTGCGGCATCATCTGATAAGGATACCCTGACGGCATTACATTTGGCCAAGGCATGTATGGGCTATATACTGCTAGATTGAGGAACAATGGAATTGTTGCCAACTCAGTTTGGCATCTTGCACATAAGCCCATCTCCCTGATTGTCGGCGAGCGTTCTGGCTCTTCATCAACGTACAAATGCTCACCGGTTGATGGGTCCGTGACCATTAGCACATTAATCCCCACTTCAATTTGTTGGAACGGATTGGTGTCAACCGTCATCGGTTTCGTGATCTTCCAATCCGGGGCAAACCTCAAGATGCCCTTGTCAAGGTGATCCTGCTATTTTCATTGACGATGGAATCACGTGATCCCCTTTGAGTCTCAGGATCTTGTCGGCCAACAGCTGATCAAATATGGCCTCTGTCTTTTAGACATCAAAGGAATAGCGTCTCTCTCTGTCAGTCTTATACTCAGCGTCTCGACGTACCAAGTTATTTGGCACCTTGATGGTCGGCTGAGGTTCCTTTGGCTTGGCGAGAGCCGGACATACGGTGTTCTTAGGGCAGACCACTTCTGCCAGTCCGATCTCGATACCCTGTTGCTCAATCGGTCTGCTGACCTGATTGATCTGCTCCTCGTTGGACTCGGCCATGCCCACTTGATAATAATTCCCTCTGGGCTGCCGACTGTTTTCATCTCTTAGCACTCACTCGTAACGGACCGCATGATCGGTCAACTCAAAAAGGTCTTCGTGGTATTGCGCCATCATAATCTTTCTCAACTCGAAATGCATGCCATGGATGGCAATTTTGATGCATTCCTTTTCTGGCAGCGGGATGGCGCAGAACCCTCTGGCCCTAATGAATTTCTTCATGTATTCTTCGACGGTCTGTCCTGTCAACTGCCTCATATTCGACAGCTCGATGACAGACACCTCGAGTGGGGCCTGATAGTGGTTCATCACGAACACTTTTTCCATGGATGGCCAGTCAGGGACCGATCCAGGCTTCAAGTTGGCGTACCAATGGAACGCCATTCCTGTCAAGGAGTTGGGGAACAATTTCAGCTTCAATTCATTAGTCATGTTGCCACATTCCAAAGAAAATCGAGCAAGATGCTCCGTGGCAGATTGTGATCCTTCGCCCGAAAACAGAGTAAAGTTCGGCGGCCTGTAGTTTAATAGGAACGGCACCTGATCAATGTGTTCGGGGTGATGCTTATTATACCTCGATGCCCTGTTTCCTTGTCTCCTGACAAACATCTCTTCGACCTGATTCACCGTCAAGAGGTCTTCTGGACCCTCTGCAACTCGATGAACAGTCCTGTCATAGGCCATTGAGTTGGCCTGATGTACTTCCTGGCCGTATCCCGACGGCCTCCGTTCGGTCCTCTTCGGACCTGTCCCCCGAGTCCGGGCGGGTGTTCCTTGTCTTAGAGGTTCTTCCTCTCTTATCCTGGACATTAGATTGTCCATTGCCTTGTTTATAAGGCATCTCGTCTCTTGATGATCGCGGGGCCTTTTCCTTTGTCAACGGCGGTTTTTGGCGGCCCAGTCCAGGCCTGCGCTTGTATGCCGTTAGCAAGAGCGTTGATGCACTCTGCGAGTGATGTCATTTTCGCCTCCAAGTGCATCAAGGAGTTATTTACAACGTTGCTGGCTTCTGTGTTGGCCAAACTAGCAGCGGTGGCCAAACCCAGCATATGTTCAAACTTGCTGACGACGTTAGACCATTCTTCCTACTTGGTCTCGAGGTCCCTGGTGAAATTACGGACCTCTGCAGTCAGCTCCTCGATTCTGTCGGTCCCTTCCATAGTTAGTGGAACCGTTGATAGATTTTCCAAAGTATGTGTCAAGTCAGAACGTGTCCTCGTCAAGGTTGATCGAGTCTTTTTTGGTATCTGTGGTATCATAACCACTTAGTATCAACTGATTGACTGTTTGGCAAAGAGATTTATCAATTGTCAGCTAGCCAAACTTGGCTGAAATCGTTTTATGGCAAATAAATCATAGAAAACATTTCAAGTCTCGCCGAGCCAACATATTGTGTGGCTGGTAAGTTTTTAACAGAAAAATTTTCATGTCCCACTGGGCGTGCCAAAATATTGTTTGCTTATAATTTTGCATCGGACAATACATGGCATCAAGGAACATTTGGCATCGAGTCCCACTGGGCATCGAGTCCAACTAGGCGTGCCAAAATATTGTTTGCTATAAATTCTGCATCGGACAATACATGGCATCAAGGAACTGTTTGCGTATAAATTTGGCCCTGTTATGCCTTGACGTCGAGGTGCTTGGCATTGATCATGCCAAAATATTGTTTGTATAAAATTTAGCATCGACGTCGAGGGGTTAACATCGAGGGGTTGACATCGAGGGATTGTCATCGAGGGGTGTCTGGCATCAAGGAGTACCAAAACATTGCTCGTTGTAAACCTGTCAGCAGATACCTCGACGAGCCAATGGCTCGATGTAAAATGCCTCGATATGATATAAAATAAATGCGGGCGTGCCAATGTTTGTGCGTGCAAACATAACGATTTGAAAGTGGACATGTTGATATCGATAAATTGATAATGTAAGTGTCCTGACAAAGACATGTTGATATCAAAATAAGTTGTCCTGATAAGGCTGACTTCTAAACGATTGCGACGGAGTAGGCAAACACTACCCCTAGTTCTTTTCTATGCCTGCCTGGCCGCAGGACTTAAATAATTCATCAAAATCTCTCTTAAGTGCCAAAAACCTATGACCAATCGATGGACTACTTAACATATCAGCGGACTTGAAAATCAGCAAATGCCTTGACAATCAATCAATTTAAATAAACACCTTGACAGAAAACATAATCTTGACAGGAAACAGCATATCAATGGAAATCAATTGACGTAAAATATATTTATGTAAAAGGATCAAGACATACGGGCCAAACGACTTCCATTAATAGCAAAAGAATATTGGCAAGTTCCCCGATGTACAAATATTACAAAAATATACAAAACGATAAGTCTCCTGCTTCGGCATAATCTGCCAGATGAGTTGATAAATCTTTTAAGTTCTGAAAATCCACTCCTTGATCGGCAGGTAAACCCACCGATGAGCTGATAATGCATGATAAACAACTTGTTGACAGAAAGAAACATTGACGAAAGAAAACCACCGTCAATGGTTCGCCCAACCTTGATGGGTAACCGCCAATCGGGCTCCTGATCAGCGGGTGGCCACTGAAAAGGGCATCGACGGAGCAGATGGCTACTCAGTCGATAGCCGTCAAGCAGATGGCTACTTGACGACGAGCTCATCAGGCAGATGGCTACTCGATGAGTTTGTCATATAAATACGTGGGCACTTACATTACGGTTAACAGCGTGCTACTTGCTTGATATGAGTGGTTTCGCTCGAGACAATGTCAGCTGACGGCGGAAGACAGCGGCGGCGGCGGCGGCTTACTTTGAGCGGCGGCGGCGGCGGCGGCGGCGGCAAGACTTCAGGCTGTCAGGGATCACTGGTGGCTGAGGAGGGACAGACTGATATTGAGGAGTTGGCAAGCTGATAACTTGACAGAAACAGCGTGTTATCTGCCTGCTATCAAGGGGTTTTGCTCGAGACAGTGTCCTGACGGCGGAAGCAGCGGCGGCGGCGGCTTACTATCGGCGGTGGTGGCGGCTTATTGTTAGCGGCGGCGGCGGCGGACTTTGGGCGGCGGCGGCAGCAAGACTTCAGGCGGTCAGGGGTAGCTGGTGGCTGAGGAGGGACGGTTGATATCAAGGGATTAACATGTGTTTGCTGACGAGAGAAGCAGCGAGGTGCTAGACTTCCGGTGAGGCGTTGAGCCGATCAGTGTAGACTGAGTTTTTGTAGATTGAGTTGTGTGTGTTCTGCGCGAATGGCAGCTGCTGTATATTTATAGTTGCTGAAAAAACAAGCTGATGCCAGAAACTGCTCTCCTGATGGCCGAAAATTGAGGGGCTGATGGCCTATCTTCCCACTTCTCCCACTACTTTGTGATTGCCCACTACCTCCACTACTTTAATGGTGGTTTTCTCTTTGTTCTTGCTGAAAATTAAAGTTAATGGTGGTTGGAGAAGAAGAAACGTGTCTTTTAATTTGAATTTTAATTGATGATAACCAACTAGAGATAATTAGGGAAGTTGTTATTAAAACCAACTAATATGGCTTATCCTTATCCCCTACTAATTATCTCTAATTAATATAATTAATCAACAATTAAAATCAAATTGGGCCGAAAATCAAGAGCTGGCCGATTTTTGGGACTGGGCCCGGGCGGTTCGGGCTGGTCGGACCATGTTTGGTCTTGGGTCGAGCCATGTTGGTCTTGTTTTATAATTATAATTTGCCCATTTAACTTATTACCCAATTAATTAATTAATGGCCCTATTTATCAAGTGGGCCAATTAATTAGACTTGGCCCAATTAATTAATTAACTTAATTAATTAATCCTAAATAGCGAACATAATCTATTGGGTTAATTGGGCTCATTTGTATTTAACCATAATTTGGCTTTAATCCTTAATTAATTAAACTTGGCCCATAAATTAATTAACTTTATCAATTAATTAATTTATATTTGGCTCAAACATTAATTAATTGAGAAATTGGGTCGGGTTTCGAAATTGGGTTCGTGACCAAATTATCGCTTCGATCGGATCGATTTTCGGGTTAATATCGAATCCGGTTTAATCCGACCCGTTTAGGGTGGTTGGGTTCGGTCCTATTGCCATTTTTGGCTTGTCATTGAGCCGTCATTCCTCGATTAATCGAGGGTGATTTTTTTTGGTACAAACAATAACACAAGTGTTGTTGCTGCATTTGCTAAGCTTGAGGAAGAGATGACATTGCTAAAAGAGCAAAATACTTTACTGAAACATAAGGTTAAAAAACCAAAAGAATCAGCTGAATAAAAATTGTTTGAGCAAGAGAATAAATCTCTGAAAGCTAAATGTGAAGTCTATAAGGGTAAAATCATGGAATTTGAGAAAGCCATAGAGTCTCATGATAAGTCTTTTGTTGCATTAGATAACACGCTTAGTAAACAAAAACTACCTTTAGAACAGGAAAAGATAGAACTAAATCATACTGAAAATTTTATATCTGCTGACAATAGTAAGGTCATCTTTTATGTTCAAACTACCAAACCCGCTTCACCTGAGATTGAACTTAAGGAGAAGAAAGCTCCTAATGCTAAAAAGAGTAAAGAGCATATGATAGAAAAACAGACTGGTAAAGCTAAACAGCAAAGTCTTAGAAAGTTTGCTGATAAAAGTAAAACCAATCAGACTAGTAACAAAACTAAGTCGTCTGTTAATGAGCAAGCAAAAAGTAAACCAAAGAAGCATAAAAATCAGAAAAATCAAAATGCTTGGTATGGAAATGAGAAATCATATTATGTGCAACCTGCTGCATATCCCCCATTGTATCATACACCTCAATTTCCACCTTACTATGCTTCATGTCCTACTCATCATCCAATGCATGCATATTCTGCTTATCATGCATCATTCCCTGATTATGAGCATTATTCACATCATAATGATTATCAACATAATATGCCTGTTGATTATGATGAAAACAAAGTTGCTCCTTCTCCTGCTAAAACCCAAAAGCCTAATAAGCCTAAGACTTCAACATCTTGGGTTGTCAAAGGTGATACTAATCCTTCAGGACTACCTAAAACAATTTTGTTTTGTTTTGTAGGTTAGGAATAGGAGTAGGAGTAGGAGTAAAGTAGAGAAGAAATGGTACTTGGAGAATGGATGTTCAAGGCACATGTGTGGAGACATACATGAACTGACTGATGTTGTTGCCATAGACCGTCCTAATGTTAAATTTGGAGACAACAAAGAAGGCAATATTGTAGCATGTGGAAAGCTAATCAAAGGCAGCATTGAGATATTTGACGTCTCTTATGTTAAAGGCCTCAAGTACAATCTGCTAAGCATAAGTCAATTTTGTGACAAGGGATTCTCAGTCATCTTCTCATCAGATAAGTGCTACGTGGAACAAATTGGAACCAAGAAGGTTATTTTATCTGGAAGAAGACAAGGGAATATCTACATAGTCGACTGTAATTATGTGGACAAGAAATCTAATGTTTGTTTGGTGGCCTCTGCACCAAGTGAAATCAGTTGGCTTTGGCACAAAAAATCAATCATGCGAATTTCATGACCATCAACAGATTAATCAAGAATGATCTAGTAGAAGGAATTTCAAAAACAATCATGAGAAAAGACAAGCAGTGTGACGCCTGTCAGAAGTGTAAACAAATCAAGTCATCATTCAAAAGCAAGAAGCACCAATCTTCAACTATAATTTTGGAGTTGTTACACATGGACTTATTTGAACCTATAATCCAATCAGCAATGGTAGGAAGAAATATTGTCTAGCTATTGTGGATGATATTTCAAGATACACTAGGGTTGTCCTAGTGAAGAAGAAAAGTGAAACCAAGGAGCATCTTACCAATATGATGGAACTGATTCAGAATGAGAAAAGCTTAAAGATATTGAAGATCAGATCAGATAGAGGGACTGGATTTACAAACTCTACTATTGAAGAGTATTGTAACACCAGAGGAATTAGCCATGAATACTCTACTGCCAGAACCCCTCGACAAAATGGAGTTGCTAAAAGGAGAAACATAACTCTAATAGAAGCTACCAGAACAATGATAGCTGAAGCAAAACTGCCCCAAAGATTCTGGGCAGAAGCCACAAATACAGCATGTTACACCCAGAACAAATTCGTGATCAACAAAATTCAAAACAAGACACCTTACGAAGTCTGGAACAACAGAAAGCCTAACATTCATTATCTTAGGATTTTTGGTTGTAAATGTTATGTTTTGAATAATGGGAAAAATCACCTTACTGCATTTGCAGAAAAGGGTGATGAAGTTGTTTTTGTAGGTTACTTTGCAGTTAGTAAAGCTTACAGAGTCTTCAACAAAAGAACTTTACTTGTAGAAGAATATATTCATATAGTATTTGATGAACCAAACCAATCTTCTGAAAAGAATCAAAGTGCGATTAAACAAAAAATGAAAATAAGGGAAAATTTGAAAAACTAACCTCAAACTTTTGGTGAAAACGGGTTGGGCTTTGAGGAGTTTGGGCCTAGGTTGTTGGCGGTGGTTTCCGACGGAGCAGGGTCCCATGACAGTGGTGGCGGGACGGAGATGATGGAAGGCAGCCTGGACACTGATGGTGGAAGATGGTTCGCCGGCGATCTGGACGGAGATGGTGGAGGGCGGCCTGGACAGTGATGGTGGATGGAGATGGTGGACGGAGATGGGGACGATGGCTGATGGTGGAGGGACCAAATGGTGCGGTAGGGAGATGGGAGATGGCAGCGGCAGCGGGGACGGGATGGGCGAGTTTGTGAAGGAGAGATAAAGTAGATCTGGAAATTAGGACTACTGTCCTAATATACCAATCCGTTCCGACGGGATTTCCATAGGGAAACCCCGTCAGAAATTTTTTTTTTAAAATTATTTCTAAAATTTTTGTATTAAACTCAGTTACATGAAATTATTGAAAAATATTTGTTAAATAGGAATAAAAAAACCGTAATTGACCTCGAGGTTATGTACATTGAGGTTATTCGAAACGAAATCGATCGATTCTTGATTTGGAAGTCTAATTGACCAAAGTCAACACTGTTAACCTCCCGGTTATGTATATTGAAGTTATTCGAAATGAAATCAATCAATTCTCGATTTGGAGGTCTAATTGACCAAAGTCAACATTGTTGACCTCGAGGTTATGTACATTGAGGTTATTCGAAATGACATCGATCGATTCTCGATTTTGTAGGTTTAATTGGCGTAAGTCAACACTGTTGACCTCGGGGTTATGTACATTGACGTTATTCGAAATGAAATCAATCGATTCTCGGATTTAAAGTATAATTGATCAAAGTCAACAATGTTGACCTTGGGGTTATATATATTAAGGTTATTCGAAACGAAATCGATCGATTCTCGATTTGGAGGTCTAATTGACCAAAGTCAACACTGTTGACCTCGGGGTTATGTACATTGAGGTTATTCGAAATGAAATCAATCGAATCTCAAATTTAAAGTATAATTGACCAAAGTCAACAATGTTGACCTCGGGGTTATGTACATTAAGGTTATTCGAAATGAAATCGATCGATTCTCGATTTGGAGCTCTAATTGACGAAAGCCAACACTGTTGACCACGGGGTTATATACATTAGGGTTATTCGAAATGAATTTGAAAGTATAATTGACCAAAGTCAACACTGTTGACATCGGGGTTATGTATATTAAGGTTATTCGAAATAAAATTGATCGATTCTCGATTTGGAGATCTAATTGACCAAAGTCAACACAATTGACCTCATATATTATGTACATTGATGTTATTCAGAATATATTATTTTAATTTTCTTTATTTTTTTAAATATTTTTTGACCGCCATAATCCATTGGAAAATATTAATTTATTTTTAAAAATATTTTTCGACGGGATAAACCCTGTCAAAAAATATTCTATATTTTTTAAATATTTTTCGACGGATTATTGGTAGTCGGAAACATTTTTTTTATTTTTCTTTATTTATTCATATTTTCCAACGGAATACCCCGTCGGAAAATATGAAATTAATTTAATTTTTTTAAAATATTTTCCGGCTGCCTTAAGTTAAATTCGTCGAAAACAATTAATTTGTTTTTTCTTTATATTTAATCATATTTTCCGATGGAATAAACCCGTCGGAAAATAATAATTTAATATTTTTTTAAATAGTTTCCCCCGGCTACAAAACCGTCGAAAAATATTAATTTAATTTTTCTTTATTTTTAATCATAGTTTACGACGGAATAAACCCGTCGGAAAATAAGAATTTAATTTTTTGTTTTTTAAAAATTGTTTCCGACGGCTATAAATCGGTCGGAAAATATTAATCTATTTTTTTTTTAAATTTTCGACGGATTTAAGTTGGTTTGAAATAATTAATTTATTTTTTCTATTTTTTAAAAATAATTTCCGACGGAATAAACCCGTCGGAAAACTTTAATTTAATTTTTTTTTATTTTAATATGATTTCCAAAGGATAGTTTCCGTTGGAAATTATATAATTTAATTTTCAATTTTTTAATATCATTTCCGACGGAATATTCCCGTTGGAAATTATATAATTTAATTTTCAATATTTTTTAATATCATTTCCGACGGAATATTCCCGTCGGAAATAATTTTCCATTAATTTTTTTAAAAAAATTGCTTTTTCCGACGGATTTCTATGTCCGTCAGAAATTTCGTCGGAAAACAAGCTTATTTTTCGATGGATTTGAGTCCGTCGGGAAAAGCTGGTTTTCTTGTAGTGAAAGCTTTGTGCGCGAACAGCTTAGTAGTCTTACGATTTCTAGATCAGCTTAGTCTGCTGACAGAAAAAGTTTTAAAGTTTTCAGAGGTCTATTCACCCCCCCTCCGTCTAGACCTCATTGACCACTTTTGGGACCAACAGTTGTTGCGCCAAAGTAGCATGCTGGCAAAATCAAGAAGAGCAAAGTGACTGCTCCCAAGGCTTCTGTTCAAACAGCCCAGCCAGCTGTGAAGCCAGAACAGAAGTACTTGATCAGACTGCTGCTGATGACATAATAAATCAGACAGCAAGGGTGATAGAAGATATGCCTATCGATTCTCCTGAAAGAGCAAGATATGCCGAGCTGCCCCTTGAAAACGTTACAGCACGAACGAGAAATGCACTAAAGGATACTGCTACTTCAAAAGTTGCCGATACAAAAGAAACTGTGAGAAAGAGGATGACTTTTGTTCAATCGCCTACTCGACTAAAAGAGTTAGTAAGGCAAAGTCCTCCATCAGCAGAGAGGCCTGTAGGAAGTGAAAAGGAGTTTGCTGCTGATAAGCCTGCTGATGCTCAGACTGAACAGACTACCACTGCACCAACAGCTGAGGTGAGCCAACCTCAAAAGGATCCTGAAGTGATGATCGTTGAACCAATTGCTGCTGCACCTATAGCAATAGCTGTCCATGAACCTTCTGCTACCATACCAGTGAATGAATCAAGAGTTCAAAGCAGAAAGAGGACTGGAAAGTGAAAAGCAAAGGTATCTGCTGCCCATAAGAGAAAAAGAGAAGAAGCAGAGCAGAGAAAGAGGGATGATGTTGAATTCCATAAAGCCATTGAATTGAGCAAGGTTATTGCTCAAAAGAAACAAATGACTAAGGCAGAGCATAAAGCCAAAGAAGATGCTGATTTGGCTAAAGCTTTGGAACTGAGCAAAAAGGATGCTCATGGTCCTAGAAGGACTGGAGGCATCAAGATTGGAAAGTCAATCGATGGAAAGTTCCTGTTGCCGCCTGAACAAAGGCCTAAAAAGAAGAAGTTTGAAGTGCGCGGGACACTTGAAATTGTCAAGAGTGACGCTGCTGCCTTCTCTAGATTTGAAGTTAAGCTTGAAAAGTTTGATCAGCTGCTTCAAACGAAGACTGTTATCCTTCCTGAAAAGATCGGATACAACAGGTGGAGGGACTACAAACTGAACAAATCTGAGGCAGAGATCCTAGCTTGGAAGGAGTTTGCTGATGAAGGAAGATTGGTTCTGAATTGGTTGCAAACAACTTCAGTTGCACAAGCTTTGGATATAGAGTTTGTTCACGACAGATTGCATGGTTTTGTAAAAGCCATTGTAAATAAAGCTGAGACTATCAAGGATTCACTGCCCAAGAAGCTAGGCCTTTCTGATGATCCTATTGATAGAGCAGTGAAGATAGTTGTTTATACGACTTTGGAGAAATGGGTACAAAGGTCAAGATATGTCCAAGGAACATTAAGTGATATGCCCAGTCTGCCAAGTCTTCAACAAATAGATTTTGGCTCAGAAATCAGCCAGTATTAGGTACAACTTAGCATCCAACAGATGACTTATGTGTCTGCCGATGGTACTGCTGAAGTCATTCATAAAGCTGCTGAGCCAGCTGATGAAGAACAGAACAAAGAGAATCAACCTGTTGGAAAGAGTCCTTCAGTGCTTGAGTGAACGTTGAAGATGACCAAGTTCTTCAAGATACTCCTGTCCACCAAGAAGGGCCTGCTGATGCATCAACTTTTACCATTCCTGCTACTGACATCCATTCATCACTCATGGAGTCAATACAGTTAGTAATTGAAAATGCGATTAAGGAAATAGAAGAGAGAAACAAGTTAATGCTTAAGCAAATGGAGGAGGCTAACTGCAAAGATTGTGCAGAATGCCATCAACGACTTTCCTCTACCACCAGATAACTCTTTGGCACTGGCTCAAAGCATATTGAGCATGAACAGAAACATTGAAGACGTAAAGGCAGATGTCAATAATTTGCATACTGCTCTTCGGAGAAATTAGTCAGATTTAGCCCATGTTGCAAAGGTCATGAAGGAAATCGGTGTAGCTGAGATTGTAAAGACTGCTAGCATAATGCAAGAATTCATAGTTATCACTAATAAGGTACAAAAGAAGATATCAACACTTCAATTGAATGTTGATTGCATAAATGACCAGGTTGGTGAAATCAAGTCAACTCAACAACATCAGACCACTCAATTTAACATCATGGATCAAAACATCAAAACGCTCTGTGCTGTTGTCAACATCTCGCCTGTTCAACTCGACCTTGCTGATGATGACAAAAAGGGGAAAAGAGGATCAGCTACAAAGAAGAGTGTTGCCACTGCAACTATTCAAGTAACTGAGCATGAGTTTGTTGCTCCTGCTGAAAAGCCCATTGAAGAAGGGACAAGTAGACCAGCAGATGAAGTGCTTGAAGAGGATGCTGCTAAAGAAGAGCCCAAGGATGTAGCCAAGTCCGATAAAGAACTGATAGAAATAGTGTCCGGCAAGCCAATTGTATGGCTATCATTTAATGTAATAAATGAATGAACTAATCAATTTTGATTAATAATTGCACTTTATTATATGGTCAACTTTATCTTATGTAATAATTATTTATGCATAAGGATAAAAGTCCTTAGATCACAAGGCTATGGGACAACCCGTGGACTGATCTCCAATGCCGTGATCTAGAACATATTCAAGAGTCGTAGAATCCAATCGAGATAGGACATCGTTGGATTCGGTTAGACTCTCACTATTGTGTATACTTCGATGAACTGGAGAACGCTGGGGTCCACGAGTGTAACTGGAATAGTCGATACTTATAAGTGGGTGACTTGCTAGGATGGCAAGTGCACTGAATACCCCAATTAGGAAATAACTCACCATGGAAGCAGTAGTCGTATATCGGGGTTGAAGTTATTCCAATTTACGATAGTATACGAGGAACGATCCCTAATACTTGAGGTGATAGGGTTTATCTAGTGCGAGAACGTTTATACTTAGATGTGAGTTCCGACCGACTGGAGATTACCAGAAAGTCTTTGTGGACTCATGTTGGGTATAGAGGAACTCGTATGCAGGTGCATATCATCAACAAAGGATCCATTGACCCGACTTGATAGGTTGGGAATTTCTCCTATGGATTTCTTTGAGAAATTAATTCTGGTAAATCCCTGGCCTAGGTATCTGACGACTTTATGAAAGTAGCTCATAAAGATTAAGTCAAAGAGAATTATTTCGAGACCAGAATGCATAAGGTCAAGACGAAAAAAAGGGAACCGATGAAAAGTCCATACCCTTAAGTCTCGACAAGGAGATTGATCGATGGAGAGATTATGTCGTATATGGAAATTGTAAATGATTAAAAGGTTCACTGAATTAATTCACCTGTGATTGGGCTCCATAGGCTTGTGGCCAGACATCGACCGTGGAGTGTGGGAGAATTCCCAAATTGGCAGGGGTGCTAATTTTGGAATGATCAGTCGACAGAGTTTTCGACTGATTTAGAGTATTTAATATTCGAGTAATTAAATAAATGTTTAATTATAACCCACGTCCAATTATGTGATGAACCTACGGGGGCATACACAATACACATGAAGCGAAAGCGAGGAAAATAAGAACATCTTGGGTCGACCGAATCGACTGGGTCGAACTGCGTGGACTGGGTCGGCTGGGTCAACTGGGTCGACCCAATTGGAGCGAAAGTGATCCGATTGGAATTGGATCAAGATTATAAATTAAATTTGAATTTAATTTGTAAGTTATTTAATTAAATTGGATTTAATTAATTGAAGGAAGATTTAATTAAATAGACTTAGAGTCTAATTTAATTGATTGGGAGAGTAATTAATTAATTAAGCCATTTAATTGAGAAATTAAATTAATTAAGGAATGGGTCATGAATTAATTAAAAGACTTAGTCTTCAAATTAAATGGGGCCATGGCCCATGTAGGAGACTTGGAGTCCTAATCCTAGGAGGATTAGGTTAACGAGTTACCGATAAATAGGAGACTTGATGTCAAATCTCATACACACAACTCAAGAGCCAAAAAGCCTAATTCTAGAAAATACTTTCCCTCTCTCTCTCCCTAAAATCGGCCAAACCCTACTTCCTCTTTCGAAGAATTTTTCGTTTTCGATTTTAGCTCCTAAGTCATTCTCTAACCCTAGATCTTAATATACCCTATGTTCTAGCCGATTATGATATATTAACTTTCGTGATATTGTGGTGTATCAACTCGTAGAGGCGCAACACTGTTCGGATAGTGGTTGGGTTGCCTCGATTGTCAGAACAACGAAAGTGCGGAATTTAAAATTTTTTGAAGCACCCAAGGTCCCATGTAAGATTCTCCATATTATTTATACGCAAGCAAGAAACAAAAACGCACAGAGTAATTAAACAAAGGGGGTTTTTGCAATTTACCTCACCACAGGCAAAGTGGTGGCAACCTTCAGTTCTGATTCTGAATCTGGATCTGGATCTGGTTAACAGAAGTGATCCAAGCGTCTCACCTCCAAAGATAGTCCACACCAATTGGATTCTGGCAACACCTCCTAGTCTTAGGCTCAGAACTGGATCTAGGAGATTTGTCGAAGCAGGACTGTGCAGATCTACTTGGCAATGCAAGGTCTAACACGGTGGAACAAGGGAGAGGCGGCGGCGGCGGCGCTAGGGCAGCTCACGGCAGCAGGCGGCGGCGGCTCTAGGTTGGCGGCGCAAGGGAGAGGGAGTGGCGGCTAGGTTAGAGAAGAGAGGCTAGGGTTTTTTTGGGGTGTTGGCTTTTTGAGCTCTAGTAGAACCCTATTTATAGACTCCCTTTTGACCTAGGTTTGCAAGACTCCTTATGGGCTTTTAATTAAAGGCCCATGTCTTGCAAGCCTCTCATTTAATTAATTACTTAATTAAATGCCCAATCCAATTAAATCAATATTTCTTTTATATAATTAATTAGCAATTTAATTAAGTATTTAATTAATTAAGTCAACCAATTAATTAATCTCCCACTTGAATTAAATACTTTAATTCATTTAATTGATTTAATTACCTTTAAATCAATTAATTCCTTTAGTATCCTTTTTCAACAGTCACCGTCAATTCCAATTGTATTGTGTGTGACCCTCTGGGTTCACCATCAATTGGCAGCAGGCCCACAAATTCCTCGTGATTTAATTTATGAACAATAAATTGCTCCGGTCAATTAAACAACCTTTAATTGACCACTCCTAGAATCAAATCCTCTATTAACTCAGGAGTACCTACACTTCATGGTCGATGTCTAGCCACAAGCCCATGAAGCCCAACTTCAGGTGAATTGATACTTGTGAACCTCGTCTCATATAATTACCATGTACATACGGTCCTTCCATCGACTAATATTCCCGATCAAGACTTAGGGTGTGTGAATTGATCGGCACCTCTAAATTTGTCTCGATAACTATACTTTCTAATTCAGGATAATATTCCATTGCGACCTTCTAAATTTGGAAACCCCTTTCCAAATCCGTCACCGACTGCGGCCGCAGATTCCTTGGATATATTATCTAAGAATCGTATAGGAAATTCTCTCACCCATTACAGTGAGTCAATAGATTCCATATCGGTACTAACCATTCGCGTACATGTCCATACGCACCCAACCTAGGCATGTTATGACCAAGCTACGTGGCCTATACCTAGATCTAAGTACGCACTTTCATGCACCGAATTCGCCCTAGCACCTCAAGTCAAAGGACTAAATCGTACACTATTATAATCCTTGAGAAACATCCCATCACCGATATGCGTCATGCGCTTCCACAATGGGTTTCTCTGTTCGGGTCG
Source organism: Penstemon barbatus (assembly GCA_003313485.2). NCBI lineage: Eukaryota > Viridiplantae > Streptophyta > Magnoliopsida > Lamiales > Plantaginaceae > Penstemon > Penstemon barbatus. Next base: position 48,444,278 of record CM064884.1, on the reverse strand, counting down.
TTCGATGCGTTCAATCCTCCATTGAACCACCTACTCATATGCACGGGCCTCAAATGCCTTGCTCATGAAACGCTACAAATTCACTCCATGTGAATCATGCATACTTGTACAAGTCTTGGCGATTCCTACGATACCCCGTCTCGTTCGGAATCTATGACTTGGAACAGTTTTTAAGATTACGACCTTTGAGACTGTTTCATGATTGCACTCAGTATTGAAGTGAATCATCCCATAGTCTAATGTAATCTAAGGGTTTCATCCAATCGCTTAAATGTATTCGCGAGAGATAAAGTTGGCCATTGTTTATCCTTATACACATATAAATAAACGCGCGTATTATTATAAAATCAAAATATCGTTTCATACAGGATAGATCTATTACAAACTAATTGAACTGGCTTGTTGGGCACTATCCTATCAATCTCCCACTTGCCCTAAAGCCATTCACCTACGGTTCTAAGACCCATCTTCTCTAGATGACTATCGAATGCCTTTTGTGAAAGTGCCTTAGTTAGTGGGTCAGCTACATTGTCTTCCGATTTGACATACTCCATGTGCATGTCTCCTCTACCAATGATCTCCCTGATCACATGGTATTTCCTCTGTACGTGTTTGGATTGATGGTGTGATCTCGGCTCCTTTGCTTGAGCTATCGCCCCGTTGTTGTCACAGAAGACGACTACAGGTTCAGCAATGCTAGGAACAACATCAAGTTCTTGGATGAAGTTTTTCATCTATACACTTTCTTTTGCCGCATCTGATGCTGCGATATATTCTGCTTTTGTGGTTGAGTCGGCAGTGGTAGACTGTTTACAGCATTTCCAACTGACCGCTCCTCCATTGATGCGGAATATGTATCCAGAGTTGGATTTGAAGTCATCCACGTCAGACTGGAAACTTGAATTAGTGAATCCTTCAAGTTTCATTTCTCCACTACCACCGTAGACCAAAAACATATCCTTAGTCCTTCGTAGGTACTTTAGGATTGCTTTTACGGCGGTCCAGTGCTCTTCGCCTGGATTTGACTAATAGCGGCTCGTTACACTTAGAGCGTGTGCTATGTCTGGTCGAGTACACAACATCGCATACATTATGCTCCCTATAGCAGAGGCATAAGGTATGAGAGACATTCTCGTCTTTTCTTCGTCGGTTGTAAGGCACATTGACTTAGAAAGGGAGATACCATGTCTCATTGGAAGCAATCCTCTCTTGGATTCTTCCATTTTGAATCTCTTCAAAATTGTGTTGATGTACTGAGATTGGGAGAGTCCTATAATCTTCTTCGATCTATCCCTATAGATACGTATTCCCAATACGTAAGATGCGTCTCCCATATCTTTCATGGAAAACTGCACGGATAACCACGTTTTAGTCTGCGCTAACATCTTGATATCGTCTCCGATTAACAAAATGTCATCGACGTACAAAACAATGAATTGTATCGAGCTCCCTCTATTCTTCTTGTACACACAAGGTTCATATACGTGTTTGATGAAGCCAAATGCTTTGACTGTCTCATCAAATCGTATGTTCCAGGTTCGGGATGCCTGTTTGAGGCCATAGATTGACCTTTGAAGCTTACACAATTTGTGCTCACTTCCTTTGGACGCAAAACCTTCAGGTTGTTGCATAAAGATCTCCTTGTCAATGTCTCCATTGAGAAAGGCGGTCTTTACGTCCATTTGTCATATTTCGTAGTCATGCCACGCGGCTATGGCAAGTAGTATCCGAATGGATTTCGACATCGCCACGGGAGAGAAGGTTTCCTCATAGTCTATTCCAGGCCTTTGAGAATACCCTTTCGCCACTAAGCGAGCTTTATGAGTTATTACCTCTCCATTCATTCCAAGCTTATGCTTGAAGATCCATTTGCATCCTACAGGGATAGTTCCCTCAGGTGGATCGACCAAGGTCCAAACCTTGTTGGAATGCATGGAATCCATTTCGGATTGCACGGCTTCGAGCCACGCACCCGAGTCTATGTCTGACATCGCTTCTTGATAAGTCTTTGGATCACTATCAACTTTCTCGTTTTCGTGAATGAAACCAAATCGCTCTGGCTCCTTACGAATTCGATCAGACCTTCGAAGAGTAGGTGTACTAGTATGTTCAATGAATTCTGATTCAGCTCCCACTGTTTGTGGGGATGGGTCCAATTCCTGGACTTCATCAAGTTCTACGATTGTCCCATTTCAGTTGGTGAGGAAATCCTCTTCAAAGAAGTGGGCGTTCCTAGACACGAACGTATTACGTTCTTTAGGATCGAAGAACATGTATCCAATGGATTCCTTTGGATACTCCACAAATTTGCACAAACTAGATCTACTATCTAGCTTATCTCCCTTTTTGTTCTTTACATACGCTGGAGATCCCCATACTCGTAAATATGAATATACGGGTGCTTTACCATACCATACTTGGTGCGGTGTTGTTGGCACTGACTTCGAAGGTACAATGTTTAGTATCTTCGAGGCAGTTAATAGGGCTAGGCCCCAAAACGAAAAGGGAAGATCAGCGAAGCTCATCATGGAACGAACCATGTCTAACAAAGTTCGGTTCCTCCGCTCGGACACTCCATTGAGTTGTGGCGTCCTAGGGGGAGTTCGTTGAGCGAGAATTCCATTCTCTTTTAGATAATCGAGGAATTCTTGGCTTAAGTACTCACCACCTCTATCAGAACGAAGTGCTTTAATACTATGTCCAAGTTGATTCTCAACTTCCATTCGAAACTCTTTGAATTTCTCAAAAGTTTCGGATTTGTGTTTCATAAGATACACATATCCATAACGACTAAAATCGTCGGTGAATGTTACAAAGTAAGAGAATCCTCCTCTCGCATTGACACTCAATGGTCCACAAACGTCAGTATGGATTAAATCCAATGTTTGCTTGGTTCGCTCGGGATTCCCTGTGAAGGGTGATTTGGTCATCTTTCCTTTGAGACAGGACTCGCAAGTTGGGAGTTCATCTAAGTTCCTTATTTCAAGAGCTTTAGATGAAACCAATTTTTGAATCCTACTCTTAGAAATATGTCCAAGTCTAGCGTGCCAAAGTTGTGGAGTTTGATTATCATATTTTCTTTTTCTAGATTGAATGTGCATGACGTCGGAATTTATAGGTTCTAAGGAATACAGACCATCTATCAAAGTACCACGAGCATACGTTAAACCACCTTTAAATATGCAAAAAGCTCCATTTTGAATGGAAAATTAAAACCATCAATATCCAACATAGGAATAGAAATGATGTTCTTAATAATGTTTGGTACGTACAGACAATCCCTTAAAACCAAAGTAAAATTTCCTAAAACTAATTCGACGTCCCCAATAGCCTCAGCGGCGATCCTAGCTCTGTTTCCAAAACGCAGAATTCTACCCCCGGGCTTCAGGTACCTTACTGCTCCCATCACCTGCAAATCATTGCAGATATGAGAACCTGCTGCGGTGTCTAACACCCACGATGCACAGTTAACAGAAATATTAAATTCAACCAAGAAAATACCTTTGGCTACCAGTTTCATCTTTAGGTAGTCTGGGCAGTTCCTTTTCCAGTGCCCTGCTTTCTTGCAGTGGAAACATTCGTCTTCTGGGCTCTTGCGCTTCTTTTCAACCACCTTTGTGACTGCCTTCGAAGAAACTACCTTCTTCTTCTTCTTACCTCTCTTGGGCTTTGCAGCCTTCGATTGGTGTGCAATCATTACCGGCTTCTCTTTCTTGAGAGTCGATTCTGCTGTTACCAACAAATTGGTCAGTTCGTGAAGAGCGAGGGTTCTATCCTCCATGTTGAAGTTCAACACGAACTGGTCAAAAGAACGGGGCAGCGTATGGAGGAGGAGGTCAGTGCTAAGATCAGCGTGCAAATCCACTTCCAATCGCCCTAGTTTTTCAACCAGGTTGATGAAACGCAGACAGTGATCCTTGACACTGCTTCCCTCAGCCATCTTGAGATGAAACAGCTCCTTAGTGGTCGCGAACCTTTCGGTGCGAGACCTATCTCCAAACATCTGCTGGAGATGGAGAAGCATATCTCTAGCAAGCGGTATTGCAGCATGCTGTTTTTGCAGTTCATTCGACATCGAGGCTAGCATGAGACATCGAACCTGAAGATCATCATCAACCCTTTTAGCATGGGCGGTTCGTTGTTCCTCACTAGCTCGTGCTGCGGGTGCAGCAGACATGGGTGTGTCGAGCACATAGCTTCGTCACTCGGAGTCGAGGACAATTCTGAGATTTCTCAGCCAGTCAACGAAGTTTGAGCCATTCAATTTATTTGCGTCGAGGATAACAGATAATGGATTCTTAGACATTGTACTTAATATCTACAAATGGAAATAAGACAACGTTTAGCTAATTGATCTTATGTCTAATACTTATAATTATCGAATTTTGGACTTGTTTTCGAAAAAGTTCTCCCACTATTTTATCGAAACAATCCCCCTTTGATTGCTCGGGAAATTTAATTCCTAGTAGGTCTTGACGTCCCAACAGCAATTAATTGCACCCACGACTCGTGGCCATACAACCAATTCTCCAGGTAGGCATACTTATTGCCAATTGTGTTACTCCACAACCTTCAAGCTATTTTGCCTCATTTTTCGCACTTATCTAGCACTGCTACATCATAAGTGTTACTAATCGTTAAGTCTAACCCATCAATCATGATGAGCAACGGGCCCGGTCGTGAGTTCTCCGTAACTAGTTATCGGTCGATCCTCACATCCCGACCAGTCCTCACCCTTGTCGTGTTTAGTTAAAAACAGGAGTCAAGGAATTTCACGTATTGTCCCTTTCTTCGACCCGGGTGCCAGACTCTGGATCACCTCTATCGATAAGTAGACAACATATGCTAGTCCCTATTGATGGAAGGCTTGGATTTATATAAATACTTCATTTTATTTTAATCCAATATGACTTAATATTTAATTCGAGAGGGGAATTTCTGGTTTGAAAGTTATACTAACTCTCCTCGAGATCTCACCGGTTCAGTTATGCTTTATCTTTTATTACGATCTAAATCCTAGCGCGTATCTCATACAAGCTAAATATAAATCGACAAAATAAATAAAAGCCATACAAGCCTAGCATGCATACTACCACAATATGTTTTCGATCGGGAGCCTCCTATGCAGGCCATCATCGAGCCAATGATGTTGGCCCTATTGGTCAATCTAAAGGGTTCTCATATAGCCCTATGCTATTACACAATGTACCACGCATACATGGCCTTCATATCTTCTTGGGCTCCCACCTTGGTTGTAAACGGGCCTCCATCCTAAACTAGGAAAGCAGTAAAGCCCTATTCTATTACAAAGGCTCAAAGTGGCCCAAAAACATAATAGGCTCGCAGGCCCAATAAAAACCAAACAATAAATTAAACCAATCACATCTAACCTAAGGTCAAGGCTCGGCTCGATCGAAAACCAAGTAAACAATTTCACGTAGTGCAAGAAACATGCAAACATCTTTTACCTATTTCTTTCTTAATTTTAAAACTACCTTTTAAAACTATCTTCCTATGATTCTTACCTTTTAGTCACTACTAATTATGACAAAATGAATATTCGGGTAAACAAAAATAAATTTTCTGCTCAAATTCAGATTCTGTTTTTCAACTTTTGAAAATTGCATTTTCGCCCCTCAACTTTCGAAAATTGCACTTTGACCCCAAAACTTTTAAAAAGTTACAAAAACACCCCTGGGCAGATTCGGGCAGCTACCAGAAAATAAAATTTTGATTTCTGAAAATTTTCGATTTTTCCCTGAATGTTCGGTAATTGCAAAACAGTCCCCAAACTTTCGGAAATTACAAAACGACCCCAAAAAGCGTGCGACCAGTTTTACCCAATCATAGATCTAGTCATAACAAGTAAGAATCAATTTACAGAACATAATTATCACGTGTTTACATATACATAATTAAACATATACAATGAAAACACATTATGTTCAGGCTTTTCGTATAATAATGATGGAGTTGGCTCTGATACCACTGTTGGGATAGTGGTTGGGTTGCCTCGATTGTCAGAACAACGAAAGTGCGGAATTTAAAATTTTTCGAAGCACCCAAGGTCCCATGTAAGATTCTCCATATTATTTATACGCAAGCAATAAACAAAAACGCACAGAGTAATTAAACAAAGGGGGTTTTGGCAATTTACCTCACCACAGGCAAGGTGGTGGCAACCTTCAGTTCTGATTCTGAATCTGGATCTGGATCTGGTTCACAAAAGTGATCCAAGCGTCTCACCTCCAAAGATAGTCCACACCAATTGGATTCTGGCAACACCTCCTAGTCTTAGGTTCAGAACTGGATCTAGGAGATTTGTCGAAGCAGGACTGTGCAGATCTACTTGGCAATGCAAGGTCTAACACGGTGGAACAAGGGAGAGGCGGCGGCGGCGGCGCTAGGGCAGCTCACGGCAGCAGCAGGCGGCGGCTCTAGGTTGGCGGCGCAAGGGAGAGGGAGCGGCGGCTAGGTTAGAGAAGAGAGGCTAGGGTTTTTCAGGGGGTGTTGGCTTTTTGAGCTCTAGTAGAACCCTATTTATAGACTCCCTTTTGACCTAGGTTTGCAAGACTTCTTCTGGGCTTTTAATTAAAGGCCCATGTCTTGCAAGCCTCTCATTTAATTAATTACTTAATTAAATGCCCAATCCAATTAAATCAATATTTCTTTTATATAATTAATTAGCAACTTAATTAAGTATTTAATTAGTTAAGTCAACTAATTAATTAATCTCCCACTTGAATTAAATACTTTAATTCATTTAATTGATTTAATTACCTTTAAATCAATTAATTCCTTTAGTATCCTTTTTCAACAGTCACCGTCCAATTGTATTGTGTGTGACCCTCTGGGTTCACCATCAATTGGCAGTAGGCCCACGAATTCCTCGTGATTTAATTTATGAACAATAAATTGCTCCGGTCAATTAAACAACCTTTAATTGACCACTCCTAGAATCAAATCCTCTATTAACTCAGGAGTACCTACACTTCATGGTCGATGTCTAACCACAAGCCCATGAAGTCCAACTTCAGGTGAATTGATACTTGTGAACCTCGTCTCATATAATTACCATGTACATACGGTCCTTCCATCGACTAATATTCCCGATCAAGACTTAGGGTGTGTGAATTGATCGGCACCTCTAAATTTGTCTCGATAACTATACTTTCTAATTCAGGATAATATTCCATTGCGACCTTCTAAATTTGGAAACCCCTTTCCAAATCCGTCACCGACTGCGGCCGCAGATTCCTTGGATATATTATCTAAGAATCATATAGGAGATTCTCTCACCCATTACAGTGAGTCAATAGATTCCATATCGGTTCTAACCATTCGCGTACATGTCCATACGCACCCAACCTAGGCATGTTATGACCAAGCTACGTGGCCTATACCTAGATCTAAGTACGCACTTTCATGCACCGAATTCGCCCTAGCACCTCAAGTCAAAGGACTAAATCGTACACTATTATAATCCTTGAGAAACATCCCATCACCGATATGCGTCATGTGCTTCCACAATGGGTTTCTCTGTTCGGGTCGTTCGATGCGTTCAATCCTCCATTAAACCACCTACTCATATGCACTGGCCTCAAATGCCTTGCTCATGAAACGCTACAAATTAACTCCATGTGAATCATGCATACTTGTACAAGTCTTGGCGATTCCTACGTTTCCCCGTCTCGTTCGGAATCTATGACTTGGAACAGTTTTTAAGATTACGACCTTTGAGACTGTTTCATGATTGCACTCAGTACTGAAGTGAATCGTCCCATAGTCTAATGTAATCTAAGGGTTTCATCCAATCGCTTAAATGTATTCGCGAGAGATGAAATTGGCCATTGTTTATCCTTATACACATATAAATAAACGGGCGTATTATTATAAAATCAAAAGATCGTTTCATACAGGATAGATCTATTACAAGCTAATTGAACTGGCTTGCTGGGCACTATCCTATCAAACACGTGGGGCGCTGCTACAGGGCTAAGGATCGACCCAACCGAACAGAGAAAGGTGACTTTTTCGCTGACAGCAGGGATTTGCAAGGAGACAGGTATAACTTAGATCTAGTTATCTGTGTCGTTCTATTTATTCATATATATGCAACCAGTTAGTATCCTGGCAAGATTCTGTAAGAGGCCCTAAAATTTAAAATTTCGCTGCCTGTAGGGCTGTTTATCTTACCGAATCACAACAGTGGTATCAGATCTAACTCTGGCTTTGTATATATATGAATTTGCAAATTCTATGTTTTAAATCATATGTTTGATTTATGTGTGGCTATTTCTTTAACCGTTTATGTTTTAGAACGTAGATCTGTTTAACTTGGAGTTAAAATAAAGAAAATTATGATCCGAAATTTTATCACGTTAATTTTATTTTGGATTAGGATTTAATTAATTGGATCTGGTTTTAATTAAATCAAAGAGTAATCGAAACAAAACAAAAAATTTGATCAACTGCGGCTGAGCGGCCACCGCGAGCTGCCATACGCAGCAGCGCGTGAACAGTGCGCTGCCTGCGCGTGCAGCGCACGGCAGCTGCGTATGGGCAGTCTGCCGTGTGCTGGCAATGCGCGGCAGCACGCTGCCACACGCTGTAACGCACGGCAGCAGCTGTTGCGTGTGGCTCACGTGCGGCCTTCCTGGCCGTGTGTCTGCTGCCACGTGGCAGCGTCCTATTGGCCATTGTGTGGCTGATTTTTGGTTGATCTCAAATTTACCTATTTTGGAAAGTTTGTGAATCTTGGAGATTTGTAGGATTAGGAAACTTGGAGTTTTGGACAAGTTATCTTGGTAGATTTGGGAACTACCTTAATTAACTAATCTAGTCAAAATAGGATTATCTTGATAATCTTGTAGATTTGGAATATTGGGAAACTTAGAGTTTTTGATAAGATATGAATCTTAGAGATTTGTAACTATCTTAATTAACCAACTTAATCAAGATAAGAATTGTAGATTACTTAGAACTCAAGTAAGAGTTAATTAATCTTAGAGATTAATTGTTAATTCAAAAGTAATTAACTTGGATAATTTTTGTGAATTAAAATTAAAAGAGACGGTAAATTTATATTTATGCCCTTATGTGAATTTATGCATATTCTTGAGTGAATATGTGGATTGATCGATTTTGCCCCAAAGACATGTGTAGTTTTGGTTTATTTATTTTATGGGTTGTAATAAAATGGGCCTGATTGGTGCCCCTTGCTTGCGCAATTAAATGTAATAGAATAGGGCCATTTTGTAAGTTAGACTTAGTTTAGGCTTGGAGCCGAGAAGACCTCATGAAGACTTGGAGATCGACATGGAAGCCCATAACCTTGGAGGACATGGAGGCCCAATTCAATACATGGAGGCCCAATCAAGGAGGATATTACAAGAAAGCTCATGCATGTATGAGTTTGAAAATTGTAATAGTTAGGACATTTAATTTCCACCCTAGACTGACCAATTGATCCATCGCATGGCTCGTGATGGATCGCATAGGATGGGCGATCGATCAATCATATCCTGCTAGGTGATATATGTTACTTATATTATTTGATGTATGACTTGCATACTTAGAATAGATCACGTAAATAAGATAAAACATAATCTGATGAGACCTCACACAAGAATACTTGAAACCTCTAATTGAACTTTAAAACTCAATTATAATATTAAATCGAATAACGGGCGCATATGAATAGAGTCTATGGTCCGAGCCTATCCAATTACTAGGTCATAGCCATATTGTACAAATATATCTCGATGTATCACGTGTCGTGGGTCGAGCTATAGGAAGATAATATATCTATTGCCTCGATGCACTAGTTTAGTGCCAAGGGAGGGGATAGCAAGGTTCTAGGCGTTGCCTCACGAGTCGTGGGGCGTCTAAAATTGAACTATTTCTCTCCACGAGTATTGGACTTGATTTAACGCTAGTAAGTATGGATGTCTCACGAGTCGTGGGTCCATAACGAAAAACGAGGCTAAATGAACTCAAGGGTTAGCTGCGATGGTTAACCGACGACGATGTCGACCACCAAGTGAATCAAATAGTATGGCCAATGAGTCGTGGGTACTAGGAGATTGCATTTGGGCCTTAAGCCTGCTAGGATATTTTGAATTCCCGAAACTTATGTGGGGGCATAAGATTTTGATTAAAATAGTAGGAGTAATTTACAAATAATACTCATGTTTGTAAATAGTGCATTTTAAATTAATCTTTTGCGTATTTATTCTGTCGTCTTTTTATAGATATGATGTCTAAAGAGCTTAGAGCTCTTAGATATTTGTCCATCTCATCACTTGAACGTAATATTTGGACTGGACCAAACCTGCACTTCTGGTCGCACCACTTGATTGAACTTTTTGACGCTGAAAACATTTCATATGTTTTGTCTGTACCTCCACCCATTGATATTCCACATGATGTTCCCGATGAGCTTCGAAAAAGCATCACCAAATGGAAATTGGATGATAGCTTAGCTCGTGATTACATGTTGGAATATATGTCACTTGATCTGCGGTTACAACATGAGCATATGGTATCCGCGAAAGAGATTCTCTCGAATCTCAAATTCCTTTATGGGATTAGAGATGGTCGTCGCAGATTCGCGATAACGAGAGAACTCTTGCAAGCAAGAATGAGAAAGGAAACTCCTGTCGGAATCCACGTGCACAAGATGATTCGACTTCTAACAGAACTCGATGATATGGGTGTCGTGATGGACAATGATTTTCGTGTGGATATTATCCTACAATCTCTTCCTAGATCATATGACAGATTCATCGCGGACTTGAATCTCCAAAGGCGAGAAATCACTGTGCACGTCCTGCGACTAATGCTCGAGGAACATGAAGCTTCTTTTGGAAAGAAAGCAAGGGTTTGTGAAAAAACTGGGCGGCGATCAAAGTCAAAACAAATGGAAACCAGAGCTCCTTACTGCACGAGGTTAAGGGAAAGGATCAAGGAAGAGTTCTTGGAGAACTCGAAAGGTATATTCCTTGTTGAAGTTAATTTATCAATTAACTGTTCATCTTGGGTGTTAGACATTGCTTGTGGTTCTCATCATTGTAATGATTTACAGGTGATGGTAGCAACAAGACAACTTAGGCCAGGGAATTGGATCCTGAGATTTGGCAATGGAGCTAGAGCTGCTGCCGAGGCCATAGGCGAAGTGGAATTAGATTTAGGTGGTAATAAATTAGTCCTTAGGAACGTTCTTTATGCACCTGGTTTAGTGAAAAACATTATTTTTATTCATGTTTTGGATAATGAAGTTTTTAATTTTTCAATTAATAAAGGTCTCTTTTCGTTATTCATGAATGATAATTTATTTTTCACTGGTACATTAAAAGATGGACTATATAACATAGAACCACCTAAGTTAGTTATGCACGTACAATAAAACAAAAGAAAAACAGATAATGAAATATCTGCCCAATTATGGCACGCTCAACTTGGACATATATCCAAGTCAAGGATTCAAAAGTTACCATCATCTGGGGCGCTAGAAATCAATCGCATTGATGAAATGCCAACATGTGAACCATGTCTAAAGGGTAAAATGGCTAAGCTGCCATTTAAGGGAAACCCTAAGCGAGCCAAACAAACATTGGACTTAATACATACTGACGTATGTGGACCACTAAGAAAAAGTGCCCGAGGTGACTATGATTACTTCATCACCTTCACTGACGACTATAGTTGTTAGGGATATGTGTTTTTGTTGAAACACAAGTCTGAAGCCTTTGAGCGATTCAAAGAATTCAAGATAGAAGTAGAGAATCAACTTGGTCATACGATAAAGGCTCTTCGTTCTGACCGAGGTGGAGAATTTCTTAGTAAAAAAATTCTAAATTATCTTGTAGAGCATGTAATACTATCGCAGTGGACTCCTCCTGCAACACCCCAATTAAATGGAGTAGCAGAGAGAAGGAATCGAACCTTGAGGGACATGGTTCGATCCATGATGAGTGCCACTGACCTTCCTCTTTCATTTTGGGGACATGCCCTCCTCACGGCAACGAAGATACTGAACATGGTACCTTCTAAATCCGTAGAAAAGATACCATACGAATTATGGTTTGGCAAGGCACCCTCATACGCATTCATGCGCATATGGGGATCTCCCGCTTACGTCAAAAAGCTAGTGGGAGATAAATTGGAAACTAAATCCACTTTGTGCAAATTCGTGGGGTATCCAGAAAACACGATAGGATACGAGTTCTATGATCCTACGAGACAAACTACGTTTGTCTCAAGGAACGCGCACTTCTTGGAGAATGATTTCTTGTTGGACAAGAAGGAACACAACATAGAACTGGATGAGGTCACTGAAGCTGAAAAGGCCGAAGAGGTCGATCAAGCCGACCCATAACCACAGGCATTGGTAGAACAAGAGCATGAAAGTGCACTAGAAAGTACACCAATACTTCGTAGGTCAGAAAGACAACGTAGAGAACCCGAGAGGTACTACGGTCTGCTGCACGAGACTGGACAGTCTCTAACCGACCAAAGGACTTACGATGAAGCTATGTTAGACATAAATTCGGGAAAGTGGCACGAAGCCAGGGAATCCGACTTGGACTCCATGCACTCAAACAAGGTCTCCTCCTTGGTAGATCCACCAATGGGAGTGACTCCCGTGGGTTGCAAGTGGATCTATAAGCGAAAGCTAGGAGTGAACGGAGAGGTAATAACCTACAAGGCGCGACTAGTGGCAAAAGGATACACTCAAAGGGCAGACATCGACTTTGAGGAAACCTTCTCGCCTGTCGTAATGCCTAAATCCATTCGAATCTTGCTGGCCATAGCTGCGTGGTATAACTACGAGATATGGCAGATGGATGTGAAGACCGCCTTTCTCAATGGAGACATTGATAAGGAGATCTACATGGAGCAACCAAGAGGATACGCATCCAAATGAGATGAACACAAGGTGTGCAAACTCCAGAGGTCCATTTATGGACTGAAGCAAGCTTCCCGAAGTTGGAACATTCGTTTCGATGAGACAATCCAAACTTTTGGATTCATCAAAAAAGTGTTCGAACCTTGCGTGTACAAAAAGATCAGTGGGAGTACAGTTGAATTTTTGGTGCTTTACGTTGATGACATCCTTCTCATTGGAAACAATGTAAAGGTGTTGTCCGAAACCAAAGCATGGTTGTCTACACAATTCTCAATGAAGGATTTGGGAGAAGCATCGTTTGTACTAGGTATAAGGATCTACCGAGATAGATCAAAAGGACTGCTGGGCCTCTCCCAATCGCAGTACATAGATAAAATACTGAAGAGATTCCATATGGAAGAATCCAAGAGATGATTGCTTCCGATGAGACATGGAATTGCACTCTCTAAGTCTATGGCCCGAAAGACGCCTGAAGAGAGAAGCAATATGTCTCAAGTACCATATGCCTTCGCTATTGGAAGCATAATGTATGGTATGTTATGTACTAGACCAGACGTAGCGTACGCATTGATCGTTACAAGTCGCTATCAATCTGATCCAGGTGAGCATCACTGGATAGCCGTAAAGGCAATCTGAAGTACCTGAGAAGGACTAAGGAATTGTTCTTGGTATACGATGGAGGAGAAAATTGGAAGGCTTTACAGATTCGAGCTTCCAATATGATGTAGACGACTTCAAGTCAACATCTGGATACGTATTATGCCTCAATGGTGGTGCGGTAAGCTGGAAGAGCCCCAAGAAAGACACTACCGCAGATTCAACCACCGAAGCAGAATACATTGCCGCGTGTGAAGCAGCAAAGGAAAGTGTTTGGATGAAAAACTTCCAAGAATTGGATGTGATACCTAGCATTGCTAAGCCCATTACTATCTTCTGCGATAATAATGGGGCAATAGCGCAAGCAAAGGAGCTGAGATCTCATCAGAAATCAAAGCACGTACTCAGACAATACCATTTGATAAGAGATATCATTGGTAGAGGAGACATTACGATCGAATGTGTCGACTCAGAAGATAATACCGCGGACCCGCTAACGAAGCCATTGCCTCAAAAGGCATTCGAGAAACATCTGCTAAATATGGGACTCAAGAACATAGCAAGCCAACTGTAAGGCTGTCATTTAATGTAATAAATGAAGGAACTATTCAATTTTGATTAATAAATGCACTTTATTATATGGTCAACTTTAACTATGTAATAATAATCTACGCATAAGGATAGAAGTCCTTAGATCACAGGGCTATGGGACAACCCGTGGACTGATCTCCAAGGTCGTGATCTAGAACATATTCAAGAGTCGTAGAATCCAATCGAGATAGGACATCGTTGGATTCGGTTAGACTCTCACTGTTGTGTATACTCCGATAAACTGGAGAACGTTGGGGTCCACAAGCGTGACTGGGATAGTCGATACACATAAGTGGGTGACTTGCTGGGATTGCAAGTACAATGAATACCCCAATTAAGAAATAACTCACCATGGAAGCGGTAGTCGCATATCGGGGTTGAAGTTATTCCAATTTACGATATTATACGAGGAACGATCCCTAAATACTTGAGGTGATAGGTTTTATCTGGTACGAGAACGTCTATACTTAGATGTGAGTTCCGACTGACTGGAGATTACCAGAAAGTCTCTGTGGGCTCATGTTAGGTATAGAGGAACTCGTATGCAGGTTCATATCATCAACAAAGGATCCATTGACCCGACTTGATAGGTTGGGAATTTCTCCTATGAATTTCTGTGAGAAATTAATTCTGGTAAAAATCCTTGGCCAAGGTATCTGACGACTTTATGAAAGTAGCTCATAAAGATTAAGTCAAAGAGAATTATTTCGAGACCAGAATACATAAGGTCAAGACAAAAGAAAAGGGAACCGATGAAAAGTCCATGCCCTTAAGTCTCGACTGGGAGATTGATCGATGGAGAGATTATGTCGTATATGGTAATTGTAAATAATAAAGGTTCACTGAATTAATTCACCAGTGATTGGGCTCTATGGGCTTGTGGCCAGACATCGACTGTAGAGTGTGGGAGAATTCCTAAATTGGCAGGGGTGCTAATTTTGGAATAATCAGTCGACAGAGTGTTCGACTGATTTAGAATATTTAATACATGAGTAATTAAATAAATGTTTAATTATAACCCACGGCCAATTATGTGGTTAACCTACGGGGGCCACACACAATACACATGAAGCGAAAGCAAGGAAAAGAAGAAGAGCAGGGTCGATCGAATCGACTGGGTCGAATGGGTCGAATGGGTCGACCTGGTCGATTGAATCGATTGGGTCAACTGGGTCGACCCAATTGGAGCGAAAGTGATCCGATTAGAATTGGATCAAGATTATAAATTAAATTGGAACTTAATTTGTAATTTGTTTAATTAAATTGGATTTAATTAATTACAGGAAGATTTAATTAAATAGACTTAGAGTCTAATTTAATTGATTGGGAGAGTAATTAATTAGTTGGACCATTTAATTGAGAAATTAAATAAAGCCTAATTAAATTAATTAAGGAGTGGGTCATGAATTAATTAAAAGACTTAGTCTTCAAATTAAAAGGGGCCATGGCCCATGTAGAAGACTTGGATTCCTAATCCTGGGAGGATTAGGTTAATGAGATACCTATAAATAGGAGACGTGATGTCATATCTCATACACACAACTCAAGAGCCAAAAAGCCTAAGTCTAGAAAATATTCTCCCTCCCTCTCTCCCTAAAATCAGCCGAACCCTACTTCCTTGTTGGAAGAATTTTCGCTTTCGATTTTAGCTCCTAAGTCGTTCTCTAACCCTAGATCTTAATATACCCTATGTTCTAGCCGATTAGGATATATTAATTTTCGTTATATTGTGGTGTATCAACTCGTAGAGGCGCAACACGTGGGGCGCTGCAACAGGGTTTAGGATCGACCCAACCGAAGGGAGAAAGATGACTTTTTCGCTGATAGCAGGGATTTGCAAGTAGACATGTATAACTTAGATCTAGTTTTTTGTGTCGTTCTATTTATTCATATATATATAACCAGTTTAGTATCCTGGCAAGATTCCGTAAAAGGCCCTAAAATTTAAAATTTCGCTACCTGTAGGGCTGTTTATCGTACAAAATCCCAAAAAGAACTAGCTGCCTCCAAAGACTCTGCTGAAGACCAGCTGAATCATTTTGTCAAGTATAAGAGAATGGAAGACATCAGGAGGAAAATTGAAGCGGCAAAGAAAAATCTAACTGATGAACAATTCCCTAGTGGTGAAGATGAAGATGAAGTTGATGATGAAGAGGAAGAGGAAGAAAATAAAGAGGCTGATGACTAGACTAGACATTCTAAACTAGGTTACTGATTGAAAATCTATGTATCAGTTCATTTCATTGTATTTTATCTCATATGTTTGAACTTGTACTTTGTAATCCTTTCAAATATTTATAAAAGTTCAAGTTCCTTCCAACATATCATTTCTATCTCAGAAATTTTTTAGGACTTAACTTTAGTTTAGGTACAAGTACTTAGCTGAAGTTTTGTCATCATCAAAAAGGGGGAAATTGTTGGATGAAGATGAAGATGAAGACTTAAAAGTGAAGTGAGGTTTTGAAGATTTCCATAACATCATCATCAGTTAAGTAACGGAAGCTTAGCCAACCTCTTAGAAGATTTTGACCAAGGAAGAAACCAAATCCAAAGGGTCAAATCTTATGGTCCAGAAGACTATTGATCTATTGCTGAAGTCGGAATCAAACTGGTGAATTTTCAACAGACTCAAATTAGATGAGTTCGGTTTAGGATCAGCCAAGTGTTCATCAGACGAGGAGTTTCGATCAGCAGAGAGAAAGTGATCAGCAAGTAATTCCAACGGTAATAAATGCGCTGATGGAATTAAATGCTGATGATCTTACGCATTTTCGTTCGTTCGATCTGTGTGGTTTAAAATGCCGTGCTAATGCTTGTAAACAGAAATAAAAGATCAATAATATTGTATTCGGAATGGTTGAGTACAAATTACAGAAATCGAGAGTCCTATCCGAGCGTTATAGGATGCCGTACAAGCTAGAGGGTGAAATACATATAATTTTCCTATACTATTCTTCCTTAGTAGATCCGAGCAGCAGCCTCGGAGGAAGAGCAACTGGGAAGTTGTGTCGTCGTCATAAATGCTTGGGGTATTTATAGCTGAGATCTGGAACCAGGTGAACCGCCCACAGGTGTGCATTTCTCAGCCCGCGGGCCTAGGCCTGAGTTCGGCCCAACAGTGATTTTGGACCTTAGGCTTCCTTAGTAGAGTCAGCGTAGGATTCTTGAGCTTCGGGCTCGAATTTATGCTCATGAGATCGAGATTGATAAATTTCGACCTCGCTAGGTTGTAGTAATGTTGAATCCAAGTTACCTCTCATCAATACTTCCCCACTTCTCGAGCGTAAAGGGGAGCTTAAGCTCAAAGAAGTATAAATTGCTCCGAACGCTGGAATGAGACGAGCCATGATAAGTTTCAGATGTGCCTCGTTAAAAACCTATCTCGGAAAAACCCTTTGGGATAAAAACCGAGCTAGGGAAAAAGAGTGCATATCTTGAAAACGATATAATGGCACCGTCTTGAAGTTACCTTGGTTATCTGTGGATTGGTGAGATAATATGGGATTGATATCCAAGAAAAATATCTTTCCAAACGTCGGACTTCAGTTCACGATTTCGGAAAGTATAGGGGTCCTTCGTGCAATTATTGGAAATATAATTTTGAATTCACCCTGAGGGAGTCCAACCGTCGTGGTTACTCGGGGACTAGTTTGCAATTTCCCATTTTGTCCCTATATATATATATATGCTGATCGTGGGCTGCTGATCCGCATAAGTTCTAAGAAAACCCTAGATCGGAGCGAACAAATCGATAAAAGAATTTTAGCAATTTCTTCGACCAGTTTTCATACATTCACTATGTCTGGCACCGTAGATCTGAAAGGCAAATCACAAGTAGAGGAAAACCAAGAGAGTGGTCCTGAGGAGAGGCAGACCGAGGAAATTCGACCGTCCTTTGCGGAAAATCCGAGCCCCAATTCCGATTCCAACAGAGAGTAAAGGGAATCGGATAACGAATCAGAGGACAATGGAGATGATAGTTCGAGTGAGGCGTCAGTCTCTGATAAGGAAGTCGAAGAGGATGACGACCTTCCCTTAGGGAAGAATGAGCAAAAGAAATATATCATAGGCGGCGGAGTCGTGGTTACAATCCTTAACTGGGTAGAGTCGTCGACCAGTGCGGGCCTGAATATGACCGAGGATATGGCAGATGAAACCGTTTGCCGCTACACTGAAAGAGACCGAGAGGAATTGGAGGCAGAATTTGGCAAGTATATTGGCACCGGGTATTCGATTGTCATTCTGAGCCCCGAACAGCGAGTCACTGATCCTCCCGAAGGGTGTCAGACTATTTATGCTAAACAGTTCTTCTATGGTTTGCGTATTCCCTTCCCACCTTTGATACGGAGCATTTTGGAGGCTTTCAAGCTTACTCCCTCTCAAATCCTGCCCAATTCGATTGAACTTATAATAGCATTTTGCGTCCTGATAAAGGCTAAAGGAAAGAAGGCAGCTTTCCAAAATTTCTGACGAATTTTCCAGATCAGCTCCTCCACGGCTTCGAACGCTGGTTATGTATATTTTTCTCAAAGGCCGAATATATCAATTTTATCGACCAACGTTAGTAGCAATTCAAAGGGCTGGAAACAGGAGTTCTTTTTCGTTCGTGGCCCAGACTCTCCACCTTCTGCTGATAATCCCGAGCCTGTTCCACACATATGGCCCGGGGCGAAGTCGTGGATCTATGGCAGACGACGTCTTAGGGGAAATATGGGCCATGAGATCTCGGATGAGTTCCTGCAATCCCTTCGAACTGACCTTCATCAGACTCCTTTGATGACTCAAGAGGCGGTTTTGCGTTTGGTTGGGCTCAGCTCGTGCTCTTTTCCTGCGCCTGAGATCGACTATGGAAAGGCTCAGATCATTCCGAATAACAATCCATCCGAGGAACCTGGAACGGTTGAAGGGGAGGTCAACCCTGCTGTTGCTCCTTCCACTTTGGGTATGTTAAATTATCATATACATTTTGATTTAACTTTCTGTAATAAAAGCTAATTCCCATGTATTTCACAGCTAGGATCATTGATAGGTTCCGGACGTCGATATCTGGTTCGGTTGTCGTTTCCTTTTCGAAGGGCAATCTGGGTAGACATCGCCATCAAAAATCAAAAGTTTCCTGTAAGGTAGTAAAATCCGCTCCCGGGATCGGTACCGCCATGGTTTCGAACTCTATGGTGACCTTTCCCCAAACTGCCATTGCGGGAACTTCTCAACCTCATTCTGCGATCGAGGGAACTTCCCAGTCTCGAGCTTTCGATCTTAGGTCCGTTTTTCCGACCAGCTCTTCTAATCCAAACGAGGCGGGACTCAGCCATTATACCCTTCAAGAGGTCCGAGCTCAGGAGATACTGGAAGCGAGAATGGCTCGTAAGAGAAGTAGCGATACCCCCGAGTCTTCTAAAAGGGTGAAGCCTTTTGGTCGAGGACCGGGTCCAATCCAATGTCGGGCAGGCCATTCCGAGCCGGACCTGGCTGATTTCATAGAGGACCATTTCCAAGGACCAAGGGCTGCTGGATTCCCGGAGGATGG
Source organism: Penstemon barbatus (assembly GCA_003313485.2). Lineage (NCBI taxonomy): Eukaryota > Viridiplantae > Streptophyta > Magnoliopsida > Lamiales > Plantaginaceae > Penstemon > Penstemon barbatus. The sequence goes on along the minus strand of CM064884.1, from coordinate 48,424,650 downwards.
AACCATCGAGTCCGATTTGGGCCCAGATGGGGAACATGCAGTGGATAAGTCTCTTCGAATATTCATGGCCGGGAGATTTAAGGACGATAATACCGCATTGTTTCTTAAAAATGACTTTGAGATTGCGGGTGATTATGCCTACGCTCTGCAAAAGGTATATAGGTTTTTTCACAAATACTAATTTTTCCTCAAAATCTTTACTTCGTCCTTAATATTTAATTTCTTCTCTAGGTCGGAGACTTGTTCAGTCATCAAGCTTACCGACCGGCCACGTTAAACGAGGAATCTCAGATGGCTCAAAATGCCCTTCACAATATCCTGAGGGGAGAGGCTACCAAGGCTGATCAGTTGAGGGATACTACGACCAAGTTATCCGAGGTCGAGAAGGAGCTTGAGGAAGCTAAGAAGGACCTTGACGGAAAAAGAGCCCTCGAGGAAGAGGTAACCAAATTAAAATCGGATCTTGAGCAGGCTAAGGCGTTATCCGAACAGGAGTATGCTCGAGGCCGAGAAGAAGGCAGACTTCCCGCCATAAGAGAATTTTTAAAGTCGCCCTTCCTCGATGCCTTGGTCCGTTTGCGGTCGGGCGAAATTAATCAAGCCTTCTATTTTAAAGGAATTCAGCAGCTCCTCACAGCAGGGAGGGTTCAAGGCACCTTCGACGATTATCTTCCTTACATGGATCCTTATAAGAATATCTACGGAAAAAATTATAAGGCTTCTTCTCTTCCTCCTAAGCTCGAAGGCTTAGCCGACCATGAGTTCGCTCCGTTCCTTGATAAATTTGGAGTGCCGATGCCAAACCCTGATGTGCTCGAAGCGCAATCTGAAGATGAAGATGTGGATATTGAAGGGGATTCCCGCGACCAGGGAGAGCAAGGCACTCCGTCTTCTGACTCGAGTAAATCTGCAGCTGATAAGCAAAGTAATAGTGAAGAAGAAAGCAGCTCGAGTAGTGATGATTCTGATACCTCGGAAGGCAATTCTAGTGAAGGGAAAGAGCAAGAGAGATCGGACCATGGTTCTGGTGTGAAGGAATCCAGCCGTTAATGATTTCCATGTAATAGGATTTACTTAGCTAACTATTGTAATTGCAAATTTGTTTTTATAGTCTCCTGCCTTTTTCTATTTGGTGGATGCTTGAATTTACACTCTTCATTTAGTGCCATGTTTAATTTTCTGCCAGTTGGACTATTTTGTCGAACTTTATAACGTCATTCTTGCATACTTGGTTGCGTCATCGAATCTTTCTTTGGAGTGGTGATTTACCAATTATTGTAACTCACATGATGTCGCGTCTCTTATAAATACTAAGGCCATTTTACCTTGTCTTTACGATAATATCATACACAGTGATCGGAGCTTTGGGAAATTGTTACGGTCGAATAATTATCCAAAAACCAAGAGATGAATGAAAATTCGAACGTTTCTGTAATTTCTTCTGTGCCTTTCCCCAAACCCAATGATGGTAGAAATACAAAGAAAAAGAGACAAGCTCCGGTTAATTCCATTGCTTCCGACGAGCTGATCTTCCATGGAGGAGGTAAATCTTCGACTGTCGCCCTCTTTTCATGCTTGAAAACTAAGGGCTCAAGCAAGAAAATTTATAAGGTTTCCTTTGGGGAGGATGTATCTGTGCGCGCGCCCTTTCCTGTTCCATTTGTGCCCCCGGAGGTCGGAGAATCTTTTAACTTATCGTTTCCTCCTGGTGTTTTCCCATTTAAGGGGGATATAATTCATTTTGACAAAGTATCACATGAGAAATCCGATTTGTCCCTTCTTCGGGCCAATATCTCTATCTCCGAGGCAACTCTATCAAGAGGAGAATATTCTTCGTTCTTGTTTCAGTCTGGGTCGGATTTCCTTGCCCAGGTAATTCTTGCTAACTTCCTTATCCTGGCTTTCTTATTTCTTTATTTTAGCCTTGACATGTCTTCTTACAAGTTCAAGCTGGCGAAGACTTTTCTAGGCTCTATGCGTTGGCAAAGCATGAGATCGAACAACGAGCTACTATTACTCTCGAGCTGGCCAGAAAGAAGATTGAGCTGGACCGCGCACTGGAAGCTAATAGATTCTTTAAGGAGAAATTATCTCGGGACAAATTGAGCTCGGAATTAGAGAGATTCAAAGATATCTACGAACGTGAGAAGAAAAATTCCGAGCTTCGTGAGAGGGCAGCTTATATCCGCGGCTATGCTGATCGCAGTGCTGAAGTTCGAAAAATTCTTTCCGAGAATAATTTTGTTTAGTTGTACTAAGATTTTCCTTTGTTGTAACATAAGCTTGCTAAGATTTTTCTTTGTTGTAACACAACCTTGTTGTAATGGTAATATTTGTCGAAATATTGTTCTTTCTTCCTTCCTTTCTCTCCCCTTTTTTTTTTTTTTTTTGAATGCATTAACTCTTCGGGTTTTCTGCCATAGAGTTGAGCGTTGATTCCCTGATTTTTTGGGAAGTGAGATGGTCAGAGCGTTTAATGCTTGTATCGTGGCCGTTCATCCCGCGAGATCTACACCGTTGATGCCGAATTCCTCCCCCTATATATAGTTCCAAAATTACCTTCATTTTTTTTTGTCTGTAAATGTTTCATTCGATCGACATGGTTGTGTTTCTACTTCCCTCGACCAACTCCATGTTCCTCTCGACGTCAGTGATTAAGACTTTCGAGATTCGAATCCGAACTTTCTTTCTCGATCTCTTCGGTGTCCCTGTATGGGAAACAAATTCGACTAGGGTATCGACAGGCGAAAAGGATTGCGACTAGGGTACCGGCAGGCGACCTGCTTCTTTGGAGCCATCTCTTCTGTGAGGGGTTTGAATTCTGGTATTTTGTCGCTTCATCCGGTCGGTTAGTGGATTAATTTCTAGAGGAGTTCTTTAAATCTTCGAGCATCAACTTCTTCGAGGTGCTTCTCGGCGGATGACGTCTTCGAGATTGCTCTTAAGTACTCTAACTGGATATGCTTCCTCCTTTCCTTGACCGGATAATAGTCTTAGAGAGCCAGCGGGGGTCCGGTAGCAAGAATGCTGGAAAACTGCCTTCTCCCATTTCGTTCGAAGACCTCTAGCTCTTTTATAGCATTTGTAGTAGGATAGGAACAAATGTAATTTTCTCTTTGAATTTAAATCTTCTCGTTGTATTTTGATCTCTGTATTCCGAGGAATCATTTGTAATTGTTTGAACGGCTTATAAATGAAAATATTTTTGTCTCAGTATTTTCATCCGAAAACCTCAATGGAAATGAATTTTTATCGCCGTCACCTAATGACCCATGATCTTGTAACTTCATAAAACAACTTTGAATAATTTAACCTTTATTGCTTATAAGATTCTTGGCGATTATCCAAGTTCGAAGAAATATCTTCCTTAGCTCGAATAATATTCTTGATAAATGATTGCTTATAAGGAATATGACAGAATTCCAATCGATCTTACTTATATTTTTTAGAGTTAAGGGGCACAGCAACGTCTTTTACCCTTAGTCGTCTTCGAGGGTCTTAGCAGCAGCTTTCACTCTTTTAATAATTTCGATCTAAGGGGCGTAGCAAGGGCTTTCACCTTTAGTCGTTTCAGAGCATTTTTAGCCCGAGGGTCGTAGCAACGGCTTTCACCCTTTTAATAATTTCGATCTAAGGGGCGTAGCAACGGCTTTCACCCTTAGTCGTTTCAGATCATTTTTAGCCCGAGAGTCGTAGCAACGGCTTTCACCCTTTTAATAATTTCGATCTAAGGGGCGTAGCAACGGCTTTCACCCTTAGTCGTTTCAGAGCATTTTTAGCCCGAGGGTCGTAGCAACGACTTTCACCCTTTTAATAATTTCGATCTAAGGGGCGTAGAAACGGCTTTCACCCTTAGTCGTTTCAGAGCATTTTTAGCCCGAGGGTCGTCACCCATATTTATTTTTCGATCCAAGGGGCGTAGCAACGACTTTCACCCTTGGTCAATCTTCGAGGGTCATAGCAACAGCTTTCACCCTTTTTAATAGTTGATGGAGGAAAATAGAAATTGATAATAGATGAATAGAGATCGAGAAGAATATCCAGAATATGATGAATAAATAATAATTTTGGCGAAATGAACTTTCATTGAATAAATAGCTCAGTCGAAATAAACTTTCATTAAACACATAGTTTTCTTAATCACGAGAAACAAAGAAACAGAACGAGATGACTAAATAGTAGTAGCCTAGAATTTTAACTACCCATCTTTATCTTCCATAATATCTTCTCAAATTAACAGCATTCCATGCTCGAGGTAGGACCTCTCCATTAGGATGAGCAATTTTGTAAGAACCTCTCTTTCCAACCTCAACGATCACAAAGGGGCCATCCCAATTAGGTTGAAGTTTTCCAACGTGCTTCGACACTTCCAATTTCTTGAGCACTAAATCTCCCACTTTGAATGTCCGGATTCGAACGTTTCGATTATAAGATTTTTCCATACTAGACTTGGTAGATTGAATTTTCAACTTTGCACGGTCCCTTCGACCATCTGCGTGATCAACCTCCATTTCCCTTAGAGATCGATTTTCCTCAGGATTATAAAATTCGACCCTGGGAGAAGGTACGAGGTTCTCGACTGGAATAACAGCTTCCGACCCATAAACCAAACTGAATGGAGTTTCTCCTGTCGCAGCCTTAACAGTAGTTCTATTGGCCCATAAAACTCCAGGCAGTTCGTCGAGCCATTTTCCCTTTGCCTCAGACAGACGTTTTTTCAGAGATCGAACGATCTCTCTGTTCACGACTTCAGTTTGTCCATTAGCTTGAGGATGCCCTACTGATGCGAAATTCTGCTATATCCCGAACTTTTCGCACCATTCTGTGATTCTTTTCCCGGCGAACTGCGTTCCGTTATCAGATATTAAGATCCTAGGAATCCCGAACCTGCAGACAATATTTTTCCATAAGAAATTAATAACTTGGAACTGAGTGATCTTTGTCAGAGCAACGCATTCGACCCATTTGCTAAAATATTCTACTGCAACCAAAACATAATTTTTCCGGGCTCTTGCCGTTGGAAACGGCCCAACGATATCAATGCCCCACTTATCAAAAGGCCAGCAGATCGGAATAGAGTGCATATGTTCAGCCCGTTGATGGATCAAATTCGAATGAATTTGACAATGGTGGCATTTCTTCACATAATCAACAGAATCATAGAAAAGAGTAGGCCAATAATATCCTGACCTCGAGCATTTAAGAGCTAATGCCCGAGCACCGCAATGACTTCCTGCCTCTCCCTCATGAACTTCTCTTAAAATAGCATTATGGTGCACTTCGGAGATACATTTCAATAAAATTCCAGAAGAAGACCTTTTATAGAGTTGATTATCCACTAGAGTGAACGATGGCGCTCGGTATTTGATCCTTCGAGCTTCATTTGAGTTTTCTGGAAGCTTCCCTTCTTTAAGATAGGCAATAAGAGGGTCGATCCAAGAAATCCTTGGCTCATCGATTTCCATGATATCGACTGAGGGATTGACATCCAGTTCGATAGCAGACGTATTCGATAATAGCCAAGTGATTATCCTTTCATTCTTCCCATCGGCATGTCCTGTGAACTTCGACAATAGATCTGCCCACAGATTTTCCTCCTTTGGTATAGGTTGAATGTCAAACTTGTCGAATTCGGAGATCAACTTCTTTGTCTTGTTAAAATATTTGATCATATTGAACTCCCTGGCCTCGTAAGTGCCTTTCACCTGTCTATGAACGAGTTCAGAATCTGTTAACACAACAATTGATTTTACCTTTGCCTTTGTGGCCATTTCTAATCCAGTGATCAGTGCTTCATATTCCACTTCGTTGTTTGTAACGACGAAGTCCAAAGTGATAGCATAACTCAAGTCTTCGCCATTGGGTCCTTGAAAATGAATTCCTGCTCCACCTCCTTCCCTGGTCGAGGAGCCATCCACGTGCATCAGCCAGACCTGATTTTCAGCTTTTTCGACCATATTTACCTCGGAGATAGCTCCTTCTTCCACGTTCGACAGGCATGTTGACTCGACTACGAAGTCAGCTAATACCTGGGCTTTTATGGCGACCCGTGGTTGATATTCAATCTCGAATTGACCCAGCTCGATAGCCCACTTTATCAATCTGCCTGATGCTTCTGGCTTTGATAAGACCTGTCTCAGAGGTTGATTCGTTAAAACAATGATCTTGTATGTCTGAAAATAAGGCCTTAACCTTCGTGCAGCTATTACTAAGGCCAGCGCGAATTTTTCAATCTCCATGTAATTTTTCTCGGGACCCTGCAATAACTTGCTCAAATAGTTAACTGGTTTATGCTCAGACTTATCGAGCTTTACCAAAACCGAGCTAATAGCCTCCTCCGACACGGCTATGTATAAGTATAGAGGTTCTCCATCGGATGGTTTTGCTAACATTGGCGGTGAAGTTAAGTATGCTTTCAGGTCTTCGAAAGCTTTGTCACATTCTGCATTCCACTCAAAGTTCTTAGATTTACGCAATAGTTTGAAAAATGGTAAACTCTTGTTAGCAGATCGCGAGATGAATCTATTCAACGAAATAATCTTCCCAATCAAGCTTTGGACATCTGAGAGCTTCCTTGGTGGTTGTAGATCGGTAATTGCTCGAATTTTTTCGGGGTTGGCTTCGATGCCTCTTTCATGTACGAGATATCCGAGGAATTTTCCCGATCGCACACCAAAAGTGCACTTGGCAGGATTTAACTTCATTCCATATTTCCTTAAAATTCCAAAACATCGATCAAGATGGTTGATGTGGTCCTCCTCCGTCATACTCTTTACGAGCATGTCATCTACATAAACTTCCATGATTTCCCCTATCAAGTCTTTAAACATCATATTGACTAACCTTTGATAGGTTGCGCCTGCATTCCTCAAGCCAAAAGGCATGACAATGAAGCAGTAGACTCCTCGCTCGGTGATGAACGCTGTTTTATCCTGGTCTCTTTCATTCATAAAAATCTGATAAAATCCTTGGAAAGCATCCATCATACTAAAAAATACAAACCCCGCGATGGAATCTACAAGCATATCGATCCGAGGTAATGGATAAGGATCTCTTGGGCATAATTTGTTTAGGTCTGTAAAGTCATTACACATTCTCCATTTGTTTTCAACCCTTTCGCCCTTAGAAACTAGGACCACATTACACAACCACTCTGTGAACTTTATTTCCCTGATCTGGCCTGCTGCTAGCAATCTATCGACCTCTGCATTGATTATTTTGTCCTTTTCGCGACCATGATTGCGCTTCTTTTGCCTTACAGGTTTTGCCTTCGGATCGATGTTCAATGAATGTGTTATTACCCGCGGATCGATTCCAACTATATCATCTGGGCTCTAGGCAAAAACGTCCACATTTTTCTGTAAAAATTCAACGAGCATGGTTTCCATGCCCTCGCTTAACTCCGTTCCAATTTTGGTGAATTTCTCAGGGGATCCCGGAACTAAAGTTACTTTTTTATGGCCGGGTGCTTGCACACTCATGTCGACATTTTTCCCTTTCTTTCCTTGTAACTTCTCGTAGTCGGGAATTGGTGATTTTTCGCCAGACTCTAATTCAGCTATTTTCCTCTTAATCGGGAGCTCGGGCTCCACTTTCTTTTTAATACTTAAAGATGAATTATAACATTCCCAGGCCATGTATTGATCGTTCCTCATTTCTCCTACTCCTCCCTCGGTCGGGAACTTTATTTTTTGGTGATAGGTAGATACAACTGCTTTGAAGATATTTAGAGCTGGTCTTCCTAATATGGCATTGTAAGCGAACGACGTATCTACCACTAGGAATTTGATCATTCTTGTTACATTCTTTGGCTTGCTTCCTAGGGTCGTGCTCAAAAGTATGGTCCCAAGCGGGACGATCTCCAATCCTCCAAAACCAACCAAAGGAGTGGTTACTCGATCTAGATGCGGGTGACAAAGATTCATCCTTGTGAGAGCTTCCGAAGAGATAATGTTTGCCAAGCTTCCATTATCGACCAGTACTCTCTTGACCTCAAAATTAGCAATCTTCAATGTCAATACCATGGAAAAATTCGGATCATCTTCATTTGTATCCCAATTAACATCCGAAGGACGATCGGCCTCACTGAAACATATAACTTGATTTTCCATGGAAGGAAACTCCATGGATAGAATTTCCCTCTTTGTAGAGACCCCAGCCCTTATCGATCTCAACGTTCTTTTTCTAGCATTTCTGCTATCTCCTCCTGCTGGTCCGCCAGCAATCATGTTTATCACTCCGTTAGACTGCTCCTCCGTTTGATTTCGAATCTGCTTCTGTTGAGTATTGAACTTTCGCGGGCTCCTGGACCTATAACGATTGTTATAGTTACCTCCTTTGACAAATTCTTTGAGTTTTCCTTGTGCAATTAGTTTTTCTATTTCAACCTTCAGTTGGTAACAGTTTTCGGTGCTATGTCCCCGAGCCCGGTGGTATCGACAGTATTGGTCGTAACCCAATGCACCTGGCCTAGCCTGCATGATCCTTTGAGCCTCGGGAATTAAATTTCCTTCTTCTAACACCGTTAACACCTCTTCCTTTGAACTGTTAAGTTCGGTAAACTGAATTTTTCCCGGTCTTGGAGGTCGAGCTCGTTCATAGGGAGGTCCATAGGAATTCGACCCTTGGGGAGGCATATGTGGCTTATAAGTGTTGATTCGTTGCCAAACAGACCCTCTGGTCGATCCTCCGTAATCACCGGGCTTTGGGATAGGAGCCCGATCTTGTTTTTTGTTAGGAGGAAGTTTCACAGTATGAAAACTTTTTAATTTATTCATCTCTTCCTGAATCATGTATTTCTCAGCGATTTCCATAATTCGCTCGAAGGATTTCGGTTGTTTTCTGCACAAGGCATTTCCGAATTGAGTGCTCCTTGTCAGCTCGAACATTAACGAGGACAGATATTCGATCTGCGGAGTGTCAACTTTGAGAAGTTCGATACTGAACCTTGCTAACCATTGTCTCAACGTTTCTCCTTCCAATTGTTTTACGGTTCCCAAATGATTTGCCGGTAACCTTGGTTTCGTTTGACTAGAAAATTGGTGTTTTAGTTTATCGCAAAATTCCTCGAAGGAAAAAATAGAGTTAGGCGGCAACTTCCGAACCAATCGAGGGCAATTCCCTCGAAGGTAGTAACCATGATCTTGCAACAGAAATCTTCGGAATGTCCGTATAAGTTCATCACATTAATAAAGTTGTTAATGTGTTCCCCGGGGTCGGTAGTCCCGTTATACCGTGGTAGCCTGGTCGGTACTGTTTCCGCGTTTCGAGCTTCGCGTATCTCTTGACAAAACGGCGAACAACGCATGATACTGTTCGAAACCTCCCTATCTCGTAAATTTTCTCTACTCGGAATATTTTCCGCTCGCCTGGCAGCATGATTGTCGCGAGGAATTTCTATCAGCGTACCTTCCTTCTCCAATTTCTTAGCTACTCTTTCTTGCACTATCATTTCCAATTCAGATTCAGTAACTCTTTTGTAAGGCGATTTTTTGCCTCTGACTGTACCTGCAGGGTGGCTTTCGCCTACTACTGAATCTTCCACATCGTGTACTGATTTAGGGGGGATTTCTGATCGAACATTGATTTTTGAAGGTACGGCTAGAGGGGGGTTTGTTGCTGGCGCGTTCGATATGGATCGTAATACACTATTCTCCTTCTGGATGTTCGAATATGGTATTTCCGGTCTCCCGTGCACTACTGGCTGATCTACAGGTGATTGGTCAGCCCTTCCACTACTCAGAAATTCCCTGCACATCGTACCTATGATAGACCTTAGATCACCAACGGTCGTGTGAACTGGAACATTATCCTGCGAAACGATAGGTGGAATCTCCTGTTGTTGAGCTGCACGTGACAGATTATCGGGCTCATTGTTGACTGAATTCTGTGCTCCCGCTGCCTGGGAAGGCTCTCCTCTGATATACGTATTTCTCCTCGTAGTAGGCATTTTTCGATCTAATACTCGAATAAAGCCCCTCGGTGGGCGCCAATTGATCTTACGCGTTTTCGTTCGTCCGATCTGTGTGGTTTAAAATGCCGTGCTAATGCTTGTAAACAGAAATAAAAGATCAACAATATTGTATTCGGAATGGTTGAGTACAAATTACAGAAATCGAGAGTCCTATCCGAGCGTTATAGGACGCCGTACAAGCTAGAGGGTGAAATACATATAATTTTCCTATACTATTCTTCCTTAGTAGATCCGAGCAGCAGCCTCGGAGGAAGAGCACCTGGGAAGTTGTGTCGTCGTCATAAATGCTTGGGGTATTTATAGCTGAGATCTGGAACCAGGTGAACCGCCCACAGGTGTGCATTTCTCAGCCCGCGGGCCTGGGCCTGAGTTCGGCCCAACAGTGATTTTGGACCCTAGGCTTCCTTAGTAGAGTCAGCGTAGGATTCTTGAACTTCGGGCTCGAATTTATGCTCATGAGATCGAGATTGATAAATTTCGACCTCGCTAGGCTATAGTAATGTTGAATCCAAGTTACCCCTCATCAGCTGAAGAGGAAGGATATTTATGGCAAATGATTGAAGAAAAACTTGTATCAACTTAGTGCATGTAATGCGACTGACAGAAAAGTACAGCAGAGTGTACAATGCGCAGTTGCAGGTAGCCATTCCCGAAAATGGGGGGCCAGTACTTGCAGAGCTGGAATTTATCTTTCTTCAACGGACACTATTTCAAATCTCAAGTATAAATAGAGCACGATTCAAGAGTTCGAGACAAGCAACACAATCTGAGACCATTCGAAGCAGAATTTTTCTAAGTCTCAAAACTCAAGAACAGAACACTCATCAGCCTAGTCATCTGTTGACGAAAGCGAAGTTAAAGATCAAAGAACATATACATTTTCTGAGTGATTTTGTAAGAGAGAAGTGTTGTGAGGAGTGTAGATCCATTGTGAGGAGTGTAGATCCATCTTAGTGAGTGATCCAGCTTCTGAGAGTAGGATTTCTTTGTGACTTCTTACTACGAACTTGTGGCTTATCATTTGTTGTAAAGCGCAAGCAGAGTATATGGTAATTTATGAGTATAGTATAACCCGAGATCTAAGTGACTTGGAAGAGTGGACTAAAGGATTTTTATCCATATAACCACTATAAAAATTATGGTGTCTACATTTGCATATTTTTACTTGCATATTTTCAAAGCATTCAAACACATTAGTTAACTGTCAAAAGATTTTAAAAGGAGTTTGCAAAAACTGGGGATAAAATCTTTAAGTTAAAGATATTTACTTGTGAAAAACACTTAATAAATTCGCTGCAAGCAATCTATTTAAAACTCTGATTTTATCAAAATCAGTTAGTCGTATCAGAAGAGTGGTCTACTCTGTTGTTCAAAGCTTTGTGCGCGATCAGTTTAGTCTACTTACAAATCTTGATCAGCTTTGTCTGCTCACAGAGAAAGTTAGAGAAAAAGTTAAAATTGTCAGAGGTCTATTCACACCCCCCTCCCCTCCCCTCCCTCTAGACCTCATCAGACCACTTGGGACCAACAAGTGGTATCAGAGCAGGTGGTTCATCTGAATCAATTGCCTGATCAAAGAGCTTGATCCAAGTGTTTTTCAAAGGTTTTAAAATTTTTCAAAAGAGCATACTTTGAAAAATCAAAACTTCTTGAAAATGGATTGTATCAGCCATGTTCCCCACATCGACGGTATGAGTTTCAAGGACTGGAAGATCCGAATGGAAATCTTCCTTGCTGCTTACAACGATAACATGTTCACATGTATTACTAAAGGTCCTTTCAAAATCACCATGACCATCCAAGTGAATGACGAAGAAATGATGCTGAACAAAGAACTCGAGGAGATGACAGCTGAGGAAGCTATTCAACCTTGATAAAGTTGGTTGTTTCATCATGACCAGAGCCCTAGATAATGACCACTTAGACAAGGTCAAGCACTGCAAAACAGCGAAAGAAATGTGGGACAAGGTTGGTGATATGAGCGAAGGAAACGATGCCATAAAAGAGCACAACTTGAACATAGCTCTTGAAAAGTTGGAGAACGTAAAGATGAAGTCCGGAGAAACCATTGATCAGATGGATACAAGGTTTACAAAGATGCTGAATGAAGTTTTGAAGCTGGGAAAGACTTTCACTGATAAAGAGATCATAGTCAAAGTTTTGAAGGCGCTACCTCCCAAGTTCAACATGAAGATCATAGTCATTGAAGAATCAAGAGATCTGGGGGAGATCTCCCACACCGAGCTATTTTCTGTACTCAAGGCATATGAGTATAAACTGCCAAGGTTGGGTATAGAGGAAATCTCAACTTCTAGTCCCACAGCTGCCCTGGTTGCTGCTGAAAATCCAAGTAGATCAGTAAACAAAAATAAAGAAATGGACTCATCTGATGAGACCATGTTGCTCAATAAAAAGGAATACACTGATGGTGACGTTGCATTGTTGTTGAACAACTTCAAAAAGTTCTACAAGAGAAAGATGAAAAACAAATACAACAATGCTTCTACTTCTAACCTATCTCTCATCCTCATGATAGTATGGATTCCTATAAATCCAAACTAATGTGCTTTAACTGCAGGAAATTGGGACATTTCATCAAGGACTGCCCATATCCTGAAGCTGAGAAATACAATGAGGAAGAAAAGAAAATCAGAAAGAAGAAGAGACATCAAAAAGGAAAAGTATTGATGGCTGAAGCTGAAAAGCCAGTTGCTATCTACTCGTCTGATTCAGACTCAGAGACATCAGAAGATGACCATACTGAAGATGAGCAACCAGCACTTCTTTGTCTGATGGCCAAAGAATCAGATGACTATGATGATGAGGTAACTTCTTCTGAAAGTGAACTGTTTAGTTCATTTGCGCAAATGATTTAAATAATACAAGTGGTGTTACTGCATTTGCTAAGCTTAAGGATGAGATGACATTGCTAAAAGAGCAAAATACTTCACTGAAACTCAAGGTTGAAAAACTAAGAGAATCAGTTGAATATAAACTACTTGAGCAAGAGAATGAATCTCTGAAAGTTGAATGTGAAGTCTATAAGAGTAAAATCATGGAACTTGAGAAAGTCATAGAGTCTCATGATAAGTTTTCTGTTGCATTAGATAACACTCTTAGTAAACAGAAAACTGCCTTTAGAACAGGAAAAGATAGAACCGAATCATTCAGAAAAATTCATATCTGCTGACAATTGTAAGGTCATTTTGTATGTTCAGACTACTAAACCTGCTTCACCTGAGATTGAACTAAAGAAGAAGAAAACTCCTAAGGCTAAAAAGATTAAAGAGCCTATGGTAGAAAAACTGACTGGTAAAGCTAAACAGCAGAGTCCTAGGAAGTTTGGTGATAAAAGTAAAACTAATTAGACTAGTAACAAAACTAAGTCGTCTGTTAATGAGCAAGAAAAAGGTAAACCAAAGAATCATAAAAATCAGAAAAATCAAAATGATTGGTATGGAAATGAGTCATCATATTATGTGCAACCTGCTGCATATCCAATTTCCATCTTCCTATGCTGCATATCCTGCTCATCATCCAATGCATGCATACCCTGTTTATCATGCACTCTACCCTGCTTATGAGCATTATTCACATCATAATGATTATCAAAATAATATGCCTGCTGATTAGATGAAAACAGAATAGCTCATGCTCCTGCTAAAACTCCAAAGCCTAGGAAGCCTAAGGCTTCAAAATCTTGGGTTGTCAAAGGTGAAACTAATCCTTCAGGACCCTCTCAATAAAGGGTACCTAAAACAATTTTATTTTGTTTTGTAGTTTATTACAAGGAGTAGGAGTAAAGTGGGGAAGATATGATACTTGGACAGTGGATGTTCAAGGCACATATGTGGAGACATACATGAACTGACCGATGCTGCAGCCATAGACGGTCATAATGTTACATTGGAGACAGCAAAGAAGGCAATATTTTGGCGTGTGGAAAGCTAATCAAAAGCAACATTAAGATATCACTAACGTCTCTTATGTTGAAGGCCTCAAGTACAATCTGTTGAGCATAAGTCAATTTTGTGACAAGGGTTTTCCAGTCATCTTTTCATCAGATAAGTGCTACGTTAAACAAATTGCAATAAAGAAGGTTATTTTATCTGGAAGATGACAAGGGAATATCTACATAGTCGACTGGAATTATGTGGACAAGAATTCTAATGTTTGTTCGGTGGCCTCTACACCAAGTGAAATCAGTTGGCTTTGGCACAAAAGAATGAATCATGTGAATTTCAAGACCATCAACAGATTAATCAAAAATGATCTGGTAGAGGGAATTCCAAAGACAGTCATGAGCAAAGACAAGTTGTGTGACGCTTGTCAGAAGGGTAAACAAATCAAGTCATCTTTAAAGCAAAAAGCATCAATCTTCAACTAGAATTTTGGAGTTGTTACATATGGACTTATTTGGACCCATTGATCCAATCAGCAATGGTGGGAAGAAGTACTGCCTAGCTGTTGTGGATGATTTTTCAAGATACACCTGGGTTGTCTTCATGAAGAAGAAGAGTGAAACCAAGGAGCATCTTACCAATCTGATGGAACTGATCTAGAATGAGAAAAGCTTAAAAATATTGAAGATCAGATCAAATAGAGGGACTGAATTTACAAACTCTACTGTTGAAGAGTATTGTAACACCAGAGGAATCAACCATGAATACTCTGCTGCTAGAACCCCTCAACAAAATGGAGTTGCTGAAAGGAGAAACAGAACTCTAAAAGAAGCTACCAGAACAATGATAGCTGAAGCAAAACTGCCCCAAAGATTCTGGGCAAAAGCCACAAATACAGCATGCTACACCCAGAACAGATGCATGATCAACAAAAGTCAAAAAAAGACACCTTATGAAGTCTGGAACAACAGAAAGCCTAATATTCGTTATCTTAGGATTTTTGGTTGTAAATGTTATGTTTTGAATAATGGGAAAAATCACCTTACTGCATTTACAGAAAAGGCTGATGAAGCTATTTTTGTAGGTTACTCTACTATTAGTAAAGATTATAGAGTCTTCAACAAAAGAACTTTACTTGTAGAAGAATCTATTCATGTAGTATTTGATTAACCAAACCAATCTTCTGAAAAGAATTAAAGTACTAATTCAGATTTATCTACTGATTTTCAGAAATTGAGTGTTGAAAGAAAGGAAGAATATGTTTCCATCATGCTACCTGATCTCAACTCAGCTGCTAACTCAAGTGTTGTTCAAAATCAGTCTGCTGATTGTCTAACAAACAAGCTGCAAACAACTAACAGACCAGAGATTGTTCAACAGACTGCAAATGTTCAACAGACTACTACTGGAACTCCAACAGTAGTGTTGCAAGATCAATCAAGGGGACAACACCCATATTTGCAACCTGATCACAGATGGCTCAGAGATCACCCACATGATCTAGTGATAGGTGATCCACTTAATAGAGTAAAGACTAGAAGAGCTGCTGCAAATGAAGCAATGTTTGTCAGCTTCCTATCACAGATTGAGCCCAAAGAAAGTGATGAAGCTCTTAGTGATTCTCACTGGATTGAAGCTACGCAAGTGTTGGGATTCGGTAAGATAAACAGCCCTAGGCACAACGGAATTTAATAATTTTTATGACCTCTTACGGAATCTTGCCAGGATACTACTCTAGTTGTATATATATGAATATTAAATAAACGACATTAATAACAAGATCTATGTTATACTTATCTCCTTGCAAATCCTAGTCAACGAACGAAGTCAGATTACTCCCTCGGGTTAGTCGATCCGAAGCCCTGCTACAGCGCCCCACGTGTTGCGCCTCTATGAGTTGATACACCACAATATCACGAAAATAATATATCCTGATCGACTAGAACACATGATATATTAATATCTAGGGTTAGGAAACGAGTTTGGAACAAAAGTCGAAAAAATTGAACTCTTCCACATGGAAGTAGTGTTCGGCCAATTTCTGCTTGGGAGAGGGAGGGAGTGTTTTTGCTTGACTTGGTTTTTGGCTCTTGTAAGTTGTGTATGAGTTATGACATCTAGCTTCTTATTTATAGGTGTCTAACTCTCCTAATCCTCCTAGGACTAGGACTCCAAGTCTCCTACATGGGCCATGGCCCTTTTAATTAGAAGACTAAGTTTTCCAATTAATTCATGGCCCACTTAATTAATTTAATTAGGCAAAGTCCTCCATCAGCAGAGAGGCCTGTAGGAAGTGAAAAGGAGTCTGCTGCTGATAAGCCTGCTGATGCTCAGACTGAACAGACTACCACTGCACCAACAGCTGAGGTGAGCCAACCTCAAAAGGATCCTGAAGTGATAATCGTTGAACCAATTGCTGCTGCACCTATAGCAACAACTGTCCATGAACCTTCTGCTAACATACCAGTGAATGAATCAAGAGTTCAAAGGAGAAAGAGGACTGGAAAGTGAAAAGCAAAGGTATCTGCTGCCCATAAGAGAAAAAGAAAAGAAGCAGAGCAGAGAAAGAGGGATGATGTTGAATTCCATAAAGCCATTGAATTGAGCAAGGTTATTGCTCAAAAGAAACAAATGACTAAGGCAGAGCATAAAGCCAAAGAAGATGTTGATTTGGCTAAAGCTTTGGAACTGAGCAAGAAGGATGTTCATGGTCCTAGAAGGACTGGAGGCATCAAGATTGGAAAGTCAATCGATGGAAAGTTCATGTTGCCGCCTGAACAAAGGCCTAAAAAGAAGAAGTTTGAAGTGCGCGGGACTCCTGAAATTGTCAAGAGTGACGCTGCTGCCTTCTCTAGATTTGAAGTTGAGCTTGAAAAGTTTGATCAGCTGCTTCAAACGAAGACTGTTATCCTTCCTGAAAAGATCGGATACAACAGTTGGAGGGACTACAAACTGAACAAATCTGAGGCAGAGATCCTAGCTTGGAAGGAGTTTGCTGATGAAGGAAGATTGGTTCTGAATTGGTTGCAAACAACTTCAGTTGCACAAGCTTTGGATACAGACTTTGTTCAAGACAGATTGCATGGTTGTGTAAATGCCATTGTAAATAAAGCTGAGACTATCAAGGATTCACTGCCCAAGAAGCTAGGCCCTTCTGATGATCCTATTGATAGAGCAGTGAAGATAGTTGTTTATACGACTTTGGAGAAATGGGTACAAAGGTCAAGATATGTCCAAGGAACATTAAGTGATATGCCCAGTCTGCCAAGTCTTCAACAAATAGATTTTGGCACAGAAATCAGCCAGTATCAGGTACAACTTAGCATCCAACAGATGACTTATGTGTCTGCCGATGGTACTGCTGAAGTCATTCATAAAGATGCTGAGCCAGCTGATGAAGAACAGAACAAAGAGAATCAACCTATTGGAAAGAGTCCTTCAGTGCTTGAGTGAATGTTGAAGATGACCAAGTTCTTCAAGATACTCCTGTCCACCAGGAAGGGCCTGCTGATGCATCAACTTTTACCATTCCTGCTACTAACATCCATTCATCACTCATGGAGTCAATACAGTTAGTAATTGAAAATGCGATTAAGGAAATAGAAGAGAGAAACGAGTTGATGCTTAAGCAAATGGAGGATGCTAACTGCAAAGATTGTGCAGAATGCCATCAACAACTTTCCTCTACCACCAGTTAACTCTTTGGCACTGGCTCAAAGCATATTGAGCATGAACAGAAACATTGAAGACGTAAAGGCGGATGTCAATAATTTGCATAATGCTCTTCGGAGAAATTAGTCAGATTTAGCCCATGTTGCAAAGGTCATGAAGGAAATCGGTGTAGCTGAGATTGTAAAGACTGCTAGCATAATGCAAGAATTCATAGTTATCACTAATAAGGTACAAAAGAAGATATCAACACTTCAATTGAATGTTGATTGCATAAATGACCAGGTTGGTGAAATCAAGTCAACTCAACAACATCAGACCACTCAATTAAACATCATGGATCAAAACATCAAAACGCTCTGTGTTGTTGTCAACATCTCGCCTGTTCAACTCGACCTTGCTGATGATGACAAAAAGGGGAAAAGAGGATCAGCTACAAAGAAGAGTGTTGCCACTACAACTATTCAAGTAACCGAGCATGAGTTTGTTGTTGCTGCTGAAAAGCCCATTGAAGAAGGGACAAGTAGACCAGCAGATGAAGTGCTTGAAGAGGATGCTGCTGAAAAAGAGCCCAAGGATGTAGCCAAGTCTGATAAAGAACTGATAGAAATAGTGTCCGGCAAGCCAATTGTATGGCTATCATTTAATGTAATAAATGAAGGAACTATTCAATTTTGATTAATAATTGCACTTTATTATATGGTCAACTTTATCTTATGTAATAATTATCTACGCATAAGGATAGAAGTCCTTAGATCACAAGGCTATGGGACAACTCTTGGACTGATCTCCAAGGCCGTGATCTAGAACATATTCAAGAGTCTTAGAATCCAATCGAGATAGGACATCGTTGGATTCGGTTAGACTCTCACTATTGTGTATACTCCGATGAACTGGAGAACGCTGGGGTCCACGAGTGTAACTGGAATAGTCGATACACATAAATGGGTGCCATCTCAATGGAAGCAGTAGTCGCATATCGGGGTTGAAGTTATCCCAATTTACGATAGTATACGAGGAACGATCCCTAATACTTGAGGTGATAGGTTTTATCTGGTGCGAGAACGTTTATACTTAGATGTGAGTTCCGACCGACTGGAGATTACCAGAAAGTCTTTGTGGACTCATGTTGGGTATAGAGGAACTCGTATGCAGGTTCATATCATCAACAAATGATCCATTGACCCGACTTGATAGATTGGGAATTTCTCCTATGGATTTCTGTGAGAAATTAATTCTGGTAAATACTTGGCCAAGGTATCTGACGACTTTATGAAAGTAGCTCATAAAGATTAAGTCAAAGAGAATTATTTTGAGACCAGAATGCAGAAGGTCAAGACGAAGAAAAAGGGAACCGATGAAAAGTCCATACCCTTAAGTCTCGACAAGGAGATTGATCGATGGGGAGATTATGTCGTATATGGAAATTGTAAATGATTAAAAGGTTCACTGAATTAATTCACCTGTGATTGGGCTCCATGGGCTTGTGGCCAGACATCGACCGTGGAGCGTGGGAGAATTCCCAAATTGGCAGGGGTGCTAATTTTGGAATGATCAGTCGACAGAGTGTTCGACTGATTTAGAGTATTTAATACTCGATTAATTAAATAAATGTTTAATTATAACCCACGACCAATTATGTGATGAACCTACGGGGGCATACACAATACACATGAAGCGAAAGCGAGGAAAAGAAGAACAACTTGGGTCGACCGAATCGACTGGGTCGATTTAGTTAACTGGGTGGACTGGGTCGGCTGGGTCGACCCAATTGGAGCGAAAGTGATCCGATTGGAATTGGATCAAGATTATAAATTAAATTTGAATTTAATTTGTAAGTTATTTAATTAAATTGGACTTAATTAATTAAAGGAATATTTAATTAAATAGACTTAGAGTCTAATTTAATTGATTGGGAGAGTAATTAATTAATTGGGCCATTTAATTGAGAAATTAAATAAAGCCTAATTAAATTAATTAAGTAATGGGTCATGAATTAATTAAAAGACTTAGTCTTCAAATTAAAAGGGGCCATGACCCATGTAGGAGACTTGAAGTCCTAACCCTAGGAGGATTAGGTTAATGAGTTACCTATAAATAGGAGACTTGATGTCATATCTCATACACACAACTCAAGAGCCAAAAAGCCTAAGTCTAGAAAATACTTTCCCTCCCTCTCTCCCTAAAATCGGCCAAACCCTACTTCCTCTTTCGAAGAATTTTTCGTTTTCGATTTTAGCTCCTAAGTCATTCTCTAACCCTAAATCTTAATATACCCTATGTTCTAGTCGATTAGGATATATTAACTTTCGTGATATTGTGGTGTATCAACTCGTAGAGGCGCAACACGTGGGGCGCTGCAACAGGGCTTAGGATCGAGCCAACCGAACAGAGAAAGACGACGTTTTCGCTGACAGCAGGGATTTGCATGGAGACAGGTATAACTTAGATCTAATTATCTATGTCGTTCTATTTATTCATATATATACAACCAGTTAGTATCCTGGCAAGATTCCGTAAGAGGCCCTAAAATTTAAAATTTCGCTGACTGTAGGGCTGTTTATCTTACCGAATCACAACAGTGGTATAAGATCCAACTCTGGCTTTGTATATATATGAATTTGCAAATTCTATGTTTTAAATCATATGTTTGATTTATGTGTGGCTAGTTCTTTAACCGTTTATGTTTTAGAACGTAGATCTGTTTAACTTGGAGTTAAAATAGAGAAAATTCTGATCCGAAATTTTATCACGTTAATTTTATTTTGGATTAGGATTTAATTAATTGGATCTGGTTTTAAGTAAATCAAAGAGTAATCGAAACAAAACAAAAAATTTGATCAACCGCAGCTGGGCGGCCACCGCGAGCTGCCATACGCAGCAGCGCGTGCAGCACACGACAGCTGCCTACGGGCAGTATGCCTCGTGCTGGCAACGCGCGGCAGCAGCTGTTGCGTGCGGCTCACGTGCGGCCTTCCTGGCCGTGTGTGTGCTGCCACGTGGCTGCGTCCTATTGGCCATTGTGTGGCTGATTTTTGGTTGATCTCAAATTTACCTATTTTGGAAAGTTTGTGAATCTTGGAGATTTGTGGGATTAGGAAACTTGGAGTTTTGGATAAGGTATCTTGGTAGATTTGGGAACTACCTTAATTAACTAATCTAGTCAAAATAGGATTATCTTGATAATCTTGTAGATTTGGAATATTGGGAAACTTAGAGTTTTGGATAAGATATAATCTTAAAGATTTGTAACTATCTTAATTAACCAACTTAATCAAGATAAGAATTGTAGATTACTTAGAACTCAAGTAAGAGTTAATTAATCTTAGAGATTAATTGTTAATTCAAAAGTAATTAACTTGGATAATTTTTGTGAATTAAAATTAAAAGAGCCGGTAAATTTATATTTATGCCCTTATGTGAATTTATGCATATTCTTGAGTGAATATGTGGATTGATCTATTATGCCCCTAAGCCCTGTGTAGTTTTGGTTTATTTATTTTATGGGTTGTAATTAAATGGGCCTGATTGGTGCCCCTTGCTTGCACAATTAAATGTAATAGAATAGGGCCATTTTGTATGTTAGACTTAGTTTAGGCTTGGAGCCGAGAAGACCTCATGAAGACTTGGAGATCCACATGGAAGCCCATAACCTTGGAGGACATGGAGGCCCAATTCAATACATGGAGGCCCAATCAAGGAGGATATTACAAGAAAGCCCATGCATGTATGAGTTTGAAAATGGTAATAGTTAGGACATTTAATTTCCAACCTAGACTGACCAATTGATCCATCGCATGGCTCGTGATGGATCGCATAGGATGGGCGATCGATCAATCATATCCTGCTAGGTGATATATGTTTACTTATATTCTTTGATGTATGACTTGTATACTTAGAATAGATCACGTAAATAAGATAAAACATAATCTGATGAGACCTCGCACAAGAATACTTAAAACCTCCAATTGAACTTTAAAACTCAATTATAATATTAAATCGAATAACGGGCGCATATGAATAGAGTCTATGGTCCGAGCCTGTCCAATTACTAGGTCATAGACATATTGTACAAATATATCTCGATGTATCACGTGCCGTGGGTCGAGCTATAGGAAGATAATATATCTATTGCCTCGATGCACTAGTTTAGTGCCAAGGGAGGGGATAGCAAGGTCCTAGGCGTTGTCTCATGAGTCGTGGGGCATCTAAAATTGAACTATTTCTCTCCACGAGTATTGGACTTGATTTAACGCTAGTAAGTATGGATGTCTCACGAGTCGTGGGTTCATAACAAAAAACGAGGCTAAATGAACTCAAGGGTTAGCTGCGATGGTTAACCGACGACGATGTCGACCACCAAGTGAATCAAATAGTATGGCCAATGAGTCGTGGGTACTAGGAGATTGCATTTGGGCCTTGAGCCTGCTAGGATATTTTGAATTCCCGAAACTTATGTGGGGGCATAAGATTTTGATTAAAATAGTAGGAGTAATTTACAAATAATACTCATGTTTGTAAATTGTGCATTTTAAATTAATCTTTCGCGTTTTTATTATGTCGTCTTTTTATAGATATGATGTCTAAAGAGCTTAGAGCTCTTAGATATTTTTTCAGCTCATCACTTGAACGTAATATTTGGACTGGACCAAACCTGCACTTCTGGTCGCACCACTTGATTGAACTTATTGACGCTGAAAACATTTCATATGTTTTGTCTGTACCTCCACCCATTGATATTCCACATGATGTTCCCGATGAGCTTCGAAAAAGCATCACCAAATGGAAATTGGATGATAGCTTAGCTCGTGATTACATGTTGGAATATATGTCACTTGATCTGCGGTTACAACATGAGCATATGGTATCCGCGAAAGAGATTCTCTCGAATCTCAAATTCCTTTATGAGATTAGAGATGGTCGTCGCAGATTCGCGATAACGAGAGAACTCTTGCAAGCAAGAATGAGAAAGGAAACTCCTGTCGGAATACACGTGCACAAGATGATTCGACTTCTAACAGAACTCGATGATATGGGTGTCGTGATGGGCAATGATTTTCGTGTGGATATTATCCTACAATCTTTTCCTAGATCATATGACAGATTCATCGCGGACTTGAATCTCCAAAGGCGAGAAATCACTGTGCACGTCCTGCGACTAATGCTCGAGGAACATGAAGCTTCTTTTGGAAAGAAAGCAAGGGTTTGTGAAAAAACTGGGCGGCGATCAAAGTCAAAACAAATGGAAACCAGAGCTGCCTGCCGCGTGCTGGCAACGCGCGGTAGCAGCTGTTGCGTGCGGCTCACGTGCGGCCTTCCTGGCCGTGTGTTTGCTGCCACGTGGCAGCGTCCTATTGGCCATTGTGTGGCTGATTTTTGGTTGATCTCAAATTTACCTATTTTGGAAAGTTTGTGAATCTTGGAGATTTGTGGGATTAGGAAACTTGGAGTTTTGGATAAGGTATCTTGGTAGATTTGGGAACTACCTTAATTAACTAATCTAGTCAAAATAGGATTATCTTGATAATCTTGTAGATTTGGAATATTGGGAAACTTAGAGTTTTGGATAAGATATGAATCTTAGAGATTTGTAACTATCTTAATTAACCAACTTAACCAAGATAAGAATTGTAGATTACTTAGAACTCAAGTAAGAGTTAATTAATCTTAGAGATTAATTGTTAATTCAAAAGTAATTAACTTGGATAATTTTTGTGAATTAAAATTAAAAGAGCCGGTAAATTTATATTTATGCCCTTATGTGAATTTATGCATATTCTTGAGTGAATATGTGGATTGATCGATTTTGCCCCTAAGCCCTGTGTAGTTTTGGTTTATTTATTTTATGGGTTGTAATTAAATGGGCCTGATTGGTGCCCCTTGCTTGCGCAATTAAATGCAATAGAATAGGGCCATTTTGTAAGTTAGACTTAGTTTAGGCTTGGAGCCGAGAAGACCTCATGAAGACTTGGAGATCCACATGGAATCCCATAACCTTGGAGGACATGGAGGCCTAATTCAATACATGGAGGCCCAATAAAGGAGGATATTACAAGAAAGCCCATGCATGTATGAGTTTGAAAATTGTAATAGTTAGGACATTTAATTTCCACCATAGACTGACCAATTGATCCATCGCATGGCTCGTGATAGATCGCATAAGATGGGCGATCGATCAATCATATCATGCTAGGTGATATATGTTTACTTATATTCTTTGATGTATGACTTGCATACTTAGAATAGATCACGTAAATAAGATAAAACATAATCTGATGAGACCTCGCACAAGAATACTTAAAACCTCCAATTGAACTTTAAAACTCAATTATAATATTAAATCGAATAACGGGCGCATATGAATAGAGTCTATGGTCCGAGCCTGTCCAATTACTAGGTCATAGACATATTGTACAAATATATCTCGATGTATCACGTGCCGTGGGTCGAGCTATAGGAAGATAATATATATATTGCCTCGATGCACTAGTTTAGTGCCAAGGGAGGGGATAGCAAGGTTCTAGGTGTTGTCTCACGAGTCGTGGGGCGTCTAAAATTTAACTATTTCTCTCCACGAGTATTGGACTTGATTTAACGCTAGTAAGTATGGATGTCTCACGAGTCGTGGGTCCATAACGAAAAACGAGGCTAAATGAACTCAAAGATTAGCTGCGATGGTTAACCGACGACGATGTCGACCACCAAGTGAATCAAATAGTATGGCCAATGAGTCGTGGGTACTAGGAGATTGCATTTGGGCCTTGAGCCTGCTAGGATATTTTGAGTTCCCGAAACTTATGTGGGGGCATAAGATTTTGATCAAAATAGTGGGAGTAATTTACAAATAATACTCATGTTTGTAAATTGTGCATTTTAAATTAATCTTTCGCGTATTTATTATGTCGTCTTTTTATACATATGATGTCTAAAGAGCTTAGAGCTCTTAGATATTTGTCCATCTCATCACTTGAACGTAATATTTGGACTGGACCAAACCTGCACTTCTGGTCGCACCACTTGATTGAACTTTTTGACGCTGAAAACATTTCATATGTTTTGTCTGTACCTCCACCCATTGATATTCCACATGATGTTCCTGATGAGCTTCGAAAAAGCATCACCAAATGGAAATTGGATGATAGCTTTGTTGATTTGAGACGGTGGGTACGCTCATTCGGACTAGCCCGACCCGAACCGATTTAAATTCGAAAAGAGGAGGGAGTAGTTAATTAACTACTCCCAAATGAGGAGTTAACCTCCCACTTAGTGGGAGATTAACTCCCATAATTCAAATGCAAGTGGGGGAGCATTCGGCTCCCCCTAATCTCTGAATATACAAGAAGTCCCAAAGGGACTTCTCAAAAAAAAAATATAAACAACAGAGAAGTCACAAGGGGACTTCTCCATGATTGCCGAAAGAGAGAGATCAAATGGACCTCTCCCCCTTTTCTATTTCTTCTCCTTACATACACATATATATATTATATATTATGTATATATATATAGTTAGCACATTATATACAGGTAATTCATATTATATATTTCGGGTAATATATATGAACATATCATCAACAATAATTGGGGCATTTGGATTGTGAATTATGGCTCATTTCCGTACGTGATTTTTGTCTTGATCGGGAGCACCAAAACGTGAGAGCATCGGTGATTCAACCACGGTTAGATCAAATGGCGAATGCAGAATTCTCTCCAGGTAATCCACTTCAAGCAACCGGTGATTATTCGATCCGATTCAAGTAAGTGATTTTACGGTTGATTCGGATTTAAAACCCAACATTGGTATCAGAGCCATGGTTGGTTGAGTTCCTTTGATGTTTGAAAGCATGTTTAGTTTTAGTAATTTCATGAAATTTGAAATTATGTTCATGCTTGACCTTTAATGGCAGTTTGTGATTCCCTCGTTAGAATGGTATGAAAATTATACTGGAGCATGATTTTAAGTTCTTGAATACAACTGTATTTTTTCAGATTTTTTTGTTGAGAAATTTGTTCTGAAAAAATTATTGATTGAATTATTTGCTGAAACTTTAAATGCGGATTCCCGGTTCAATACTTGGATTCATGTGACGTGATGTATACCATTAGAATCCTCTTGAAATTATCTTTCCAGCCATGTATGGAAATCTATTTTTGGATTTGAAATGAGAAAGATATGGTCAATTCAAGTTTCTGCCATATATGTCTAAATTGTTTGACATTTTATTTCCGGATTTAAATGTGCTTATTATTTTGGTACGAAAATTTGTACATAGCATGCTTACATGTTGTTGATCATCTTTGCAAAATTTCATGCTCATTGGATATGTAGAAATTGAGATATGATTTTTTGTTTATTTTTTGGCCGAAATTTGTTTAATTTTCTGCGGATTATATGTTGTGGCTTATAAGATGATTCATGTACCGTTAGAAAGATCTCGTCAAGAGGTTTCTAACCATATATAGTATGCGTAATTCGGACTTATAACGAAGGAGATATTGCCAATCGAAGTTCATGTCGCATTTCTTCAAGTTGCTGGAAATTTGAAGAAGATGAACATTTACTTTGTTCATACCCACTCTCGATCGCGGCTGTTGGTTGCTCAAACAAGTACTTCCAAAGGTCAAAATGAAAAACTGAGCTCACCATAGGAATCAGAAGGTCCGAAAACGTTGGGGTAGCCGGAAGCGTTTCGTTGGGAAACGCCGTTAGGCCGGCGCGTGTGTCACACGCGCCACATAAGCGCGTGAAGTTGTTGGTTTGGTGACGTACACACATGGCAGCCAACTAGGCGCCACACGTGTGCTCAGCATCATGTGGATATCCACGTGGCATGACATGTCAGCTGCCACATCAGCGATTGTACTGCATGGTAGTGTCACGCAAGTGCGGCGTATTCCGGTGTCCATTTTTTGGCCCGAAAAAATTCTGTGTTCAGAATTTTATTCTGACTGTTTGGTGAATTTAAATTAATTTTTCAGAATGTAAAATATTTTTCTTGATTTTTGATGCTTGGAAAATGTTTTAAAATAGAAAATTATTTTTCTTTGAAGGAAAATTTTGAAATTTTATGTTGGTCCAGAAAAATATTTTTGAGGAAATGGATTGCAAGTGGGAGTGTTTGGAAACACTTTAAGTCAATTTCAATTTTCTAATGCATGTAGAAAATGATTCAACATCATTTTAAATCAAGAAAATTCCTTTTTTTTTTTAATTTCTGAAAACATTTTCAAACGTTTGACTTCAAAAGGAAGTACTTCAACACTTATTTATGACGTTCTAATAATTTTATTTTCTAAATTGGAAAATTTGTTTTTCCATCATTTTTTTTTTTTTGTTAAATTAGAACTTGGTTTGCTTGTGAAAAAAAAATAAGTGTAAAATATTATTTTATGAGCATGAGTTAAGGTATTTTTATTAGCTTATGAGCTTGATCTAATATTTAACTCAATTTAGTTTGAGAACGTGACTTATGCCGGACTTAGTGGGAGAGCGACAATATGATTAAGAATCTGAACCTCTTTTGCAATTTATGCAAATTGCGAAACGTTAGTAATTCTAATAAAAGTTTATGCACACTTTCGAGTTTCGTGGTCATAGACTTGAAACGTTAAAGTTGATGCAATAGGGACGCTTCTTTAACCAAGGGCTAAGAGAAGAAAAATGAACGATTGCATTCCATCTTAATGGAATGAATCTGTCGTTTATCTAATTGGTTGAAAAACGACGTAATAAATTTCCTTTTCGAAATTTAAAATTTGTCTTACTAACTATTTGAAGGAAAAATATTTTGAATATATTTTTTTTTTATCTCTCTCCTAAAAGTTTTTTGAAAACTTTAAAACTTTTTCCAAGAATTTGAGTTTTTCACTCAATCTTCTTTTAAGTAAGACAAGTATCGTTAATTTTTGTCCCTTGAGGCTTTGACATTGGAATCTTCTAAGGTGATTCTTAATTGTACACATGATTTTGTTTATGTGTTATTGCTACGGTGTGTGTTTGATACGCGCTTATCTCCTTATGTGCACTTTATTGGGTTGTGTTAAGATGTAACACGATTCACATTAAATATTTGTAAGTACTTTGAATTAGTACTCGAGTGGGAGTTCCTAGGTTGGAAGAATTTAAGTAATTCTCAACTGGAACTACTAGATTTTATACTAAGGGATTGAATTAGTGATAATGATCATTTGGATATGGGAGATGATTGGGCCACGTAGTGACCCTTTCGATTTTGTACCTTATGGGATTTAAAACGAGTTCAGTTTGCTATGTATAAAGTCACCTATACTTAAATGGGCTAAAATGATATATCTATATTGACAGATCATGGCAATTGATTCTAAATAGATGAGTACTTGCAAAAGTACTCATTGACAAAGCTGCAACACTTTGTCGATGTTGATTTAGAATTTGAGTAGGAATATGTGATGTTGTAGAAAACATCTATCAAGTCATTAAAGACCTGTTGTGGTCTTATTACTTGAGAAGGAGAACATAGACTTTCTTCATGTCTTTTCACATGATTCCACTCTAGTCTTGAAATTATGGCATCGTACAACGTTATCCTTAGGGAGCAGTGTAGAAATACTACTCTAACAAGGTAGATGTTGGACTTTTAAAGTTTGACCAATTGGACAAATACTTTTGTCTAATATGTTGGATACTTATGAGAAAAAAGTCAAACTTAATGAATGATTAAAAGTCAAGTCATAATTCTTCTCTTTTGAGTTACTGAATTCATGTTCATTTCAGTCTCATTCCATTTTTAAAGACCATTCAAAGGTCGTGTCGATTTACATATCTGTAAAACGACTTTCTCAAATGGCAAGTATTTCATTGTACTTCTTAAAAGGTTATTTGGTGTTTCTAGACCAAAAAATGAAGTCTTTGTGACAAAATCTATTTTTAACGGGGCATAGGCTCTAAGAAAAATAAAACTAGATTAATAGAGACAATGAAATAAAGGAGACTGAAGATAATTCTAGTTGGAAGAACAATCAGTGCCGGATTTTGATAATCTGAAACGGCATGGGACTATAAGTGCTTGATTTACCATATTTTTTGTTCTTTCACTCGTCAATGGATGAAGTTGAAAATGTAGCACTCAATAACACTGTTATAATTATTGTTTTGTCGAAAACACGTTACTAACCTTATCCTATGTGGACAATAGGTTTATGGTAACTAATAATTGAAAAGTGTTTGAGCCCTCACTCAAGTTTATTAAGTTACATTTGTGTACCTTCGAGAAACTAAACTTGACTATTGAGTTTGTTCTTGGATTGGATTTAGACTTGAATTCATCATTGACTTGATTAGTATCATTTTGAGTGATACTTAAATGTTCTAGACATTTAACGATAGTTTGAAGTGTCATACTTGACTAAACTTTTCATTGCATTGTTGATTGTTGTTGTACAATCAACACC
Organism: Penstemon barbatus; assembly: GCA_003313485.2. Lineage (NCBI taxonomy): Eukaryota > Viridiplantae > Streptophyta > Magnoliopsida > Lamiales > Plantaginaceae > Penstemon > Penstemon barbatus. The sequence goes on along the minus strand of CM064884.1, from coordinate 48,395,679 downwards.
TGATGCATCACAAAATATGTTGAAGGCATATTTGTTTAGGTCAATTTGGGCTAGTGGAAACACTAGACTTTTACAAGTCGTTTCTGAAAATTGGTTTGTCTTTGCACTGTTTCAATTGAAACAAGACACCAGAACTATTTTGTTAGGCCGTTGAAGTTAAACTTCCATTTTGATCAATTCTAGTGATTTAATATTAGTGAAGGTTGGATGAATCCGTCCTTTCATTACTTTTATAAGGATATTACATGCCTTGATTATTTTTATTTTGATCTATTGCAAAATTAAAATACTTCAGTGTTTTTGAAATTCTAGAGAATCAAATGTATCGATGAACATAGAGTTCTGATACTAGATCAAGGATATGAATATCTATACGATCATTTTGTGATCAGTGTAATGAAACACCTGAGTATAAGTTATTTCTAACACTCTTATTTGTATAATTGTGTTAAGAGAAATAACTAAATATATTGGATATGATGGGATTCAAAGCATTTCAAGTTAACCCCTTGAATTTCAATGTGAAATTATGTTAACATTAAATGCTTATTTTGTGAACCTTCAATAATAGTAATTTTCAACATCTAAAAGCTGGGGTCATATGACGATTTGACCTAAACTACCTTAGACGATGTGATCAAGTAGTTGAGTTTGTCTTAACTTTATTTCTAATATGTTTAGAAACATGATTACGAAAGAAAATATATCTTTGGAGGATATATTATGTCTAATGGTTTATGTTCTTGAATGAACAATGAGATGGAAGTAAAATTCTTATTAAATCAATAAGTACAATCTTTCGAAAGATGTATTTACTAGATAAACTGAACTTTATGTATTTGAACATGTTAGTGTAAACGGTTCAAGGGATAGTTATTCATTTGACTTATCACTTGGAAGTGATTATCCAAAATTGCTTCTTTTGAGTGGGAGCAATTTATGTTCTACTGGATCCATTCAAATGAAAGGACTACAATTGAACCATAACTTGTTTCAAATACTGAAATATGTTCTCCTCTCTCATGGGTGAAATACGTTAAACGAATGGAAGGAAGACTCAGTATCTGCCTATAATTTAAACCAATTTTTGTACTGGTTGATTTTTCAAAGAGACACTTGGTTTATTACCTGTATCTTACCTTAGTCAAAATTTAGATATGGAAGTATTCCAAATGAATAGAAGACTATTAATCTGAAAAGTTGAGATACCAAAGTTCTCGAACTTGAAATCTTTGAGCTTTAAGATTATTTTAGGCAATAAGAGATTGTCTAAACAATCACTTTGATTTTCATCTTGATGGATGAAAAACATTTGCCTTTTGTCTTAAGTTATTAATTAGGAATACTGGATTCCATTTCTTAATGTTTGAATTACCCTATTTGTTGGGATAGCTTTGAGTATAAAATGACCGTTTTGAAAATGGTCGTCCTTAATTATTTATAAATGAATTGAGGACTTGTAGGTAGAAACTTGGTGAAGTTCATTGAATTTTATAAGTGGTCAATCGACGCTTGAATAATTCTGAATTTAATACCTACTGATACTCTAATAGTAAGAGGTAAAATTCTAATTCTTGAAATGTGCACTTTGAATGTAATGTCTAGATCACTGATTCCGATCTTGATGGAATCATTAATTGGTTTGAAACCAATTGCCTACTCTGATTTATGTTGTGCCATGGATCTAGCCAATATTATAAATCAAATCATTTGTATGATTTTTAGACTTTAATGAGAAGGTTGTTGAGAAACCTTTATTATAATGCAATTGATCTCTTAAGCATAGTGAGACATGTTTATCTATGTGTACAATTGTTGTAAAATTGATGGCACATACGCAGTATGGATAGTTGTATGGTCAAGAGGTATTTATTACTTCTTCGGGAAGGTAAAGAGCTACATTCAAGTTGTGTTGACATTTATGTTGCGAAACACATTTATAGCTTGCAATATAAATACTGTTTTAGTGAGACCAAACACTTAAACAAAATTGAGAAATTTTGTGGAGATATCTCAACAAAGTTAATAGAGAACTTTGTAGTTAGCATTTACGTACAATAAATGGTTGAGTTTACTAAGACCATAACTGGAGATTCTTACGTGGGTTGCCTAGCAATCTCTAGAGTTGTGTAGATTTTGATCTAATTGAACTTGGAAGTTCATAGATCAAGCCCATAAGTTATGTGACACTTGAATGCTTGTATACATGATTTGGAAATCATACATTCAATGTCCTAAGATATGTCGAACAAGTAGAGATTGGCTCTCTCACACGAGCAATCGCCTTTGACGTTGAGAACGTGCAAAGATGAGATTGTTTTATCCTTGTATAGAGCGCAAGATAAAACCATGATCGCCTTAATTATAATCGATTAAAGATTATTGTTTTGATTAAAGTAATCATAGTCTTGCATGAATGCAAGATCAGAGAGGTATCGATTGCTTAATTAAGATGAGATTACTTTTGTATATACAAGTAATCGAAGAAGAATGGATTCCCACCATCCGTTAAACTTGTCGAATGGCCAGATGTGAATTTTCTCGAGTTAATTCTTTATCGAGGATAAGGAGAAAATTCAGGTAAAGTGTAGATGTACATTTGTACTAAAATCTGTACTGTGTAGTTTAAATGACATACACTTCAAGAAATGAAGTAAACTACAGTAGCACGTGTTTCATACCACGTGTGCCTTAGTGACCATTGGGAAATGAGTGAAAGATCCCTGCTCACTCATTGTGTGAGGCCCAGAGGTTTATTGCAACCTCAATAGGTACCCTTATGACTTTTGACCGTTTCTCGAGATCTTACCAAGGTGTTGCTACTTTAGCACGTCACTAATAGCTATGAATCATACGGTGATGCGGTCCGTGTCTAGGAAAGCTGCCGAAGTAAGATCGAAAGATTCAGGTAGGAAAGGAAGACTTTATGAAGCTAACACACACTGCTTGAATTCAAAGCTGGCCAGCCAATATGTCGAACTCGAGAGTTTGAGACATGATTGTGAATACAAGTGAGTGGTGGAGTGAAGTATGCTCTTTTGTTGATTTGAGGGATCAGAGATACTTCGGTTAGTGAAATGAGGTTTGGGGTATAGCGAGTCCTGATGTCCTCGTGTTTTGTGAATAAGAGTTGTTATATATCCTAACAGGTGTATGACACTTAATGCTCTTGCGCTCGCCGGTCACACGATCCACTTGTCTGTATGAAGTTGATGAGTATGTTGTTGAAGTCATTGTAGACTCGGTTTAGCCCTCATGTGCGAGTGGGAGATGTTGATTTGAGACGGTGGGTACGCTCATTCGGACTAATCCGACCCGAATTGATTTAAATTAGAAAAGAGGAGGGAATAGTTAATTAAATACTCCCAAATGAGGAGTTAACCTCCCACTTAGTGGGAGATTAACTCCCATAATTCAAAGGCAAGTGGGGGAGCATTCGGCTCCGAGCATTCGGCTCCCCCCAATCTCTGAATATAGGACTTCTAAAAAAAATATATAAACAACAGAGAAGTCCCAATGGGACTTCTCCATGATTGCCGAAAGAGAGAGATCAAATGGACCTCTCCCCCTTTTCTATTTCTTCTCCTTACATACACATATATATATTATGTATATATATATAGTTAGCACATTATATACGGGTAAATCATATTATATATTCCGGGTAATATATATGAACATATCATCAACAATAATTGGGGCATTTGGATTGTGAATTATGGCTCATTTCCGTACGTGATTTTTGTCTTGATCGGGAGCACCAAAATGTGAGAGCATCGGTGATTCAACCACGGTTAGATCAAATGGCGAATGCAGAATTCTCTCCGGGTAATCCACTTCAAGAAACCGGTGATTATTCGATCCGATTCAAGTAAGTGATTTTACGGTTGATTCGGATTTAAAACCCAACAAGCTTAGCTCGTGATTACATGTTGGAATATATGTCACTTGATCTACGGTTACAACATGAGCATATGGTATCCGCGAAAGAGATTCTCTCGAATCTCAAATTCCTTTATGGGATTAGAGATGGTCGTCGCAGATTCGCGATAACGAGAGAACTCTTGCAAGCAAGAATGAGAAAGGAAACTCCTGTCGGAATCCACATGCACAAGATGATTCGACTTCTAACAGAACTCGATGATATGGGTGTCGTGATGGACAATGATTTTCATGTGGATATTATCCTACAATCTCTTCCTAGATCATATGACAGATTCATCGCGGACTTGAATCTCCAAAGGTGAGAAATCACTGTGCACGTCCTGCGACTATTGCTCGAGGAACATGAAGCTTCTTTTGGAAAGAAAGCAAGGGTTTGTGAAAAAACTGGGCGGCGATCAAAGTCAAAACAAATGGAAACCAGAGCTCCTTACTGCACGAGGTTAAGGGAAATGATCAAGGAAGAGTTCTTGGAGAACTCGAAAGGTATATTCCTTGTTGAAGTTAATTTATCAATTAACTGTGCATCTTGGGTGTTAGACATTGCTTGTGGTTCTCATCATTGTAATGATTTACAGGTGATGGGAGCAACAAGACCACTTAGGCCAGGGAATTGGATCCTGAGATTTGGCAATGGAGCTAGAGCTGCTGCCGAGGCCATAGGCAAAGTGGAATTAGATTTAGGTGGTAATAAATTAGTCCTTAGGAACGTTTTTTATGTACCTGGTTTAGTGAAAAACATTATTTTTATTCATGTTTTGGATAATGAAGTTTTTAATTTTTCAATTAATAAAGGTCTATTTCGTTATTCATGAATGATAATTTGTTTTTCACTGGTACATTAAAAGATGGACTATATACCATAGAACCACTTAAGTTAGTTATGCACGTACAACAAAACAAAAGAAAACAAGATAATGAAATATCTGCCCAATTATGGCACGCTCAACTTGGACATATATCCAAGTCAAGGATTCAAAAGTTACCATCATCTGGGGCACTTGAAATCAATCGCATTGATGAAATGCCAACATGTGAACCATGTGTAAAGGGTAAAATGGCTAAGCTGCCATTTAAGGAAAACCCTAAGCGAGCCAAACAAACATTGGACTTAATACATACTGACGTATGTGGACCACTAAGAAAAAGTGCCCAAGGTGGCTATGATTACTTCATCACCTTCACTGACGAATATAGTTGTTATGGATATGTGTTTTTGTTGAAACACAAGTCTGAAGCCTTTGAGCGATTCAAAGAATTCAAGATAGAAGTAGAGAATCAACTTGGTCATACGATAAAGGCTCTTCATTCTGACCGAGGTGGAGAATTTCTTAGTAACAAATTTCTGAATTATCTTTTAGAGCATGTAATACTATCGCAGTGGACTCCTCCTGCAACACCCCAATTAAATGGAGTAGCAGAGAGAAGGAATCGAACCTTGAGGGACATGGTTCGATCCATGATGAGTGCCACTGACCTTCCTCTTTCATTTTGGGGACATGACCTCCTCACGGCAACGAAGATACTGAACATGGTACCTTCTAAATCCGTAGAAAAGATACCATACGAATTATGGTTTGGCAAGGCACCCTCATACGCATTCATGCGCATATGGGGATCTCCCGCTTACGTCAAAAAGCTAGTGGGAGATAAATTGGAAACTAAATCCACTTTGTGCAAATTCGTGGCGTATCCAGAAAACACGATAGGATACGAGTTCTATGATCCTACGAGACAAACTACGTTTGTCTCAAGGAACGCGCACTTCTTGGAGAATGATTTCTTGTTGGACAAGAAGGAACACAACATAGAACTGGATGAGGTCACTGAAGCTGAAAAGGCCGAAGAGGTCGATCAAGCCGACCCATCACTACAGGCAGTGGGAGAACAAGAGCATGAAAGTGCACTAGAAAGTACACCAATACTTCGTAGGTCAAAAAGACAACGTAGAGAAGCCAAGAGGTACTACGGTCTGCTGCACGAGACTGGACAGTCTCTAACCGACCAAAGGACTTACGATGAAGCTATGTTAGACATAAATTCGGGAAAGTGGCACGAAGCCAGGGAATCCGACTTGGACTCAATGCACTCAAACAAGGTCTCCTCCTTGGTAGATCCACCAATGGGAGTGACTCTCGTGGGTTGCAAGTGGATCTATAAGCGAAAGCTAGGAGTGAACGGAGAGGTAATAACCTACAAGGCGCGACTAGTGGCAAAAGGATACACTCAAAGGCCAGGCATCGACTTTGAGGAAACCTTCTCGCCTATCGTAATGCCTAAATCCATTCGAATCTTGCTGGCCATAGCTGCGTGGTATAACTACGAGATATGGCAGAAGGATGTGAAGACCACCTTCCTCAATGGAGACATTGATAAGGAGATCTACATGGAGCAACCAAAAGGATACGCATCCAAATGAGATGAGCACAAGGTGTGCAAACTCCAGAGGTCCATTTATGGACTGAAGCAAGCTTCCCGAAGTTGGAACATTCGTTTCGATGAGACAATCCAAACTTTTGGATTCATCAAAAACGTGTTCGAACCTTGCGTGTACAAAAAGATCAGTGGGAGTACAGTTAAATTTTTGGTGCTTTACGTCGATGACATCCTTCTCATTGGAAACAATGTAAAGGTGTTGTCCGAAACGAAAGCATGGTTGTCTACACAATTCTCAATGAAGGATTTGGAAGAAACATCGTTTGTACTACGTATAAGGATCTACCGAGATAGATCAAAAGGACTGCTGGGCCTCTCCCAATCGCAGTACATAGATAAAATACTGAAGAGATTCCGTATGGAAGAATCCAAGAGAGGATTGCTTCCGATGAGACATGGAATTGCACTCTCTAAGTCTATGGCCCAAAAGACGCCTGAAGAGAGAAGCAATATGTCTCAAGTACCATATGCCTTCGCTATTGGAAGCATAATGTATGGTATGTTATGTACTAGACTAGACGTAGTGTACGCATTGATCGTTACAAGTCGCTATCAATTTGATCCAGGTGAGCATCACTGGATAGCCGTAAAGGCAATCTGAAGTACCTGAGAAGGACTAAGGAATTGTTCTTGGTATACGATGGAGGAGAAAATTGGAAGGCTTTACAGATTCGAGCTTCCAATGTGATGTAGACGACTTCAAGTCAACATCTGGATACGTATTCTGCCTCAATGGTGGTGCGGTAAGCTGGAAGAGCTCCAAGCAAGACACTACCGCAGATTCAACCACCGAAGCAGAATACATTGCCGCGTGTGAAGCAGCAAAGGAAAGTGTTTGGATGAAAAACTTCATCCAAGAATTGGATGTGATACCTAGCATTGATGAGCCCATTACTATCTTCTGCGATAATAATGGGGTAATAGAGCAAGCAAAGGAGCTGAGATCTCATCAGAAATCCAAGCACGTACTCAGACAATACCATTTGATAAGAGATATCATTGGTAGAGGAGACATTAAGATGGAATGTATCGACTCAAAAGATAATACCGCGGACCCACTAACGAAACCACTGCCTCAAAAGGCATTCGAGAAAAATCTACTAAAGATGGGACTCAAGAACATAGCAAGCCAACTGTAAGGCTGTCATTTAATGTAATAAATGAAGGAACTATTCAATTTTGATTAATAAATGCACTTTATTATATGGTCAACTTTAGCTATGTAACAATAATCTACGCATAAGGATAGAAGTCCTTAGATCACAAGGCTATGGGACAACCCGTGGACTGATTTTCAAGGTCGTGATCTAGAACATATTCAAGATTCGTAGAATCCAATCGAGATAGGACATCGTTGGATTCGGTTAGACTCTCACTGTTGTGTATACTCCGATGAACTGGAGAACGCTGAGGTCCACGAGCGTGACTGGGATAGTCGATACACATAAGTGGGTGACTTGCTGGGATAGCAAGTACAATGAATACCCCAATTAAGAAATAACTCACCATGGAAGCGGTAGTCGCATATCGGGGTTGAAGTTATTCCAATTTACGATAGTATACGAGGAACGATCCCTAACTACTTGAGGTGATAGGGTTTATCTGGTACGAGAACGTCTATACTTAGATGTGAGTTCCGACTGACTGGAGATTACCAGAAAGTCTTTGTGGGCTCATGATAGGTATAGAGGAACTCGTATGCAGGTTCATATCATCAACAAAGGATCCATTGACCCGACTTGATAGGTTGGGAATTTCTCCTATGAATTTCTATGAGAAATTAATTCTGGTAAAAATCCTTGGCCAATGTATCTGACGACTTTATGAAAGTAGCTCATAAAGATTAAGTCAAAGAGAATTATTTCGAGACCATAATACATAAGGTCAAGACAAAAGAAAAGGGAACCGATGAAAAGTCCATGCCCTTAAGTCTCGACTGGGAGATTGATCGATGGAGAGATTATGTCGTATATGGTAATTGTAAATAATAAAGTTTCACTGAATTAATTCACCAGTGATTGGGCTCTATGGGCTTGTGGCCAGACATCGACTGTAGAGTGTGGGAGAATTCCCAAATTGGCAGGGGTGCTAATTTTGGAATGAGCAGTCGACAGAGTGTTCGACTGATTTAGAATATTTAATACTTGAGTAATTAAATAAATGTTTAATTATAACCCACGGCCAATTATGTGGTTAACCTACGGGGGCACACACAATACACATGAAGCGAAAGCAAGGAAAAGAAGAAGAACAGGGTCGACCGAATCGACTGGGTCGAATGGGTCGAATGGGTCGACTGGGTCGATTGGGTCAACTGGGTCGACCCAATTGGAGCGAAAGTGATCCGATTGGAATTGGATCAAGATTATAAATTAAATTGGAACTTAATTTGTAATTTATTTAATTAAATTGGATTTAATTAATTACAGTCAGATTTAATTAAATAGACTTAGAGTCTAATTTAATTGATTGGGCCATTTAATTGAGAAATTAAATTAATTAAGGAGTGGACCATGAATTAATTAAAAGACTTAGTCTTCAAATTAAAAGGGGTCATGGCCCATGTAGGAGACTTGGATTCCTAATCCTGGGAGGATTAGGTTAATGAGATACCTATAAATTGGAGACGTGATGTCATATCTCATACACACAACTCAAGAGCCAAGTGTTGGCCGATTTTATATTAGAAACACCGACACAGGCTACTGAATCATCGAGCTGCCTCAGCAGCGATGTCTTGATCATTGAAGATCAAACTTGGCTAATGCACGTCGATGGTGCTTCATGCCGAGAAGGAGGAGGCGCCGGAATCAACTTCACCGGACCAAACAAGGAAGATTTAAATTACGCAATAACACTGGACTTCGTTGTGACAAACAATGAAGCTGAATATGAAGCATTAATCGCAGGAATGGAAATGGCGATCAAAGCCAATATAAAAAGTCTTAAAGTCCTAACTGATTCAGAATTAGTGCAAAGACAGATAGAAGGCCTATACGAGGCTAAGGAATTCAACATGGTCAAATACCTCGCCAAAGTGAAGACTCTGGCCGAGAAATTTGAAAGTTTTAGTATCCAGAACATCCCGCGTTCGGAAAATAAATGGGCCGATCAGTTATCAAAATTCACAGGATCCCAGGACGGAAAGACCGAACGGGTGATCAACTGGTTGATCTCTAATACGCCAGCAATTGACATCGATGAAACACCAGCGATGGATATAATGGAAATCGAAGAAGCCGAAGGGAACTGGATGACCCCTATGATAGACTATCTTCGAGAAGGAAAATTACCACCCGACCAAAATGAAGCTCGGAAAATAAAATATCGAGCTCCGAAATATACACTCATAGAAGGAAAACTCTACCGAAGATCAGTATCAGGGATTCTTCTGAAATGCGTACCTGAATCACAAACCCTCGATATACTACGGGAAATACATGATGGGGATGCAGGAAATCACAGCGGATCAAGAGCATTGGCTTTAAAATGTCTCAGGACGGGTTACTATTGGCCGACCATCAATAAAGATGCCGCTCAATATGTCCAAGAATGTCATCACTGCCAGATCCATGCTAACATATGCCATCGACCAGCAGAAAACATGCACCCTATTCCAGTTTGTTGGCCATTCGATCAATGGGGAATGGACATCGTGGGACCTTTCCCAGTGGCCAGATCAAAGAAATCTTATGTCCTGGTCGCCGTAGAGTACTTCAGCAAATGGATAGAATGCGTCGCCCTCGCACGAATAACCCAATTCCAAGTTATCAATTTCCTATGGAAATTCATAGTTTGTCGATTCGGCATCCCAAGGGTCCTTATCTCCGATAATGGAACTCAATTCGCGGGCAAACAAATAATAGAATGGTGTACAAAACTTGGAATCCAACAGAATTTTACCTCCGTAGGACATCCTCGAGCAAATGGACAAACTGAAGTAGCAAACCGAGAAATAATAAAATCTTTGGAAAAAAGATTAGGAGCAGCCAAAGGAAAATGGCTTGATGAACTCCCAGGAGTATTATGGGCTAATCGGACCACAGTAAGGAGCTCAACTGGGGAAACCCCATTTAGCTTAGTATATGGGTCGGAAGCGGTTATCCCTGTGGAAACACTAATCCCAACGCCGAGAGTAGAAATGTTCGATGATAAAGAAAATGAAAAGTCAAGAGAAAACGACATTGATTTAACAGAAGCTTTAAGAGATAAAGCTGCTGTACGCTTACAAGCCACTAAAGCTAATATGGAGAAAGCATACAATCAAAAAGTACGCATCCGAACCTTCAAGGAAGGAGATTTGGTCTTGAAAAAGGTAGAAGTATCCAAACATGTGGGAAAGTTACAACAAAATTGGGATGGACCTTACATCGTCATTGGCGTGGGGAAGAAAGGTTCATACAGAATTGCACACTTGGATGGAACTGCCTTACCAAGAACCTGGAATGCTGTCAACCTTAGGAAATACTATGGTAAATAAATTTTAGCAGGTTATATTGCATTATTCTACTTTTTACTTCATCAAATTTCAATCTTTGTAATAAAGGCCTAGGCCTAAAGTTCAATTATTAAAGATTTCTTTGGCATTTTATATATGTCAATTATATCGGTTAAACATTCATCGGAATCGTACTATCATATTGCCAGAAACAAAACGAGTAGAGTGAACATTGATCCGCTCAATAAAAACTCCTCGATATATCAAAAAGACTTTTTGGTTAAAAACCTAAGTCTACAATCAAAAACGAGTCGAGTAAACATTGATCCGCTCAATAAAAACTCCTCGATATATTAAAAAGACTTTTTGGTTAAAAACCTAAGTCTACAATCAAAAACGAGTCGAGTAAACATTGATCCGCTCAATAAAAACTCCTCGATAGATCAAAAAGACTTTTTGGTTAAAAACCTAAGTCTACAATCAAAAACGAGTCGAGTAAACATTGATCCGCTCAATAAAAACTCCTCGATATATTAAAAAGACTTTTTGGTTAAAAACCTAAGTCTACAATCAAAAACGAGTCGAGTAAACATTGATCCGCTCAATAAAAACTCCTCGATAGATCAAAAGAAGACTTTTTGGGTTAAAAACCTAAGTCTAATCAAAAACGAGTCGAGTAAACATTGATCCGCTCAATAAAAACTCCTCGATAGATCAAAAGAAGACTTTTTGGGTTAAAAACCTAAGTCTAATTAAAAACGAGTCGAGTAAACATTGATCCGCTCAATAAAACTCCTCGACATAATAAACGATTAAAGAAGACTTTTTGGGTTAAAAACCTAAGTCTAATCAAAAACGAGTCGAGTAAACATTGATCCGCTCAATAAAAACTCCTCGATAGATCAAAAGAAGACTTTTTGGGTTAAAAACCTAAGTCTAATTAAAAACGAGTCGAGTAAACATTGATCCGCTCAATAAAACTCCTCAACATAATCAACGATCAAAGAAGACTTTTTGGGTTAAAAACCTAAGTCTAATTAAAAAAAAAAAAAAAAAAAAAAAAAACGAGTCGAGTAAACATTGATCCGCTCAATAAAAACTCCTCGATATAATAAACCATCAAAAAGACTTTTTGGATTAAAAATCTAAAGTCTAAACAGAAAAGAGTCGAGTAAACATTGATCCGCTCAATAAACACTCCTCGAACTATTTAAGACGATCAAAAAGACTTTTTGAATTAAAAATCTAAGTCTAATCAGAAAAGAGTCGAGTAAACATTGATCCGCTCAATAAACACTCCTCGAACTATTTACGACGATCAAAAGGACCTTTTGGGTTAAAAACCTAAGTTCTAAATCATAACAAGTCGAGTAAACATTGATACGCTCAATAAAAACTCCTTGATATGTTCTTAATGATCTAAATGATCTGCCAAAGTTTTGGAGATAGACTAAGTATAAAATCGTTTGCTCGGAAGCTATTGCTCACAAATATATTATGACAGAATTAACGACAAGGAAAGATGCGAGGGATAAAAATATATTTTATTCATCAAATCAGTTACATACAAAAGTCCTACGTTACAAAGATCTACATACTTATTAAAGATCATTACAATGTGTAAATGAGATAATCCTCTGTTATCGGCGATCTTCACGACAATGTCCACGGAAACACCAATCTCCTCCCTAGTACCTCGTCGATTATGATAAACCACCTAAGAAGCAT